>VXAD01011613.1:24983-271119 GCA_013399195.1 Dicrurus megarhynchus | reverse complement strand
GGCCGAGCAGGGCCCGGCCCCGCTGGGCCGTGCCCCGGGCCTCCCCCAGTTACCTGTCCGAAAGCCGGAAGTCAGAGAGCCTTCCCGGGCTCTGTTCGTTCTTAAATGTGTATCACAGAGGCGTACCAAGCTTCTTAAGTGGCTTAAAGAAGTTGTCAATATTCCAACTAGCCAGTTGATTAGTTAAGTCAGGTCTAGAGGAAACTGTAAGCACCTCTGTGCAAAAAATCACTTCCGAGGCTGAAGGAGTCTTTCCTCAAAAACTCAAACTATGCTAACCCATGACAGTGCTCCAAAGAGTTTGGTTAGATGGTCTGGACAGGTCCTTTGTGTCTAATTTTTTTTTTTTTTTTCTGATCCTATGGACAGCAAAAATTGAATCTGCTTGTGTTCAAAAGTAAGAATCCTTCACGATTTCAGGCAGCTCATCTTTACCTTTTTATCATCCTTTGTCTGATAAAGAAAGTAATCACAGAAATTAAGTAGCAGAAAATCTGGAATCGGTAGTTTAAAATACAAAAAGAGTGACATTCATAGATACATTTGTTTGCTAGAATTTTGGTGCAAACCTTCAAGTGAATACAATCTGAATCAACCCGGCTTTTAAAAAAATATCTGAGAATCTTAGCGTCATTGATTGAAGTTTCTCTAATTTATAGAGTATCAGGAAGTATTATCTGCCTTTTCTTGTGGACATCAATAAAGAATAATAAGGCTTAATTAATGTGGATCATTTTAAGAACCTTAGATTAAAAATGATATGGAAGTGAAAAAGCAGTGCCATTAATGTTTATGCTCAATGCTTTGCAACCTTGCCAGATATTGTTTCATTTATTTGTTTTTATAGGGAATTAGCCATAGCAAAGGAAGAAAATAAATGCTGACATTATGGCCATTTCTATGCATCACTTTGTTTCACCTGATGACCAGAATACCTAAATAACCTGGCCATTACACACTATCCTTATGATGCCTGTTTCCCAACAATCATCTTTACAGCCTCACCTAAACTTGGATTCTTCTATGTCTGTAACAGATGCCTGAAAACATGGTCGAGTAGTTTCCCTTCTTTATTGTCCAGTATTAATTCCAGATCATTTATAACCTGTTCTGCAGCAGAGCTTTGATAACTTCAGCAGAGTTGTGTGTTGCTCTGGCTAGGAAGTAACTGGGTGTTTCTATCAGCCACTCATGAGTACCCACAGAAATTCAAGTCCTATTTCTTGCTTACTTATGCATCATCATCAGCAACCTTGCCCTAAGCAATAAAAGACTAAAAATATTTGAAACTATGATAACTGAAGAACAAAAAATTATATGTGAACCTTCTTTAAAAGAAAATCCAGTGTTGCTTTTTTTTTTTACCTTTTTTTTTTTCTCCCCACAACATCCATTTTGCCACACTTCTTTGTTTTTTTTTCGTTATGGAAAAACAGAAAGATTTCTCTACCGTTCACATTTTAGAGGTTTTCTGTAACAGCAAGATATTGCCAAAAAAAAAAAAAAAGGCAATAAATAAATTCCTTATTTGTACCTTTCTGACCACAATGGTGTTGACCTGCTGGAGTAAGCCCTGAGGTGTGGAGGGCTCTGTGCCCTTGGCACTTCCTGGGAGAAGAGAAGCCTGAGACCCAAAGGACTCTCTCCAGACATAAGCAACCTTCCTCAGGGTCATGGTGACCAAGTGAACCACCCCCAGCATGCCTTGCTTCCTTATGGTAATACCTTGTACCCAGGTGGCTAAATGGTTTCTACCCCACCCCCTGCTTTTCCCATAAAAAGCCCCTGTTTCTGCCCTGAAATTAGGCAGCCCCTGTCCCTGGCCTCCCCTTCACAGGGACTGCTGGACAGTACAAGCTACCTCTATGGAACTGCCATACAGAGCTCCTGTCTCTCTGTCCCCGAGTGCTCCTTGGGTGATTTCGCAAAGAGCCGAATCACGAGAGCTGAAATCACTTGTAGCTGAGAAATTGCTACACCTTGCTGAAATCACTCGCTGTCCAGGGAGGCCTGCCAACGCCCCTGGAAGAGCTGTTCTGTGCAGGATGCTCTCTCTAGGAAGGTTGTGGCATACTGGTGCTGACCAGCATCAGACCCCTTGTGACACTGAGGAGGCCACCAAAATGATTAGAAAGATGGAGCAACTCTCCCATGTGGAAAGGCAGAGAGCAATGGGTTTGTTCAGCCTGGAAGAGAAGGCTTTAGGGCAACCAATTGCAGCCTGTCAGTACCTGAAGGGAGCCTACAAGGAAGATGGAAAATGACTTTTTACAAGGGTATGGAGAGACAGGACAAAAGAGAATGGATTCAAACTGAAAGAGAATAGGTTTAGAGTGGATATTATGAAGAAATTCTTCCCTGAGCATGGTGAGGAACTGGCACAGGTTGCCTAGAGAAGCTGTGGATATTCCATCCCTGGAAGTGTTCAAGTCCAGGTTGGATGAGGCTTTGACCAATCTGGTCTAGTGGAAGTGGAGATGGACCTAGATGACCTTTAAGGTTCCCTCCAACATAAACCCTTCTATGATTTTATGCTTCTGTGATTTTATGGAACTAAATTTTTCCTCTTGGAACTGAAACATTGCTGAATTCACAGAAGGAACTTTTCTTGTTCTGATATAATTTAGCTGACAATCTGCCCTTGGTGCCCTTGCACCTGAAAATTCAAAAGTTATTTGATATTTCTGAAAGAAGTTACGGACTTGTGCTTGAAGACAAATCCTCACTTGCCTATACATAGACATCCAGGACTTCCCCTCCCTTTCCTCTTAGCTGAAACTTGATGGGGGAGGCAGAGTTGGACAACCACACACACTTTTATCTGTGACCCAGCAATTCTACTGAGTCCCACAGGCCAGATCCCTACAGGTACTTCAAGGGAAGGATGTCTGGAGCATTTAGTAGAGCACAAACCTTGCTAACTACTTGTCATCTGTCCACTTTGACTATCTCACTACTAACAGGCAACCTCTTTGCAAACAGCTTTCTCAGGACATGATTGTGATCTTACTGAGATGTACCTCTCTCTTGCAGAGGGAGGACTCTATTGATTTCAACATTATCAGACATTTTGGAAGGTCTTGCTGGACATTCACTTTTATAGCAATTCTTTGAATTAGGGCTTTTTAGTTTCACCAGAAGATTAAGATTTCAGTCCAGAAAAAAGTACTCAACATCATCATGAGATGATTTTTATCCACCATCAAACTCATAGCAGCACTGAATTAAGAAATCATAAGGAAAAAAGAAGCAATAATTAAGTGGATTATTTGACAATTACAAAAATAATTAAGGTAAGCACTTTTCAACTGCCTCCTTTGAAGGAACGGCTCACTCACCCCTTCACAAATATAAAAAGTGGAGTCAAAGGTTGGACTAGATGATCCTGAATGTTCTTTTCCAACCTAAATTCTGTGATTCTGTGAAAATTAAAAAAAAGAACAAACAAATCAGATCTGGCACAAGGAAAAATCTCTGTGCTTATATGTGTGGCATTGATTCTTGACAGCCATCCATCTACACAAAGTTGAACCATGTTACCCTTGTTTCAAAGATCTGGAAGATTTTAAGTGATCTTAAAAATCTGAAGTGTCTCTTGCTTAAAAATGACAAGTCCCTGCTGAGTTGCACTTAATGCATCTCACCTGTCTATAAATACTCTTCCCTTCTCGCCATTTTTTTGCAGTCAGATGCTCCCTTGTATGGTTATTGGAGCTGGTAGGACATTTTTCAACATTTGTTGACATTGCTGTCAGAAAAGACTGATTCATTGAAACGAAAACTTTTCTCAGAAACTCAGCATATTTAGTGAATCTTAGCTATGTCAGGAAAGAGTCACAGCTGCCCCACAAAATTCAATATTTCAATAATGATGGGAGACTGAAGTTCAAATGTCTGGTCTGCTTATTTCCAGTGACAGACTGTTTCTCCCACATCATAGGAGCACTTCAGACACTGTGTACCTGCAGCATTAGTCTTTCTAGGTGATTGTACTTTAGGAACTGAAAATATTAATCAGCTAGAATGATGGGTTTTTTCCTATTCAGTTCTTGTCATGTGTGACTCTCAGGACAGAACTTCTAAACCTTTTACATTTGGCAGTCAGTTTTTCTGATATGACATGCTGAAAAAAGGAACAATAAGGGAAATTGTGGTTTAGGTCCTGACCTCAGGCTCTATCTTTAACAGCACCAGAAAAAAATCAATTGAATTTCTCCAAATTTACACAAATGTAATTGACAACAGAAGACAGCCTTTTATCTCTCCATGTATCATCACTCAGAACTCCCCGAGTGCTAGAGCCACCACACTGCTAGATCATCAGGGTAGAATGAATTTCCTCACGATTTATTATATGATTCCTGATGAAATATATTTCTCTGATAAAGGCATGGAGCTTCCTTTCAGAGCCACAGATCACAATTGTGTTGCTGTGGCCTCCATACTTTCATCAGTCTAAATTATTTGATACAATTTAATTAGTCTAATCAAAAGGCTCAGCAATTCTTGTAACTCTGCTCAAGAAAGAGGAAAGGAAAAAAATCAGTGCTTTGTTTACTTACAGTGTTGCTCCCGACGCATGAAGACACACCAAAATAACTGCTGTTTATTTTACAAGATGGAAAAAATATTGAACGCCCTCTGGTCATAGAAGCCATTTTCTTTTGGGATTACAAGTGCAGAGATGAATTAGGTACACTTAGGATCAATATCTGTTTCTCTTCTCGGCTCAAGATGGGATTTGTCAAAATTCGAGAGCAGCTTCTATTGAGTGTCAGCTACAAATCCTTCCAGTACTGAGTCATATACTCATTGAAAGTTGAAATATAAATGGCAAAGGGCTTTTTCAGCTACAATGTCCGAGGTCAGAATGGTAGATCACCTTTCTTCCTTCTTTTTAATGAGCTTTGGTTTGATGAAGTGACCTTGGAGGTCTGGAATCTAAGGACGTAACGGGTCTTTACAAGCTCTGGCTGTGTCGGGTTCCATGTAGCACAGCTCTGGGAAGCAAAAAGCACAACACAGTATAATGGAGCACTGATAAGTGAAAGATATGGCTCATGCTGAGAAGATTTTAATTGAATCTTGAATGTGGTCTGAATGCAAGGGGGAGAAATTGCTATGGCTACCAGGTTTCAGCATGGTCAACAAGTGTTAATCTGCTGCATGCCATTCCTTGACATTGCACATGAAAAATGAAGGGGTGCTGCACTCTTCAGAATGTCTGTGGGAAAGGAGTACCGTCACTTTTAGATGAAATGGGATCCTAGGGCATAGTCCAGAAATCCAAGGATCTCAAAAGCACATCACGCTCCATCACCTATTTGGAAACTGAAACAACCTCTGAAGACAGAACCAGGATGAAGAATCAAAAAGGCTCTTCCTTCAAGTTTGGATTTTACCGTTTGGAAAAATATATCTTTTCTAGAGGAACAAAACACTCCCAGGTTCCATTTGAATAGAAATTCCATCTAGCTATTTAGATTCTTGACCATGGTAAAAGTAGTAAAACCCAAGGAAATACAATATAGACCCAAGTTTTTAAAATAAAATAAAATAAAATAAAATAAAATAAAATAAAATAAAATAATTTTTTTTAAAAAATTAAAAGCAAAACAAAAAAAAAAGTTACTCAATTCCTTAGGAGTCTGTAAAGTTTTTAATTTATTTTGTTTTCTTTGAGATGTATGTTCAGTACTGACTTTATAAGAATGCTTTTTGGCTTTAAATATCTTATATGAGGGTGATCAGCTTCTGTAGGGATGGAATTGTGCAAAATAATAGGTCATTTTAGAGACAGACTGTTTTTTAAGGGCGTCTGTGACCATCAGGTTTTGTATCCTGGTGTTCCATGTAGTACCACAAAATTTACTCCATTCTGTCTGCAGATGAAGAGACAGAAAGATTTCCCTGTAGGATCACTTTGCATGACTGAAACCAATACTGAATCATCTTTTCCATTTAGGAAGACAGGATTCATATCTGGTTTTTCTGTAGGTCATAAGTCACTCTCTTTTCAGAGGAGACTGAATTTGCAACAAATGTGCTACATTAGTGCACCTCTAATTGGCAAAAACATTGAGTCTGTGTCTTATGTATGCATTATTACCTTAAAGAAATTAGCTAGGGAATTTGGATTGAAGGAGCTGTTTCTTTTTGTTAAGTGGAAAAAATACTGTATAATTAATATTGAAGTCAATAACAAAGCAAAACTAGGCTTCTCATCCTTGAAACTTCACTGACTGGAAAAATTAGCCTACTCTCCCTCTTGCTCACTCTCCCTCTCTTTTCCTCTCTCTGCCTTTTTTTTTTTGTTTAATTATAACTTGCTGAAGCACTTGATAATACCCTTTAATCTCCTTTAATAACTACCCTATCCTAGATTTTTCTAAGCATCCTTTTGCACAGCATCCACAAATCCAAGAATGAATTGCTGTTAAGATTGACTGACTGGCTGATCTCTGAGCTCTGCCAATTTACTGATCCATGGCTTGCTCCTGCGGTTCCTCAGGTTCATTGTAGACTGAAGGATGGGAGTGGAATGGGGAAAGGCATTTATTCTCTCCTGTAGAGCCACCACCTGTACTCAGCTCATCTGACTCAGCCTTCTGAGTTGACAATAGCACTTTAAGGAGTCCACTGAAGGGAAAGGCAGGTTGACCTTGTAATGTCCAGCGATGGCAGAGTCATTTTTGCATCTTCATAGAGGTGTAGAGTAAGATAATGGAGCCGGAATGATAAGAATAACTGAGTTTATGGCCCTGGAGTTCAATGACTACAGTTTGCCTCCCTACATTTCAAGAGGGAAAGAAAGAAAGAAAAAAGGAAAGAAAGGAAAAAGGAAAGGAAAGGATAGGAAAAGAAAAAGGAAAGGAAAGAAAAAAGGAAAGGAAAGGAAAAAGGGAAGGAGGAAAGGAAAAAGGGCAGGGGAGGAAAAAGGGAAGGGAAGGAAAAAGGGAAGGGAAGGGAAGGGAAGGAGAAGGGAAGGGAAGGAGAAGGGAAGGGAAGGAGAAGGGAAGGGAAGGAGAAGGGAAGGGAAGGAGAAGGGAAGGGAAGGAGAAGGGAAGGGAAGGAGAAGGGAAGGGAAGGAGAAGGGAAGGGAAGGAGAAGGGAAGGGAAGGAGAAGGGAAGGGAAGGAGAAGGGAAGGGAAGGAGAAGGGAAGGGAAGGAGAAGGGAAGGGAAGGAGAAGGGAAGGGAAGGAGAAGGGAAGGGAAGGAGAAGGGAAGGGAAGGAGAAGGGAAGGGAAGGAGAAGGGAAGGGAAGGAGAAGGGAAGGGAAGGAGAAGGGAAGGGAAGGAGAAGGGAAGGGAAGGAGAAGGGAAGGGAAGGAGAAGGGAAGGGAAGGAGAAGGGAAGGGAAGGAGAAGGGAAGGGAAGGAGAAGGGAAGGGAAGGAGAAGGGAAGGGAAGGAGAAGGGAAGGGAAGGAGAAGGGAAGGGAAGGAGAAGGGAAGGGAAGGAGAAGGGAAGGGAAGGAGAAGGGAAGGGAAGGAGAAGGGAAGGGAAGGAGAAGGGAAGGGAAGGAGAAGGGAAGGGAAGGAGAAGGGAAGGGAAGGAGAAGGGAAGGGAAGGAGAAGGGAAGGGAAGGAGAAGGGAAGGGAAGGAGAAGGGAAGGGAAGGAGAAGGGAAGGGAAGGAGAAGGGAAGGGAAGGAGAAGGGAAGGGAAGGAGAAGGGAAGGGAAGGAGAAGGGAAGGGAAGGAGAAGGGAAGGGAAGGAGAAGGGAAGGGAAGGAGAAGGGAAGGGAAGGAGAAGGGAAGGGAAGGAGAAGGGAAGGGAAGGAGAAGGGAAGGGAAGGAGAAGGGAAGGGAAGGAGAAGGGAAGGGAAGGAGAAGGGAAGGGAAGGAGAAGGGAAGGGAAGGAGAAGGGAAGGGAAGGAGAAGGGAAGGGAAGGAGAAGGGAAGGGAAGGAGAAGGGAAGGGAAGGAGAAGGGAAGGGAAGGAGAAGGGAAGGGAAGGAGAAGGGAAGGGAAGGAGAAGGGAAGGGAAGGAGAAGGGAAGGGAAGGAGAAGGGAAGGGAAGGAGAAGGGAAGGGAAGGAGAAGGGAAGGGAAGGAGAAGGGAAGGGAAGGAGAAGGGAAGGGAAGGAGAAGGGAAGGGAAGGAGAAGGGAAGGGAAGGAGCGGAAAGGAAAGGAAAGGATAGGAAAAGAAAAAGGAAGGCAGTTTTACATCTTTCCCGACTCATCTTCTCTGACTACTCATGTTAGTTAAGGCAATTCAAGTTATTCAAGTAATGACTGGGATGTACATTACTGGTTTTAATATATTTTGACTCTATATTTTGTTGATCAAAATGAGTCAATATCTATTGTTGGTCATATTTCATTATTTCCTTATCTCTTGCACTTTTTTTATCATTTCCTTAGGTGTTTTGTAAGACAGAAATTTTCTTGTAAGGACCTCATTAAGTTTACCTCAAGAAATTTTTGGTTACTACATTTACTAGGTATAATCTTCTTATGAAACAAGCTGAAACAGAACTCTACAATAAATGATCCATATATAAAACTCTCTCCATAATTCTACTACAGTTGTTAGTTGCCAGGAATCCTGTAGTCTACAACATTTTTGGATCTGATTCAATACTGAGTTCTGCCTGGAAAATGTAGCAGTAAAATGGTAGCATATCAAATGCAAGTAGTTAATACCTGCCATAAAGTTTCATTTGCAGAAATATGTGACAGGTGGCTCAAGACAGTAGAGAAGCAGGCACGCTAAAATCATGATATATAGCCAGAAATTATGTTATATGCAGATGGTCCAAATAGGTGGACTTTCTTCAATTTCCTGCTTATGATCTCTGATAAAAGAGCTTTGTTTAAAGCATTGAGGGAATAACAGGAGAATACAGATGTAAGAGAGGATATTTGAGCTGACAAATCCTGTTCACTTATACCAAATGTAATTATGCCTTATAATACAATCTATACATTTATTGTGTCTCAATTTGAAATTAGTCCATTTTTCAAAATAATTTCTTCTGTTATTATTATACTATTCAAGAATATTTCTTTTCTTGTTGTTAGAGTATTTTATAGGCAGATTAAAAACATCTGCGTTCAGTGGATCAATTTTTATTTTTTCTTAAATTGTTTTTTCTAAGCAAAGGAAATAGATACTTTGTTTAACTAGGAGTTTCAAATTTTGTTCAGCCATAAGAGTTAGTTGATATTTACCTATGGAAAGGTAGATAAATACATAAAAATATACACAGGACAGAAAACAAACAAACAAACAAACAAAAACCGCACCCAAAACTCTGTTCCCATGTTGTCTAAAAAAATTACAAATTTGTGGTAGAACATGAGGTTTATAAATCACAACTCTGGTCATGTGTCACTTCTTTCTCTGCCAGATTGCTTGTCTGGTTAAGTCAAATGATATTTGGCACTGGGATATTCAGCATCTGTACTTTCAATTACACGTTACGAAGCTAAGTTAGTTGCCAAAATTCTTTTTTTTTTCTGTAGTCCATAAAATATTAGAAGTATGTCCAAAAATTATATTCAGATTTGTAGGTGCTAGGTGAAAAGTAAACCACATGAAAATGTGAACAGCTCTTTAGTGAATAGACAAAGTTAGAATGCTTGGTAACCAGAACCAAAAAGAAGAAAACAAAAATAAATAGGCGTATGTATCTCAAATATTTGACCAATCCCAACACAGACTCAGAAATAAATTAGTTAGTGTAGTTCTGGCTTGGAAGAAATCTGTCTTGAGCTGTGTCCAGATTATTAAAACAGTGAGTTTAGGCCAGTCACACAACTGACAAAGAATTATGATGCTTGTTTAGAGATATTTAAAAGAGGTGTCAAATTAGGAGCTTCTAAATTAGGAACTTCATCAGGTTAGGTTTTCTCTGGGGTCAATGGAAGAGTAAAAGATGCTCCACAGACTCACATAGAACACTTGAAATTTGAGAGACCTGCAGCTACTGGATATTTTTTTCCAGTTTGAACAGAACAGGAAACAATGGCACCTTTTCTTTTTATTTGACCACGTAAAGTAAGGTAAAGAAGAAATCAAAGCATACAGATAGAGCTTTTAGTTTACTTTTGGGGTTTTCTAGGAAATAAAGAAGTGTAATATATATGTATGTCAAATGTTTAAGGGAAAAAAAAAACCCTCAGAATAGAATTTATAAATTAGTAAAGACATTTCAATAACAATGTCCAGCAAAACTGAAATTTAGAAAAAAGTTCACATGTATCTGAAACTTTATATTAGAAGCATAGAGGAATAGGAATGACTTGAATTTTTCATCAGAGAATTTTGTTTCTTTTTCTGAGGGTTTTTTTCCTGAGGAAAAGAAAAAGTGTTTCAGGACCTTGAAAAAATTCAGAGGTTTGCAACGGGTCAGATCAAACCAAAAAGAATTTCCAAAAATAGTCATAAAATTCAGGAAACCAGGCAAAGAGGCATGGGATTTTCAGATCAAGAGAGAAACTAAATCAACCAAGCAAAAAACTCTCTTAATAACTTAAACAAAATCCTGAGGGTTAATTAAAGAACAGTGTAGCACAATTAAGGGATGTGAAATGCATATGCCACAGCTTCATGACTTTTGTGAAGTGAGTGATTATATGGATAATTAATGACAAAGAAAACTGATTGGATTCAAAACTTAAGCTTTTTCCTTGAATATTACTCAGAAATGGACAACCTGTTATGGAAGAAAAAAATCTTACTTTGTTTATGTATACTTAATAATTACATTTCAAAGAGGTCTTCAGGACATCTACTTATGTGAACCACAGTGAAAATAGAGTTTCAGTGTCAAACAAACACAATTTCAAAACAGAAAATTAAAAACAAAATTAGCATGAAGAAATAAGAGGGTTTTTTTTTGTTTTTTTTTTGTTTTTTAACTCATTATCATCTGTCTTAATAAAAATGTCTAACAGTCTTAAAAGGTATATAACAGTTGCTAGTACAAGATTATCTTATTGAACAGGAAGCAAAAGATGGTTTGTCTTTAAGCATGCTTTCTGACGATAGCCTACAGATATTTTGCAACCCATTTCTCAGTTCTGACAAATTTCCCCATCTGGAAAAGCAGTTACCTTATTTTACATTATTATGACTAAAACCAAGCAGGCCATACACTGCCTGTAGTTCTGCTAATCTGAATTGTTGGCTTCAGATAGTTTTAATATTTTCTATTATTAAAAAACTGAATATTACTAGGAGTAAGGGGCCTTAGAACAAAAAACTAAATCAACAATAAAGTTGTGGATTCCGTAAGAGGTGTTAATTCTAGCACAATCATTAGCATTTGAGAAGCAGAGGAATTATGTGAGTCAAAAATTAATTCAGATTTTTACATAGGTGGCAGGCATGGGATCCGCTGACTTGCATACCAGACTAAAAGAAAGGAGACAGATTTATTTCCTTACTTTTATTGTTGTGTGTTAATGGACAAGCTGCTTCACCGGCTCAGTTCTCTCTCTGGTTGATTATATTCAGACTGGCATTCTTCAAGGACATGCATCAATTCTGTATCTGCACAATGCCACCCTGAAACCAGTCATGGGCTTTTAGAAATGACTGAAATATAGATAGTAAGAAAAAAAAGGAGACTTACATCTCAGCTGTAGTGGAGTGGGTTTAGTGTTCTGCAATGCTTGGTTGCTTTATTATTAATTAACAAACAGCAGCACTATGTTCCTTCTTTCTTTTCCCCTCCTTGATATGAGTTGCAGCACGAAGGCAGCTCCTACCAAAACCACTTTTTAATTTCATGGTATAAATTGAGGTTTTTACGCTAGTTAGCAATAAATAAACAAAGACTTTCTGAATGATTGAAATGGAATTTCTGAAGGAAAGAGCAACAAATAATTAGACTTCTATATCACTAATTATTATTGGTAGCTCAAACAAAATTATGTTTCTGGCCTATAGAATTTCTAATCAGTAAAGTCACAGCATCATAATATGATCTCTTCAAACAGATTTATTTTTCAGATGACTGGTTCCTAATGCCATTTTAGCATTGCACAATTCTGCTGCTGGTTATATTTGTCTCCTACCGAAAAATATATTGTTTACTTTTATTACAAATTATTATTTGTAGCATAGTAATGAATAGAAACTATAGTCACAGGTTAAGGGTGCAGTGCACCAGGAATTACAGTAAAGGGAAGTTAAAGCCAGTTCCTGACAGAGATGTTTCAATTTAATAAAATTATACAACATTTAAATGTACTACAGGCCTTTGTTTCTAGCCATGTTTACCTATTACACTTCTTCCACATATTTGTAAATGTCTGTGGAAAATAATCAAAGCAAGAAAGTTGGGCTTGGGGCATTTTTACACTTAACAACAAAGTAAAGAAATTGCACCTGGGAGGTCTCTACTTAATGATGCAAACGTGGTTTCATCATGGTTACATTTAGACAGTCAAGGACTTTAATTTAAAAGCCTGTTTACCACAGGTGATGAATCAACCTTGAGGAGTGTCCATGAACTGCTAGGTCTTTTCTAAATGTGAGTGATTCAACATTAAAGGAGCATGTAACATTCTCACTTTCTTTCATTGAGATGTAAACACAGAAAAACGTCAGAGATGCATATCAAAATCATCCTTCATATTAAAGATTAATGGAATTTATAAGGTTGGTCAAAAAGCTAAATGTTGTTTGTGTCCCTTAATAATGTAGTTCAGCCCATTTTAGTTACAACTGAAAACTCAAAGTTTCCCACCTGGAAACTCAGTTTTTCCTTGATTCTACTGAAACAGAAAGTTGCATCTTAAGTATGGAACTCTGTTATGAATGTTGAGATCAGTGTAACCAGAAATCATTGAGACAAATAAATAGGGAAGTGGGGTGGATAGATAATAAATTTTGAGATGGTGAATGATGATATGAAAATGGGAAGAATAGCTAATAAATTTTGAAGTGACGAAAGACATTATGCCTTGGGATGACAAATATTTTGAATGCAAGACTTGTGTACTTAGACATTTATTGAAATTACAAGGACCTTTTTTTTTTTTTTTTTTTCCCTCTATTTGGAGCTGTTTAAGAAATGGAGAGCCAACACCACATTAAGGTGAACTGATGAGTGACAGAAAGGTGGCAAGACACGGGCATGTTAGCAGGTTGTGTCCTTTTAAACACATCTGATGAGCCTGTGGTTTCCTTCACTGGAAGCTGGTACAAAGGCAAAAAAAAATAACACAGATTGAAAGAGATAGGCTAATGATAAAAAGTATTCACTAAAAGCTTTCAACTAAAGACCCTATCTGTGGATAAGAATTTCCCTCAAAATGTTGGAGATTAGGAGACTTTTGAAGAAGTTTTGTACAAGTTGGGAGAGTGAGTGCTTTTGGTGACTTGCGGAGACAATGCACTGGCCAAGCTGAATACTGGTTCAATCCAATCCTTTTATCTCCGTGTTTCTGTGACCTGGGGTTGTGTGGGATGAATGAGTGGAGCAGAAGAAAGCTAGATGCACATGGGGCACAAACAAACTCTTTTACTGAGAGGTGCTAGTAAGGAGATGGAAATGGGTGCACTGCTATGCTCATCATGAAGGAATACCACAGAGGGCTTCCTGTCTCAAAACCTGTGACGAGAGCTCTCACCAGGTGGAAAAGCCAGCACTCACAGCAGTGCAGAGGACGCTATAAATACAGATTGCAAACTCGAAAACCTTTCTGAAGAGCCTCATCAGAAAGGGAAGCAAATGCTGCCAGCCATTCCCATACAAATGACTGTACCTGGCTGGGCTACAGTATACTAAACAACTGCAGAAAGCAACAAATCACCGGTCTGTTTGTGACAGGTCATCCCAGCTAAATCAAGTTGTCATTTATTTTTGACTTGCTCTTGCCCCAGGATCAGTAGCTGTTTCTTTCAGGTTGAGACTGGAGCAATTTGAAAGTGCAAAAGCCTATTAGAAAAAAATGGCATGAAGGGTTAGTTATAGCAGTGGCGGTTGCACTTTGTCATCTGTAGTTAACCCTTTTGCCCCAGGGCTTCAGAGACTTTCGGTATGGTTCACAGGTCATTCAGAAGCTTTGCTGCAAGTAAGCATTTAAAGGTGAAACCTGGGAGCAAAGCTGTCATAAAGGCATGGGGGGAGGTGGTGACTGTGCATGGGGCGGAGGGGAGTTGTTAATCCAGATAATATTTTAAATGGAAAGGAGCTCCCTAGGCGGGGGAAAGAAGTAAATTTACTTCTTGTGTTTGGTAGCAAAAAATGCCAATCAATTAGGGAAAGTAGACACTTTCATGCAGTGTTTCAGTTGTTTCAGTTGGATTCCCTGCATAACTGCTGCCTTCTCTAGACTTGTACAAGCTAGAGACCTCTGCTGAATCCTGACCTCAGTTGTATCAGGGGCTATGACCAAAAAAATATAAAACAATGCAAAAATTATTTGTATTAAGTTCTCCCCATTTCTTCATGAACAAGAAGATGCAAGAGGAAGAGAAACAGATTGTTCTGTAAGGAAACCAAACAACTCTTCAGTGGGAAGGATGTCTAGATTAGATATTAGGAAGAAATTCTTTACTGTGAGGGTGGTGAGGCACTGGCACAGGTTGCCCAGAGAAGCCATGGATGCTTCATCCCTGGAAGTGTTCAAGGCTGGGTCGGATGGGGCTCTGAGCAACCTGGTCTAGTGCAAGGTGTCCCTGCCCGTGGCAGGGAGTTGGAACTAGATGAATTTCAAGGTCCCTTCCAACCCAAAACAGTCTGGGATTCTATGATCCTATGGTTCAGACTCATATCTAGAAAACCATTATCTGACTTCTGTGTATAGAGCCAAGTGTTTAAGGGAAAGGTTACTTAAACTGTGTCTGCACTGTTTTGATTTAAACTAGGCTTTCTGCAGAAGACACTGTTTATCTGTTGCATTTCTTGTTTTGCTTACTGCTTTTTTAAATGGTTCACTTTACAGATTGACTTATATTCAACTCATACCAATGGCAATATTAGGAGAAAGGTTTCCATCATTTTCTCGTTACTGCACTAAAGGATGCTCAGTCTGACATGCTGGGCATGGATGTGGTTGAAAAAGCAGGCTTTAGAAAGTAATAAGGAGTTCTGTTTATGGGATCTGTTAGCCACTGGACTGGCATAGATGCACAGGGCTGTAATGCCAGCAGCAAGAGGAAAAAAAAGAAGGTGATTTTTGTGAATTTGCTTGGGCTTGTCAAAATATATGTATTTGGGATGCATATTATGACTGAATAAAGCAGAACGAATGCACTATTTGTTTATTCAGATATTTCTGAAAAAGCACTTGTCGGAAGGGCTTACCTTAACAGTGCTACTACACTATTCTCTGCTAGGGGATGCAGCCATTCCAAAAGACTGCATGGCAGTAGTCACTAACAGTGCCAGAATAATTACAAATTTGTCCATGATCAGTGTTGTGGGTTTTTCTGCCTATTTTTATTCTTCCTCAGGCTTCTTTGCTGCACATAAACATGTACAGTTCTGCCTCTTACTCTGCTAGCTTGAGATATTGGTAATGTTTTGAATATCCTAATCTGACTAAAGCATTTTCCTTTCTCCCTTCTATTTCCAAGAGATCATGAATACCTATACTGAGGGAGTACAAGTGTCTAAACAGTTCCCCTTATGGCCTCTGTACAAATTTGCTATAGCTTTTCTCATACCTTTTTACATGGCTTTTCTTAAATTCCTTAGGCATCTTAAATTTACTTTCAAAATAAAACAAGGCTGACAGATTCGAACTCATCTCTGATATTGTGAGGAAGCAATAGGAGATAGAAAAGAACCTCTGACAATTCAGAACAAAGATATTTTTTTGTTGCAAGCTTGGTAATGGTGTGAGCCTAACCTTAGTCTCTGCTGAATTGTTAAAATGTGAAAGGCAACTTAGCTAAATGGGCAGTGAATGAGGGGAGCTGGATGCACCGTGCAAGCAAAGTGAAAACTATCAATCACCATCTATTAGTTCACTCTTGGTATTTGAGCAGTGTTTCAGATGTTCTGGAGAGATTAGCTCAGAGTAAGTAAATGCCAAAATGGAAACTGTCTACACATATCCATCCAATGCGTCAGCCAAGCTAATCACAGTGTGCTTTATAGACTGACCACTTTGGTCCCAGCTCTATCAGGGATCTCTCAGACATAAATTTAGCAAGGTAGATGAATCTGACTTGTCTTAGTAGAAAGTTCCATATCCTTCAAGCAAGTCGTCATGCAGATAAGGAATGAAGATATCTGACTTGGAGATTTGACCTTCTAAATAGGCAAAGTAAATCAGAAGCTATGAAGATTTCCTGCAGTCATTCCCTGGATTATGTCTTGATTTCTAATACTTCATGGATCACAGGTTGAGAAGAACTGAGCTAGCTTAACATGAAAGCTGTCATCTAAAGAAAAACATAAGCCATGAGCCCACTCTCTGAATTTCACACATGATTAGAGGGGATATCCTCAGGCATCAAAGCCAAATCCCAGTCATTTTACAGAACCCTTTTAGTAAACAGGTCCCGATTCCTCATATTAATTTGTAGCTTTGAGGAATATTTTGCTAGAGAAAATGGCATCTCGCTTCTGGATAAATCAGTGCAACATTCTCGCTCAACACAACAGGTTCTCACTCCACCCAGTTCCAAAAACTGAAATGACACCTGGTTGCTCTGAGCTCTTTCAAAGCAATGGTCCTTTGGATCTCTACAAATGGAGGAATGGTCAGCCACTGTAATCATCTAAACATAACACAGAGGCAGCATGAAAACTGTGAGCTTGCCTTATCCTAAATATGATGAAATAGGCAGAGGGGTCATAAAAGGTTAAAGGCAAATGTCATTTGCTAGGGTGTGATTTCTCATGCTGAAGAAACACCACTACAAGCAATCACAGTGACAAACCTTGGGAGAGAAAATGTCAGTTACTAAACAGTATCCCCAGGAGTACAGGAGGAGAAACCCTCTTTGATCAGGTGAGATTCACTTCTCGTTCTGAAATAAAAAAGAAAACAGCAGTAATAGAAGAGAGACCATCAATTGAAGCAGATACTACAAAAATAGCCCTGAAGGCAGAGAGCAAGAGCAATGGTGGTGTAACCTAAGACCCAAAAGGATACCAGGGACAGAAGAGCTGTAACATTACAGCAGAAAATGGTAAAGAGCAGGCAGCATCCATACTAGAGAAGAATGACACAATTTTACAGGTGTAAGAGAAGCTGAAGTGAGGTAGATTTAGCTGCAAGTACCCAAAAGAAAGGAAAAAAAAGTTATTGAAAGCAGCAAGATGCAGCCATTAAAAAGAAGCATATTTTCTTCCTCAGAAAGATGTTCTGAGGTGTAGAAGAAGAAGGAACTGAACCAGAAGAAGAGAAGGAAAAAAACAGGCAGTGGAAAAGCAGGACCACACCTGCACAGGCAGCCGCTTCAGGGAATTGTTCACTTTCTTCTTTTTCTCCAAATAATCATAACAATCACACTCATGATGTGAAGCATGAGTTCATAATTACTATCCAGTAACTCATATAAAGGAATATGGGACAGCTAGGAGAACCCCCAAGCTGTATTTTAGCAACACATGCACTTAAGTCTTCTAGCCTTTATCAAACTTCATTTGCAAATGACTCTGACATTCATTCCTTTGAAAGACAGGGAAGTGCAAGCATGAGAAGCAGGAATAAAACTGACTCAAAGTCAGAAGTTTTAGAGTAAGGACAAGGTAAAAAAGATAGATTATCTAAGTCCAAAATCTACAGAATTTACATACAGCTAATAAGAGAATCAGTAAAGAGTAGAATACAAAGACTGAAAAGTGTGATCTTCAAGACATTGTTATTCCTCTTTCCTGCTCCCAAATGCACATCATTTCTATCCATGTTGTATTTGTATGCCTAACTGTGAGCACAAGACTCATGTGTGGTTTCTTTGGTAAACACACAGACTATATATAAAAATACTGTGGCATACAGGGTGTGACAATGGTTCTAGGTGAAACCAAACCAGAATTTATTTATCATTTAATGAGTGATAGCTATGAATACATGAAAAGGCAGTCTTACCCCAGATAAGAGAAACATCATTTTTAGAAAACTGATGCTCCAAAAATTGACTGAGTGTAACTGCAATTATTTTTTAAGAAACATTCTAAGGCATTAACTTACATCCAGAAAAGAAAACTGTTTAAACCATCTGCCCCTTTTTCGGATTTTTGGGTTTTTTGGCTTTTGTTTCTTTGTTTGGTTTTTTGCTTAAAAATCAGCATATAATGCTTTAGCTATGACACACTTTTCCCAATTGGGGCTTTCAGGCTGATTTTTCTATGTTTGGAATTCATCCTTCCTTATGGATGACTCTATTCATGACCAACTGATATTTTCAGAAAACAATGCTTTAAAATTGACAATTCTCCAAGCCTTACTTTTAACTGACAACTTTCAGGACTCTGTGAATAAAGTTAAATAACTTTTTTTATC
Organism: Dicrurus megarhynchus; assembly: GCA_013399195.1. Taxonomy (NCBI): domain Eukaryota; kingdom Metazoa; phylum Chordata; class Aves; order Passeriformes; family Dicruridae; genus Dicrurus; species Dicrurus megarhynchus. The sequence goes on along the minus strand of VXAD01011613.1, from coordinate 252,703 downwards.
TATATTTATAGCTAAGAATATCAGAATATTTGTTTCCTAATACAAAGCTACTCTGGGAAAACAAATATTCTGTGACCATATTTTCAAATTTAAGCAATGCAAATGGCTAAGCAAGATTGTTTTCAAACTGATAGAAGTCAAGCAAAGAACTCCAGGGCAAAATTAGCCAGCTGAAATAGCTGGAATTTCTTTCAGTCTGTTCCACTGAAATGACAAACACTGATTTTTCCAAATCACAACTCACTATGAAAACGTGACTTTAGCAGAACTTCAGGCTGGCCCAGGATGGGATCTGCAACAGTGAGTGACAGTTCCCCACATACATGATTCAGTGCATCACCTTTCTGGAGCTGATAAAATCCATCTCAAGTCCCTGCTCTGTCATATCACAGAATCACAGAGTAAGCTGAGTTGGAAGGGACCCACAAAGATCAACGAGTCCAACTCCTGACCTTGCAAAGGACACCCCAAAAGCCATGCCCTGTGCTGTGTCCAAGCACTCCTTGAACTCTCTCAGGTTGGTGCTGAGACCACATTCCTGGGGACCCTCTTCCAGTGCCCAACCACCCTCTGGGTGAAGAACATTTTCTTGGTATCCAATTTAAACCTCCCCTGACACAACTTCAGGCCATTCCCTCAGGTCCTGTCACTGGTCACCACAGAGAAGAGATCAGTGCCTGCCCCTACTCTTCCCCTCATGAGGAAATTGTAACTGCTATGAGGTCTCATCTCAGTCTCCTCCAGGCTGAACAGATCAAGTGACCTCAGCCGCTCCTCATACGGCTTCCACTCCAGAGCTTTCACCATCTTCTTTCCCTCCTTTGAAAGCTTTCTAATAGTTTTCTAATAGTTTAATGTCTTTCCTATTGTCTTGGAGTGATTTTATGATAATGCTGTATTTCCCTATCATCTGCTTTATGCCCAGAAATGGGTCCCGCAGCTTTAAACTGGGTCCAGGAGAGGCGGGGAGAAAAGCCAGGCAAAATCTTCAGGTTTGTGTTCAAGGACTCCCACACTCTCCCCTGCATTCTCACCGCTGCAGATCCAAGAGGGCACCTTCTTGCTTTTAACCAGCCTGTTAGCTGAGGCAAGAAATTTTCCCAGGACTGCATACCAAAACCCTCCAGAACTACTACTACTACTACTGCTACTGCTACTGCTACTACTACTACTACTACTACTACTTCTTCTTCTTCTCCTTCTTCTTCTTCTCCTTCTTCTTCTTCTCCTTCATCTTCTTCTTATCTTTCTTCTTCTTCTTCTTCTTATCTTTCTTCCTCTTATCCTTCTTCTTCTTATCCTTCTTCTTCTTATCCTTCTTCTTCTCCTTCTTCTTTTCCTCCTTCTCCTCCTCCTTCTCCTTCTCCTTCTCCTTCTCCTTCTCCTTCTCCTTCTCCTTCTCCTTCTCCTTCTCCTTCTCCTTCTCCTTCTCCTTCTCCTTCTCCTTCTCCTTCTCCTTCTCCTTCTCCTTCTCCTTCTCCTTCTCCTTCTCCTTCTCCTTCTCCTTCTCCTTCTCCTTCTCCTTCTCCTTCTCCTTCTCCTTCTCCTTCTCCTTCTCCTTCTCCTTCTCCTTCTCCTTCTCCTTCTCCTTCTCCTTCTCCTTCTCCTTCTCCTTCTCCTTCTCCTTCTCCTTCTCCTTCTCCTTCTCCTTCTCCTTCTCCTTCTCCTTCTCCTTCTCCTTCTCCTTCTCCTTCTCCTTCTCCTTCTCCTTCTCCTTCTCCTTCTCCTTCTCCTTCTCCTTCTCCTTCTCCTTCTCCTTCTCCTTCTCCTTCTCCTTCTCCTTCTCCTTCTCCTTCTCCTTCTCCTTCTCCTTCTCCTTCTCCTTCTCCTTCTCCTTCTCCTTCTCCTTCTCCTTCTCCTTCTCCTTCTCCTTCTCCTTCTCCTTCTCCTTCTCCTTCTCCTTCTCCTTCTCCTTCTCCTTCTCCTTCTCCTTCTCCTTCTCCTTCTCCTTCTCCTTCTCCTTCTCGAGCTATTCGGCCTAGCAGTGACCCAAGAACCAGATCATCAGACACCGTGGACAGGCAGGGAGGCTGCGGGGATGTCGCATCCCGGCCTCGCACCTCAGGAGGGGCCGAGCCAGCTACAGAGGGAACCCTAAGTCTACCAGCTTTCTCCACAGCGAGGAAGTTTAATATTTTAACAGTTATTCATTTTTTCCACCTGCCATGCGGGCACTTTGTTTGTTGAATAAATAGTTTTTTTCACTTTCCTTCAAGAAATTCCTTTCATGTCGGAGGGGGAGGGAGTGCTAAAACCTGCCTTCTGTGGAGGAGATATTCCTTCTAGAGCATTTTTCCCTAAACTTGTCTCAAACTGAGACACCTATATTGCAGTGACCGAAATTGTACACTATATTCAAGGTGGTGCTGCACCAGTGTGGAGAATAGCTCACTTTATTCTGGAGCAGACATGCTACTTTTTATTAAGTCTCTTTGCCACAATAACTTAAAATATGTATTCAAAGGTCTCAGAGGACCAGAGCTAGAGCTAGGATTTGAATATCTTTCTTTCAGGCGGTAACCCACTGCCAAACTATGGCTTGCGAGAGGTAGGCATCCAGTCTGTGCTAGTCCCCTTGTCTCCCTCTGACAGCACCTGCAACAAAGATGAGCACCTCTAAGGGTTCAACAATGCCACCCAAAAAAGCTAACTGAAAGTGCTAGCCTACTTGAGAAGAGATGCCTCATTTAGCTAATGATAGCTGAGATTAATTTTATCCTTGACTTCCTATACTCTGAAGAAAGTGACACCAAATCCTTTCTGGAGGTTTGGAAGGCTGTGGGTTTTTCTTCTTCATCTTCCTCTTGTCAGGTATCACCTCATTTTCCAGCAGCAGTGAATGCACAGAAAGGCTTAGCACACCAAAAAGTGCAACTGAGTGCCTCTTGCTCTTCAGCACCCATCATATTGCTCTATGAGATGTAAATATGTGACCTTATTTTGAAAGGAAAATCCTTCCTAGCTGCTTTTCAGCTCCATCACTTATGCATTATAGACTTTCTACTCAATTGCAGCATAATCTCATAGGAATTTATTATGCATCCTGTATATAAAACAGTATGTACCCTCTACAGAGAACATCAAAAGGTAGTTAATAGAGATGTTAAATTATTATTGGTTGAAAGCAGCCGATGCCCTAGAGTAATCAGATTCTCTCTTTCTCTCTCTCGCTTCATATACTATATATAATATATACAATTAATAGTGCACATATATCAGTCTCCGAATAGATCTCTATAAAGTCTGCTCAAATGTTAGAGGAACTGATGTATTAAACATGTGGAACCAAGCAAAGATGTCACAATAAGGCACACTACAAATACCAGCAAAAGTGTTGATGGATAAGGCAAAGGAGAAACTGCGAGTGCCAAGGAAAGAAAAAAAAAAAAGCTTTACGTTACTTCCTGCTGTCACCATTTATTTGTAGGGGAAGACGGTCAAGGTGCTGCTGACTGGAGTGAATAGCTTCATTGGTGTTTATTAATGGTCAGGAGAAAATGCTAAATGCTTACTCTGAGCTAATTACTGATTGCCAAAGATCAGTAAAAAGTGTAATTTGGAACTTACTACACGATGATTAGATTAATTGAGATGAGATTGTATTAGAATTGAATAGAATATTCTCTGGGATAAGTCTGTGAAATAGGAACCAGGAAATTTGTTCAATGCTAAGGGTATATGATGGACTGCTGTCTAAGTTCATTCATCCTGATTTATGATGCCCTCCTCAGAGTCTAATCTCTCCTTTGAGAGAGTTGACTCTTTCCATGTGTTTATCCAAAACACAGCAACATCTCAAACAAGGCCAGTTACTTAAAATAATGCTCACATTAGTAGTAAGTATCATCAGTAATAATCAGAGCAAGTGGTGAAATCTAAATACTAAATATAGATTTATAAGTGTTTCTTTAATAGGTAATTGAAAATTTCAGAATTAAATTAATTGAAAATTTAAGATGTAGTACAGTGGAAAAGAAGATAGTGGTTTGTTTAAATGATGTTAGAGATTTCCAACCTCAATGACTTGTGATTCAACAAAAACATCTTAAATACATATATTCTAGTATATGCTTATATAAGAAAATGGAGAAAATACTGCAACCCACAGAAATTTAGGTATCTAGCTCCTCTAATCATACACTAGTCCATAGCATGATGTACATTTGCCTGGGGTTTTGCACTGCTCCATTCTAAATTATCTGAGTCTACCTCACAGCTGAAGGCTCATCCCATGTAAATCACATTTCTGTCATGAAGAAACACCCTAGCAAGAAGAAAAATGGTCTTGGAAAAGATTTCCTACCTGTTTCGCTCACGAGTTCCAGAAGGGAACTCAAAGAGCAAGCTTGGGCTCAAGTGATGTGTTAACAAGGCCTGCCATAGGATTCTGTGATAAACAATCAGACACTGTGTTCTACACTGAGACTTGAAGTGTAGAAGGTGTGCTTGAATGCTACCATCTTAGCTGGCAAAGTGGCTGACTTTTAGGGAGCAGATCTCTGAAACACCCTCATAAAAATCTCTTTTCTAACTCTGAATGTGATGTGAACTGCCCTGTGAAGACCTGGCAGACCTAGCAATAAGAACATATTTTCCTTAATATCCAGGGGAAATTCCAAATCCTCAAAAGCTTTTTCAACAGGCCTGAAGGAGGAAAAGGGGGTGAAAAGCTGGGGAAACTCATCCTGCCCTGTTTTACCCACAGGCTGGGTATGATTATTAATGGACTCTCAGAGGTAAGGGCAGGAGCAGCACTGAATACACATCCCAAATGACCCTCACTGCACTTGGTTTTATCATGTCATAAGCTGATATTCCATGGTACAGCAACAAAGCAATCCTGATCCCTCTCCCTGCTCTCAGGAAGGTCATCTCAGGAGCACATATTCCATGTAAGGGAGTATAGCCAGGGATAGGTACCTCACCACACAAACAGAGCAAGCAACATTGTGACCGGTGGTTTTGTACCTAACACAACAAATACTCAGACCAAATTTGCTTCTGCTCTGGGCAGATTGGTTGTTACCTCAACCTTTTGTGCCCCTCATGGGGTGTCAGTGTAGACTGTCATGGTTTACAAATGGTGTTCTCCAATTGAATACTCCCGCTAAAACCTCGCTGCCCCTCACTTCCTCTCCTCCTCCAGTTGGAAGCAGAAAAGGCAAAGATCGTGGGCAGAGGTAAGAAGAATTCGCTGGAAACAGCAACTGGAAATGCAACTTGGATCTTCCCTGCCACAATTCCTCCTGACTGGAAGGAATGCTACTCTCCTTGGAAGCGAGAGTACCATTTCCATTCCCCCTCTCCTGGCAATGACATGTGGTGGTATCAAGTAACACTGGCGGCCTGGCTATGTCCCCTCCTGGCTATTGCAAAAAGTTAACCCTGTCCTGACAGAAACCAGGATATCAAAGCACAAATTTAACACTAGAAGATGAGCTGACAACGCCTCAAAACACGCCCAATGCCTGCTCTTTATAAAGAAGTCTAGCAACAAAAGTTCACCTTTGATTTGGGCTGAACGTCTCATTTCAAACAATATTAATAATCCATGTTGAAGAGTGATAAAAGGTGTATTGATCTCATCTAGCTCAAGACATACAATACAAATATCTACATTTGACTGCAAAAAAGGACATGGGTATGAAACTAAACATGTTTAGTAAAAGTTTATCTTCCAGTACAAAGATACTCAGTAAGGTTAAACAATAAACTCAGCTGCAGATATCTACCTTGCAAACCTCTAAATGAATCCTGTATGCTGTATCAAATGAGACTTTTTTCAAATGCCTTTGTCCAAAAGCATCTGAATTCTGTTTCATTGGCGAGAGTTCCACCTACCTTCATTTTGTGGGATATTAATTTAAAGATAAAACAAAAACAACTCTTGAAGATCTGAGAATTGTTAAAAATTCTGAGTCATATTAGAGTTCTGTTTGTTGTGTTTTTTCTCTTGTATATGTAACATATGTTTGGTGTCTTTAAACACAATTACTTTTGTATAATAAAAGTGTTGATTTGATGATGCAACATTTTCTGCAAGTGTGTTTAAGACAGTTTATGTTTTCATAAGTTGCAATGAAACTCAATTATGTATGTGTAATAAGGCTCTTGATTGTTACACTTCTACTTTTCTGTATAATGAAGCCAGCAATTAGAATTTGGTTGCTCTATGGCATAGGAAAACACACTTGTTTTGTAGACAAAAGATCTTAATGAGCATCTCTAAAAAAAAGTGTTCCAAAAAAAAAAGGTCAATAACTCAAACATGTAATCAGATTTCCTAACAAAAAGGATTTGCTTCCTGAAAATATAATAACTTCAATGGGTAAACAATTGAGATTAAAAAAATAAACTTATTCCTACAGTTAGAGAAATTAATGAGAAAATATTTCACCAATAAAGTTATTGCCTTTACATTGTTAACTTACACGTTTTCTTGAGTGCAGGTAAATGCACGCTGCTTGTATAGTAATAAGCCCTAATCACACTTATCAGCATCAGTCTTTTGCTTTGGGCCAGAAGTGTGCTTCTAAAGCAAATTGCCCAATTGTCGTTACTTACCATGCATTTGTTTGCCTTCTGCGACAGTCTTGGAGCATGGATACTATTCCTTTTAGGTTAAATTAGACCAGAGTCTGTGGGTTCAGACCACTGACCCAAAGCAAACACTCTTGAAGTGTCTGTGCTGTGGCCATCAGGTTCTAAACACCATCTCTTTTACTTACACAGATTTCTTTTGTTCACCTTAGAAGACATTATAGATAAAGATAGTATCTCATCAAGGAGCTGATTTACGATTTTCTAGTAACTCTCCCCAGTAAATGTTCATTTTGAAATCTCAACCTTTCAGGATAGGGCTATGGAGTGCAAACCAACCTGTTGCAACCACAGCTTTCTTATACCATATGCCGCCCCTGTGCCCATTTATCGATGCTGTGGTAGGCATAAACAACAAAATCTGATCAAGCTTCAATCAATTCTGATGACCGGCACGGAGCAAGTGAGGCTGGGAAAAGAGACCTTTCATCTTGGAGTGCAGGGGTGAGGCAAGAGAAGAGGTAGGACTCACTGAGTTTAATTATAGTTATCTTAATCTGATAAACAAACACTAATCCAATTGTTTTAGAGTTTTGTACAGTCAAGTAGAGAAATAAACAATTTTAGGATATGAGATGGACTGCGACCAAAGAGTTTCTCTTTCTTTCCATTGACTGTGAGGGAGCATAGGTGACCAGCACAGGTGGAAATCTCATGTTTAACCCCCATGAATGATGTCCAAATTGTCTGGTCACTAGCAAAGCAGAAAAAAGCCACAAGGATTTTCACCTTCTGGTGAACGAAAGGGAACCCTAAATTGAGAAGTTAGACAGGTAAATGTCCACTTGAGACTGAAGGCTGAAACAGTCAGTGGCAAATCTTTTGACTTTAAAGGAACTCATGTTTTACTGTTAAAATTAACACAGAAAGTAAGAGTAAAATGCTATCAGTGCACATCATTGTGGTATCACAACCACACACTGCAGTCAACGTGACTTCAAATGAACCTACAACAACAGAGTCTCAAGGGTTTTTACACACTCATTTGGATCCACTCACAGCAGTTCATAATGCCAAGCATTTTACAGGTGGAATACCTGTCAAAAATCTACTTTAAAGTGGTTATGTTCCTTACAAAAGAAAAAAAAAAACCAAAACCACAAGCAAACAAACAAACAAAAACCACAAAAATAAACAAAAAAAAAAAAAAAACCAACAAAGATCAGGGGTTTTATTAGATTGCTCTGATATCCATAATTTTCAGAAAAAAAAAAATGCAATCACAATATTGTAAATGTATTTCACTACAGCTTAATTTTCTTTGAAAACCAACATTTTTTAAAGCTTAATGAAAATACAAATAGAAATATACCCTGGCTAAGGGTTGTTTTTGGGGCTTTTCTGATTCTGTGAAATGCAAATTACTTCCAAATCCTGAATTGACTGATTTTAAATAATTTCCCCTATTTTTAAGTAGTTTTATAATTGTGCTGGCATTTAATTATGGTCCAAGAGGAACAAGATTTCTAATTATACTATTTTTCTTAAAAACATTGCTGAAACCAGTCTTTTTCTGTAAAGGCCAATTGCTTTTATTTTCCTTTTTTTTTTTTTTTTTTTTCAAATCACACTACAGTGCCTGACATAGCCATCCAGGGTGGGTGTGTGACATCACATTCTGTCTCCTTTGTGCTTGATAAAAGACCAAAAATAGTACAAAGGAAACCCCAAAGCTTGGAAATTGTGAATGTGTTTATTGTTACCTTTCAGGTTTTATGAACATGCAGGTCAGATTACACTGAGTACCACACTGATATTGGTAAAGCATGGAGGTGGAGGTAGAGGTGAGGCAGAATGTGTGGAAGGTGAGGCTTTTTCACCCTGTGTTGCCAAAAAATTTGTGGCGGCATAAGGCAGACCTCAGGGAACTCCAGAAAACAAGATGTTACTGTACTAAAGGCAGGTAGCCCAAGATAGCTTAGGCTGGCTAACTCAGGGAAGCATAGATGTGAATCCTACGGATCTCGTGTACCAAAACCACGCTCTAGGGCCAGGGTGGGAGTCTGGGGTATTATTTCTTGAACTGACCAAATATACCTGATCATGTCTGCATGTGTGCAGCAACTGACCCACCATACGGCAGTGTCATCATAGCCTTAAACAGGTGTTTGGGCTTGGGTAAATTTAATTTGGGTCCAATCCAAAAGATATTTTGGAAGCATAAGCATGTGTTAAACTGCTTAATCCCTTCACACACATCTACACACATGAAGAACAAGGATTTCTTTGCTGTGGCTTTTACATGATGAACACACAACATTATGCTCTGGTTTTAAGTACAGTGTGTGCCTGACCTGCTCTTTCACAACTAAATGCAAGAAACATGTTTTAGATGTTGTTGGTTTGTTTCTCTTGCTTCATCTTCTTTTTTTTTTTTTTTCTTCCCTGCCATCTGGGTTTCCACAATTAGAGATAGGATTCATCTCAACTAACCTTCACTGTCTGAAAGGTGAATGGTCTAAAATAATCACCTAGGGTCTCTCTGCAGTCAGCAGAGAAAAACAGACAACTCCAAGTAGTGATTTGTCCCAACTTAAGCCAGATGTCTGACACAGACAGGACAAATCAGTCTCTGAGGTACCCATTTCTCTTCACTGAATATAAAAAGGATCCAGTTATCTGCCTTAGATGAAGTATGTAATTTTTATACAATAACAGTGAGTGAAATAAATCCTGTCCTTAGCTTCTTATAATGCACATTATTCTTTACACAGAGTAAAGTACTTATGTGAAAAGGACTTCTTATATAGGGACTGTCTTCAAAAGGAAAGCTAACATTTAATAATAGGGAAAATGGAACTGTTAGTGCTGAGATTTGGAATTAAATGGCCAGATGGATTGTCAATGACTACAAGACTGTTTGTTTGACTCAGCAGTACAATTACATAGCTGTAGATTATTATGGTTAAATACTTTACACCTGGAAACATACATGCATTTTGTCATCAAAAAAATTCCATTTTCCATTTCCTTTCACTTGGCCAATTAGGTCTATATTGATAGCAACATAAATTATAAATTTTGCATGCAGATTCTCATTAAAGAAACATCTTAACAGTATATTTTAAAGAAATTGCATACATACTTTGTAAAAGTAATATTTTCAAAAGACAGTTTGAAGTTAAGTCACATGAAAAAAATAAAGTAATTACACTTTTTCTTACTGGAAGAGACATGGTCAAATAACACTTTATATGAAAAATTATTCCTTTTAAAAATTACTCTCTATTTCTGAGAAATAGCTTCTGAAGTATTGTGATAATAAATTACTCTTCAGAGCAGTGTCTGTTTTAAAAAAGGCCGTCTAAATGTACAATACGTGAATGCAGAAGACATTAAAATTACACGTGGTATGCCAAGAGAATATTACCAAGTCACAAACTTAAGTACTCAAAAATTAGTACTATTTTTTTTTTCAATTTGAAAAAGCTTAACATAACCTAAATAATTTTCTAATAAAAAAATGCTCAGTCCTGAATCAATGGCAGACCTGTTATATCAATACATAAATTGATCCATCAGGTAATAAACAACACAGTTAAAAGTCAAAATGTTCATCACATCTTCTCTTAATACATTAATTTCTCCCTTATAATAAGAAGGATTTATAGTGTATATAAGGGAAGAGTAGGAGGAAAAAGAGGCTGAAGGAAAAGATAATGGGTTTGTATTCCCCCCAAAAAGCTGTCATTGAAACATTAATTCTGACCCTTTCCTTCTAAAGTGTCTGTCATGGAGGAGTTTTTGCATTGATTTAAAATAAAAAGCATAAGTCTACTACACCAATTTATATATCTACATGGTCTAAATGTGTTTCTGCCCATTGAGTGTAGGGAAGTCCTGAACTGGCCACCTCATATATAAACCTCTGTGTTTTGCGAGATGAATTGCACTCTCTCTCCTGGCACTAATGACATTCTGATGGTTCATTAATGGTAACAAAGGACTAAGTCACTGCAGTGAACTGAGGGTTATAAAAGTCTGCAGATGCTACCAGTGCTGAGAGGAAGGTTTACAAACTCTCCCCAATACACGGACATGTTTGATTGTCCATTTGCAACTAACTACTTCAAATAAGACACCAGATGCCTTGAACAGCTATCAGCAGCAGCTTCCTTTCTGTGAGGTATAAAAATGAAATGAACAGCTGGGGTAAGTTTCTATTTAATGAAACATTTTGCATTTTTTTAAGTATCCTTCCCCAATTGTACAAATAAATTTCCCTCCTATCTCATCTAGAAAATGGGCAAATTCTTCCCAATCCTATATGTCCCTAGTGTGGCACTTCAGAAATTAAATAATGATACCCTCCAAGAAGTAAGTGAATGGATAAACAAATTTCCGAATCTTATTATAACAAGAGGTTGTGCCATTAAGTAAAGGCCAAATGCTTCTTAAGGAATAATTTCAGGTAAAACTGTGTCATATCATGCGTATTTTACCTTTACATCCATTATCCAGCGTTATAGAGAAGCTCTTCTGTTTCCTAATGCCTTGATTTTCAGGGCATGATAAAGTGGTGAGAGTGTGTCTGTCCATGTTTTGTGGGATTTTTACGTCAATTTAAGATGCCTGTGTGCTTGTATCTGAATCAGTGTCAGGCATGTGCTTCAGAGCCATTGGCTTCAATAAGAGCTGAGTTCTTATTGAAGTAGGAGGCTCTGAAGCACATACCTGTGTGTTTGGTGAATCAATGACTTGTGGGCACCCAGCCCTGCCCCAGAGGTGCTGGATATTTCACCTCCTATGGATCCTAGTGGGAGCAGAATGGTAATCTACCATTCTGCACGAAGATGTTGAAAAGGATGTTTTACTTTTCAGAGCCCTGTTAAACCCCTGTGAGTCACAACTCTGTCACCCTCTGAAACTATTTTTCCTTCAGACATCTGCCAGTTTGTGGCAACTGAATTTAGACTGTGCATACATTTTTCTCATGGCCCCATGACCTGTAAAATATAATATGTGATGGAACCATCAAGAACACAAAGCCTCAGGAGAGATTCTGCATGCTTGTATGTATACGGGCATTTATTGCCTGTGTATATGTGTGAGCACATTTTTATCTATGTCTGTGTTTCAGTGTAGTCTAGTACCTTCCTTCTCGGGCTTTTAAAATTAATATTTGAATTTCAAGTGCACTGAATTTATTGAAAAGAATTGCAAAAGAAGAAAGCTGGAAAAATAATGCTCAGAACACTAACAGCAGAAATTACCTCGTCTCGCTTAAGGATATAATGGCCACAGGGAGAAATCTTCAATAATTATTTCAGACTAATATTAGTGTTTAAAAGTTAGTATTTTAATGGAAATGTTTGATCCTGATGAAGCACAAAAATTGGCTGTGTCTTTTAAGTTGCCTTGCTCACACACCTCACATACAGACAGTAGACAGGCAGCATAATCCTCTCTGGGCCTTCAGGTACAAAACAAATCATTATAGTTTTCCCATGTATGCCAAGGTTAAACAAACACCTGTAATGCTCAGTAACTTCAGCTCCTCCGTACACTGCATTAGTGGCAGCTTTCCTTAAGGATTTGACTAAGCATATGTCTACCCAGCAAAATGGAGACAAGATTTCAGAACAGATTGCCTTTAGCCTGCTTGATACAGGTAAAGATAATAGCAACGGCATGTTGACACAGGCTGGGAAAACTCATATGCACCCACCAAAGGCCCTGGGTAAACATCCAGGCTCCCAATCCTCACAAATGGACAGGATGCCAATCAGCAAGGACTGACAGTTCACAAATGACACAGGTTAGGGAAAAGCAGTCTAGGAAGTCCTGGTTACAGAAGTACAGAAGTTTTCTGTCAAGATAGAGTGATTCAGCAGCTTTGACACTTCCTCTTTAGCTGTTTGATCACTTCATATTTCCTCTTTCTTTCATCTGACCTATTTTGTGGACTGCAGGTGCCCCAGGGCAGTGGGTGCCTCTTTTGGTGCAGAGTCATATCCCCTTTGCAGCAATCATTAATAGGTCAGATTTAACTTAGAAGTTAATGGTAAAGGCTGATATAGTTATTGACAATGTGTTCTGTAGGTCTTTGCTACACAAGGCCTGATACCATGTTATCTAATTGTACGATTTTCTTTTCTTTGCAAGATCCAATGACCCTTGAATCATCCAGGTATACTATCCCACAACAGGTCTGATTAGGGCCTATAAATTATCAGCAAGTTCTGCCTGGAATGTCTCTTCTCACATTCAAACCAATATCAAACTTTTTGTTCATTTCCAGGAGTTACCATTTTAGAGTCACTGCCTTTTTCTTTGTATTCAGATCTTTCACCTTATACCTTTTAGTCACCTGTAGCCAATTGTCACACCTACGCCAAATTGCTCTACAGGGTTACCTGTAGCAAGGCTGGCAGGAAACATGTGAGCATGAAGGACAATCTTTTTCCTTATCACTGGGGGGGAAGATTTTTACATTGAATTTTGTAGATTCAAGGGTTATTTTATTTCCCACCCCCCCTTAACAGAAAATTATATGGGGAAAGGTGCAAAAAGAGGACTATTACACAAATAAAAACTAAACTGCAATTCCGTGCTTACCTTTTGGAGTAGGGTCCTTATGGGGTACTGTTCTTCAGTGTACAAGGGAATTTTAGCATCTATTTTAGCTTCCTATAAAGAAAGAGTCACAAGACAATTGTTGTATCAGGTATTTACTTTAATAGAATAGATTCAGCTCCAGTGACTTCATTAAAGCAGTTATCATTTACATCTCCTAAAGGTCTGTTCCCCCTGGGTAGACTGCCCTGTTTATTGTCGAATGGTGTCTTTCAGTCTCCCTCTCAGTTTTCTGGCCAGCAAAGATCAGCCTACACAGTTTATCTCCTTTTTATTTACCTTGGTTCTGATAATGTTGCCTAATTTAATGATGGAGTTGTTAAATTTTCCTGATTGGGCTGTGTCTTCCCCTGATTTAGTGACGCCCTTCTTGAGTGCATTTGTTGCACACTTTGCTGATTGAGATGCATAATTTAATTTAATAAATGGAGAGAGTTTACTATCATTTTTGCATATTTTATTATTAGGGAAGATTCATAGTTTTGAGCGCTGGTTTATTCATTCCCCTTATTTATTTATTTTTGGCAAAACCAGCTGCACAGACAACACTTGTTCAGCTGCAAAGCTCCGCTGACCAAGCTCTACAATTCAGGAACTGAACTTTTGAATCTTTTCCTTATTAAGGTGCATATTCTAGCAGTAGAAATTCCAGATGCTTTTTGCTTCAGCAGCCAGGGCTTATGTGCTAAGCTGTTGACAAATCTGTTGGGGATATCATTTGTTTTAAGATCACTAAAGTGCATTTTCTATAGTTTCAGCTATGGTTTTAGATTCTTTGATAAAGCAAATAAAGATGCAATCAGTTTCTTTGTAAATCTTCCTGTTTTGCATATAGTAAGTGGCACAAGCTTTCCATAACCAGCAGCTTCAATCTTTGGGGAAGCATTTATCCTACTATTTGAAAGAAAACCTAAGCATTTTGCTATCTTAGATTCTGAAGACACAGCAGGTTGGAAATACTGTAATTCCTGTTCAGTTTATTTTGCATAATATATTGGGGGAAAAACAAGCTTGAAACTGGACTGGCAAATGCAGAATGTAATAGCTATATAAACAGTGATAATAGATGGCTCAATCAGCAAAGAATGCAGCGTGATTATGTATAAAATTTCATCCACTAAAGTTCACAGCGTGATCAGGAAAGGAGGCAGCCAATCAACAGAGCATAGAGCTCTACTGGGAATGAATATGTTTTGAAAACTCAGCTACCCAGAATATTCAATGGGATCAGCAAAGTTCTAAAAGGGGGCATTTTAAGATAATAATGGATGTGGCATTATTAGTCAGTAGAATGACAACTCCTTAGCATGCCCATTTCCAGTAGCGTGTTCAAAAGAATTTAAGTATTATGTACCTGGGAATACAAGTTAATGTTGAGCACGTCAGTCATGGTGAGAGCCGTTGGCAGGACTGGTATAAAAATCTGCTACTATTACACGCTGAAGAATTCACTTCATTACATCCCTACTGTGTTTTAACTCTGTTCATATTTGCAAAGGCTGCCATCTTGACCAGCACCCCGAGAAACAAGTGAAGAACTAAAAAAATAGGCATATATGAGGTCTATTCTTTTCTCTGTGAAGAAATAACAAGTTTATCGTCCTTGAGGAAAGGGCACTCAGAAAAATTGCTAGCAGTTATCTGTATGTTACACAAGGTGCATCGGTCCCACTGAATGCTCAAAGCCTTGTCTGGCTCACAAAGCACATTTGTCACAGCATGAAAATTTCCATCCAGCCTCTAGTGTACATAGTTTGTTCAGAATATACTCCCATACAACCTGGAGATGAACTGTTGGGACTACCTACATGGATGTCAGCTTGGATGCCTGCCCCAACATCCTAAGACAAAGAGAGACTGGAAATTCATTCCACATGGGCCAGTCACTGACCACTGCAATCATGGTTTTAACATACCATGAGATTGAAAATCTCATTCTTTTCTGGGTTTCTAAGACCCCTACCATTTCATCTTTCTCTTTTTAATGTAAAAAGTAGGTACTCTAAACAAGTTTCTGAGTACCCCAGGAAACTGCTAGTCAGTGCCATCAGGTCTTAATCTGGCAGAACAGCTTCACACAGTCGAGCAGGGTGATGCAACTTCAGTAGATATACAGAATCAACTGCTGCTGAGGGCCCAGCATCCACACTATATAACTTTTACAGCTTTTTTTAGTTTATACTAGCCTTAGAGTGGTCCCATAAATCCAAGATGCAGGAGAATGTTAGATATTTGATTAAAGTCCATCACCGACATCAGTTTTGTCCATGCAAGGTCCTGTTCAGACACTCCAAATTCATATTGTGCAAGATGTAATAATCGAGAAAGGTCCAGAAGGTCACTTCAGAAATACAGTCCTGATCCAAACTGAATTGTCAAGGAGACAATACCATGACCCATGTCAGGTTCTCAGGCTTTTCAGTCAGCTAGATCATGGAGCACAATTTCCCTCCATAATTCTGCAAGTTTCCAAAACATAAATGTCCTGGGCTGACATATTCAAGGAGGTCAGTACAAGCTCTGTTCCCTGTGGCTTGGGAGCAATCTTGTTGAAAGAGGTCTGGGGGATCTGGTGGAAAACAAGCTAAATATGTGTCAGCTATGTGCCACTGCAGCAAAAAAGGCAAATAAAATCCTTGGTTGCATCTGCAGGTCCGTTACAAAAAGAGACAGAGGTGTACCATCCCATTCCACCCAGACCATTTAAGGCTGCACCTGATCCAGCTTTGGTCATTACAGCTCAAAAAAGTTGTGGACAGACAAGAGAGGGTCCAAAGGAGAGCCACAAAGATGATCAAAATGACTGGACAAGCTGCCCTGTGAGAAAAGAGTGAAAGGGTTAGGTCTCTTCAGCCTGGAAAAGAGCAGGCTCAGGGGCAACTTCATTACTGTGTTACTGAACCTAAAGAATAGCTAGAAAGAGGACACTCTTCATGAGGAGTCACATGGAGAAGACAAGCAGCAATGGGAACAAGTTCACCTTGGTATAGTTTCAACTTCACATAAGTTTTTCACAGTAAGAGCAACCTTTCAGAACAACCTCCTCATCACTGAAGGCTTTCAAGCTGCAGTGGGACAGGATGCTAGATAATTTTATCTAGGCTCCCTTTCCCACCAAAGATAGTATTGGATCATCTCTGGAGGTCCCATCCAACCTGGGCAGTTCTGTGCTTCCATGATTCTATGATTCTATGTGCATGCATGTATACATATGTGAATATGGATATATTACCTTCCCTTAAAAAAGAAACATTTGTATATATGCTATTTTACATCCCTTTCCATAGCCAAGCTCACGTTACTGCCAAACCGATTCCGAAAAGGGTTGACTCTCATGTAGGCAGCACCAAAGAAGCCCAACACTTGCTGTGGTAATAGACTGCTATGCATCACAAGATATTGAGCCTGAGGCGAGAATTACTGGCTAAAATTCCATGACAGGCGCTATGCAAGAGGTCAGAGCACATAATCATAATGTTCCCTTCCAGCCATAAAATCTATTAATCTAAGGATTTCATTCTACTGGGTATTGCGCACAATTTGCTACAACAAATACTGAATTCAATTCACCCAGGTCACGCAGGAAAACAGTTGTTTTTAAGATTACACTTAGAAAGATTTTGCACGTGGTGTCAGCTGAGTTCACGTACTAAAGAAAGGATCACAGCAACCTTTTCTCACCTTTTGCTTGGATCAGCACACTTTTTAAATCTCTGAGAAATTCCAGCAACTTCAAAGGCTTGATGTTTTAAAAAGAAGAGCCACTTGTTAAGCAAATAAATGTAAATTGAACCTCTCAGGTTGTTTTGTTTCCTTTTGTTTTGTTTTTGTTTGGCTTTTGTTGTTTTGTTTTTTACTTCTGCATTGCTGAAAGGTCTGATAAAAGATAAGACTCCTTTCATCCCATTCATCCCATTCTTTTTTTACAATACATTTGGTTACATTGAATTTAGTACTG
Source organism: Dicrurus megarhynchus (assembly GCA_013399195.1). Taxonomy (NCBI): domain Eukaryota; kingdom Metazoa; phylum Chordata; class Aves; order Passeriformes; family Dicruridae; genus Dicrurus; species Dicrurus megarhynchus. The sequence goes on along the minus strand of VXAD01011613.1, from coordinate 235,569 downwards.
AAAAAGAGTTTAATTTTAAAATTATCCCCATACAATATGAATAAAACACATGCTAATTGGATTAAGAACTGGCTAACTATAAGGTCTCAAAACGCAGTACTTAATGTTGTATGATCCCAGGATTTAGGAGGGAGCTGTTTCTAATGTGGCTTAGTAATTGGTGCAGCATTATTCAATATTTTCATCAATAAGTAAATAAGAAATCACTACAGCTAAAATCTGCAGATGGCACAGAGATCGACAGGCTGGTAAGTAAGGATGGGAACAGGAAAAATCACCTGGCTGTCTGATAAAATGGCCGCCATAAGAATAGAAGATTCACTCTAACACGATTATACGTGGAAAAAGAAGGTACAAAATGTCTTTGCCCTCTTTAGAAAGAAGACCCTGAACACTTTGGAAAACAGAAAAGCAGTATTAGTGAAACTGGACTTGTTGCACAGTCAACAACTCTATATTATCAACACTGTTTTCTGCACAAACTCAAAATGCACCACTTCAGCTGCTATGAAGAAAATTAACTCCACCCCAGCAAAACCAGCACAGAAATAAAGCTGCTGACATAAAGCGATGGGCTAAGAAGTCTTAAAAACAACCGTAATGTTTCAAATGCATTCTTAATGAAGGATTAAAATAAATCAATTTGCTTAATGTTCTGAAAAGAAAGGAGTTGACTGGATTACAACACAGGTCGGACAAGGCAGGATATGTAGTTTAATCTTATGCAATATGACAGAACAAGCAAGAATGATTGGACACATTCAAACTGGCAGACGATCAAATTCTCAGAAAGGCACAACTTTTTAATAGCAGGGGTCACAAACTATTGGAAATATTACCCAATAAGTAATAGGTTCCCTGTGTTTTGATGTTTTCAGAAGTAGTATAGATGCCTTTTGGGAAGGAATGTAATCAAATACTTTGAATTCAATGCTGAATAACTCTGTGACATTTAATAAATTGCGATATGGAGCTAACCACAGTAAGAGTGAATGTGAGTGTCCCTTCTGGCTTTATCATCTCCGCATGTATTATTTTGTATTATAATGGATGTCCCACAGGATTGTTGGCTGGAATCCTGCTCTTCTTTTTATGATAGAAGGACATGCTGCAGACTAACTTAAAAATAATAATAACAATAAAGGAATTTAAGTTCTAGTATTTCTTTTATTTCCACTTTCTACATCCCCATCCTTCACAGCCATAATGGGACACATCTAGGTGTGTGTTACCACAAGATAACTCTCATCTTGGGTCATTGAAGGCGCTCCTCTTTGCCTTGTGTTTCACACTTCCCCAAAGGTATATGTTATCTCAGTATAACACATGCCTTGTCGTGTCTTATTTCTCATCTTCAGAACAGACCTTGAAATTAAATAAATAAGTCACCAAACAGTATGGGAGGAATTGAAGGGTATTTTTCCCCCCAGTGTTTCCTTCTGTTTGTGTGTGCAGAAGGGTGTGTGTGTGTGTATGCCTTTTGGATTTCTTCAGGGGAGAGGAAGGAAGAGAGAAATGTCTGGAAGAAAGAAAGAATTAAGAATTGAAAGAAGCACAGAGATTTAAAAAAATAAGTGTTGAAACAGCGGCACAGCTTTGTTACATAGCAACAACATAGGTTTGTGATAATAGGTTCTGATGAAAGAGTCCCAAGAAAATTATTAACACGTTTGCACATGTACAAAGTAACAAAAACATTCTAAGATAATAAAACATACATAAAGAAAGGGGAAAAAAGAACAAGTAGGCAAAGTGAGAACAACCGGCACCTGCGTAGAAAATCAGTGCATATAAAATCTGGAAACAGGAGAAAATAGAGATTTCACAGACAGCACAATTAGGAAATACAAGCAGAAAACACTAGTATCACATACTCACAGAATGTGTCCTTTTCCCTTCTTTTCACTTGCTGTGTTCCAGTTGTGATGATAAGACAGACTGGCCCACACAGGTGAGTGAGAAGTAACAGGGAGGAACTGTGGTGACACATGGAACATTTTTTACATGGCTGAAAAAATGAAGACCAGAAGTACACCTGCATCTCATTTCTTCATAGTCTTATTTCTTAACCTAGGTGAAGATGCCTTCAGTCGTCCTGATAACCAAAGAAAATGGCAGAAATGATTGCTATTTAGGAAGTAAATGTCTATCCAAATACTTAATTGCTTTTGAAAATACCAGCACTATTTTCACAGTTGCTTTCTGTGCTTTGGTTTTTTTCATCTGTGACTTAGCCACTAAAAGACTCAAGTCAGTAAATCAAGCTCTCCATACCACAAGGCTCATCAGCGCTCACCAAAATGGTGTGATGAGGAGAGCCTTGGTCTTCTGTTGGTTGTGTCGGCTCCAGAGCTGGGACTAATCTGGCTGTATGAACATATGTCTGTATTCAAACTGCAAAACTGAGCAGTAGAACACGTGGTGTGGATTGGGATTCAAAACCACACTGACAGAGCTACCTTGTTTCTGGATTCAGTTGCGCATCTGCACAAATTCCCAGGATGCACAATGTAAAGAAATCCATCTGGGGGAGCATACTAGTTTTGCTCTGAATGAACAGTTGTGCCAGCTAATAGACTCTTGGGAATTACAAAAGACTGAGTTGTTATAGAGGGGTGGAAGCTGCCATGTGTGTCCCATCAAGAAGAGTATTCAAGTTTGAAAGACCAGGGAGTTGGACCTTTAAGTGCGCAGTGGCACTCTACTCTTCAGACTGGCAAACACAAAACCAGTCCTGTATTTATGAAGTATCCTGCCTTGGGTTGGAAGGGTCCTTAAAACCAGCTAGTACCTCAGCTAGACTTAGAGAACCAGTTTGGAGCAAAGCCTTTTGTTTTGTTTAATGTTGGTGAAATGCCTAGAGCAAGGCTGTCCTGCCCCATTCCTTGAGCATTGGTGATAACTTACACATCTCTTTAAACCAGGCTACTCAGAAACTATGTCTTCTCTTTTGCAGAGCAAACAGATGACCATGATGAAGAAAGAAGGACTAGTCTTTTGCTTGAAAGACCAATTTCCATTACAGTGAAGAAACTCTCTCTCCCCTGCTTCATCGGAGAGCAAATGACGCACAGGTGTCAGGGTCCTGAGTCATCCTTACTGTCTCTGACCAGCCTCCCTGGGTGCCATAAAGAGAGCGATCTAGGTCACTTCTAAAAGGTCAGTTCATGACAAAAGCTATGAACAACCATTTGCCTCATCAGTTTCCAACCCTACTGCTTACATCACTCGGCATGACCTGCTACAGCATTGATTTCATGCATGCTTTAAGTCTGCAGAGGTACTGTTTTCCCTCAGAAGACTCATCACATCCTCATCCAACCTTTCCTTCAACCTCCTGTGGCATATCCTCCCCAGGCTCTGCTAAAACAAATGCTGGTGTGGCCACACTAGGAATTGAGTCAAAGCGATTTCTTGGTTTAGGGTAAGCAAACAAAATACATATATTTCACCTAATAGATCTGTCTGTCCATAGAGACATAAGAATTTTTTTCTTCAGAGCTAAAGAGGGGGAGACAAGGGAGAAAGAAGGAAAGAAAGGCTTTGAAGAGCGTGTCTGCTTTTTTTCCACATCAATATTGTCCTGACAGAATGATAAAAAGTACATGAGTTTGTAGCTCAAGCCAGCCCTGGTGTCCACATACGGCGAACAGCAGCATCATGTGTGACCAAACACACAACCCCGTTCCTACCGGCCAGCTGTGCATCTGTCAGAGCTGAGATCAGCAAAAATTTGCTAAAGCCATGGGGGAAAACATAATCATATTTGTCAGCTAGGTCCACCAGAAAAACAGGACAGCAAATGGCTGCATTGGATGCAATATTTGGAAGTAGAAAGCAATAGTGGATAATGAGAGACAATGCAAAGCATATTAGAGGTAAGAAGGTGCCTTTCCACACATCTCTGTTGGCTTTTGACTGTGAACAAGAACGTCCCCTGCGCATTAACTGCTCTTTTCCGACTAGCACACAGCTGCATGGATCAGCTCACAGATGTGTTCATTTTCTGGATCTTGGCTGCAAGTACAGCACTCTGGGTACGAATCACCTGGTTCCTGCAGATGAGGAGTTCAGATGCCAGGGCTGCAGATGAAAATGCCACCTATTTCAGGTTCCTCACAAGTTGCCATAAGAGCAAGAACTAGAGGTACAGAATTAAATAAAAAAAAAAAAGATTTGCAAGTCTGGGAGATTTCCTAGCATTGGTGGAAAAGCACTCGCTTCAGGCCATTGTAGACCAATAAACAGTTCATTTTTTCATTGTTCTAATTAATTTAATTAAGTTAACTTCCAAGGTGTGTTAAGAAGCAATGCCTTGGGTGATTAACTGTTCCCATATCAAGGTGTTTTCACAAACACATTTACCTTGATTAGTGTACACATTATTATGTAATTAAATACCTCACACAGAGGAATTTATTAGTGCCTCCTTGTCTCCTAACAAATAAAGCAGCCCTTGAAATTCTCTCTGAAAAGAGCTCTCCTAAGCTAGGTGAGAAGGACAAGCAGAAATGTGTGGAGAGAAAGATAATCGTGGATTCATCATGCAAGGAGGTCCCTCATTGTCTCAGCAAGGCTCTGCATCTCTGCTTTTGCAAGGACTGTGAATGTCTGCCTGGGTCTCCTGGAGACTTTCTGGCTAATTAACCCACTTTTTACAGATCTAATGTGAGTTTCTTTGGCCAGCAGAATCATCGGTGTCCCAGTTCTCTGGAACAATTTTTCTATTCAAACCTTAATTTAGCTAAATGGAAAACCTCAGCATAAAGCATTTACTTAAGAGCATTTCAAATCTGAAAAAAAAATATTACAAAGGAAACTTAAACAGTGTTTAAGAGCTCTTCCTATGGAGCTTAGTCAAAGGAGTGAAGTGGGCCAGTTTCACTGAGAGTTTGCTTCTTCTTTCTATCATTTGTAGCCTACAGTCACTTCAGCCACCATTCTAGACTAAAACATGTGCTTAAATATTCTGTTGAACTGAGGCCAAGGTTACTCCCATTGGCTTCAGCAGAGATCAGTGCATGAAGCTGAGATTAGTCTTTGCCCTATCTGCAGGCTGTACCTGCTATTTTATTAGGCATGACCACAATATTTCAGCATTCTCTTCTGGGTTTGTCAGTAGATCATAAATTGCACTCACCATCTGATGAAGCAATAAGATTTGCTTTATGCCTCATTGGTCACTTTCCCAAGCATTAAAGCTTAGAATGAACAAAACTCGGATGGTTCGAAGGTTCGGTTAAGAGATTTGCCCAAACTTTACAAAAATGTATTTTGCAACTCTTGTGTCTGTGAAATAAATGAGAGTTTTTCATTAAATTCTGGTATTATTAATTATTTATTCCACATAAGCAAAGCAGTTGGATGAAAAATTCTTCTAGACAAGTTAAATATGATTATCACATTCCCTGTAGATCAGGAATTTAGTGCTGGAGTAACAAGGTACAAATTTGCTATCATTACCCCAGTTTATCTGTGAGAAGGGAATTTCAGACCTATATCCACATTCCACGTAATTTTCCCATGCTATGAAAGTCCCTCTTGAGCTAAATTTTGAATGTTAAGTTGCTGCCATTATACTCCTCAGATGAATTTCATCTAGAGTGAATACAATCTCTAGTTTTCTATCCTTTCCCCCTAAAAAAAATTCTAGCTCCTCTTCAGTGTATCTTACTCTGAGAAATATCAACAACAAAGTCTGGGTTCTTTCAAGTGCTTAAATGCTCAAATTGATCGTTATTGATTTGATTCATTACCCATAATTCCTTTAAAGAATAAATAACAAAATATTAAAAAATAAATTAAAAATATTTAAATATTTTCTATTTTGTGGAAAACAGAAAAAATGTAGGAAACAAGGCACAGGATTAGACAGCTGGCCAACTACCGAGTTAGGAGAGGAAAGAACGTTTTGGATGACTGCCTTGTTAAGAAAGGTTTACCTTGCTTAGTGCTTGCAGCAGTGTTTGAAATTTCAAGACCTCTGATCCCTCAAGCATCCTCTTACACAACCCACTTATAAAGCCATGAGTTTGCCAGTCTTGATTACACAATACCTCAAATATGGGCACTGTCATTTCATGATCTAATGCCAGCTGTGCCTGAGAGAAGTCATCCATCCATCCATCCATCCTCTGCATCCCTTTCCTGACCTCATTCCAGGCTCAGCACATTGGTGGCCACAGAGCAAATCTCATCAGTTTGCTTCTCTGACCAAAAATCAAACATTTAGGGTTTTTCTTTTTTTTCCCCCACATCATTTTCAGCCAGGACATTGCACTGCATCATGTCACTCCATAGCTGCACGATTTCTGGAACTCACGTAAGGTAATAGCAGGAGATCATAGTCAGGAGCTGGGGATGGTTGAGATCACCCTTTTAGCCTGTAGCACAATGTTAGATCAGGTCAGGCCAAGTGTAAAGAGAAATGTAACCTCCTGAATCTCTGTGCACCAGTGACTGGGACTGGCTTTTGAGTTTACTCTCCTACTCGCCTCAGCATGGCAGGAACACTGAAAAAAGTTTTGCATTTTCTGGAAAAGTGCTCTCCCCAGCAGATTTTTGGTACCAGCTCTGCTTCTAATGAGTAAAATTTGATGCAGATTTCTAAGCTCCAAATACCAGCTTTCAAGACTTCAAGTCCTAAATTACAATAAGAACCTCTACAGAAGAAAACACCATAAATGCACTGCACTCTTTCACATATAATTAGCTAATTGCATATCCTGGTGCTTGGAAGCTGGCTTTTTTCTTGTCCCTGTCTAGGACTAAGAATAATATAAAGGAAAATAAAGGAAGAAATAAACAAATAAACCCACTTTTTTCCCTTGTCCTATGAGTACAGCAACTATGCTCCTGAGCAGTGCTCCAAATTCTTGGAATTCAGTGTGCTTGCTTATCTTGATATTTTTTCAGGACACTGTGCCCAAGGGAAAGAAAATAAAAGTCAAATCTTAATGCTAGTGCATAAACTTTAAGCATGTAGGGCCCAGGTTTCATCCTATGGTAAGTATAGGTCCTGGCTCACAATGGTGTTGCAGTCCAGACCAATGCCTCTGAGTTGCCATTGGAATACAAATAATAAGGCTTACTGATTAACCTACCTGCTGACAGGCATGAAAAGCCTGACTGAGTTAAAAGCACTCAAAAGCTTTTAACAGCCCTCCTCGTGTGTCTACCATTCCCCTTCCTCAAATCACATGCACAAAAGGCAATAGAGGAACCTACAGGTTCTTGTTTTCCATTCAGTTCTTAAAGTACTACCAGGAAAAAAACAAGTATTAGGGTCCTCTAATATACAGCCATCACCACCCTGTTTAGAGAGGATGAATTAGGTGACATTTTCTGGGAATCTGGAAAATAATCCTGAATGCCAAGTGAATCAATGTTGAAATAAGAACAAATACAATCCCTACAAATGGGACAAGAGCTATCAGGTCTGTGGCAGTGAGAGAGAATTATGTTTGCCTGGGGCCAGCTCCTCAGGGAGTGAAGATTGATTCTTTATGATTGATGACTCGGCACTTGAATGCCAAGTCATCAATTCCCTGTGTTCATGGCATTGACTGCATCAAGATAACTTTTCCCTCGTGCCTAAGCATGGATATGGTCCTTGCCTGGAGTGCAGCCTCAGAGGGCTTAGGTACAGAACCTGAGTCACTTGCTTTAAATAAGAGACAGACAAAAACTCCAGTTGCCTGGCTGCAAGAAATAGACAGCACTGAAAAATGAAGTGGGAATGGTGCATGGAAGGCTTGGCCACCCCTTTACTGTAGATGGTCCAGATTATATATCCTAAATTGAATGGGTTTGCATTATTCATTTATTTACTCTGAAATATAAAATAAATATTTTTGGTTTTGTTGTCTATACATTCAAGCCTTTATCTGGGAGAACTCAACACTCATTCCACTGCAACACTGCAAGCTGTGCACCTCACAACATAGAGGAAAGCGGCAACCACTAATACGTACCTTCATCTGTATGTCTGAGGGAGTGTTGGAAAACACACCTGTCCTATGGGTTTTGACAGCTATTGACACATATGCACAAAATAACTACCAGCCGATAGAGGAGGGACTGTGATTTCATTGTCAAAAAAACACCTACCAAACAAACACCGTGAAAAAACACAGTTCATGTTTGGAAGAAAGTCCATTCCTTGTCTCATTTGTTCTGTCCCTAAAGTCCAAGCAAATAAGCCAAATTTCCTAAGTAAAATTTAGGATAGTCTTGATTAACTCTCCTCTTTCAATTGCCACGGTATTTTAAAGAACAGCTGCTGCTGTAAACTAACCACTAAGAACTTCCCAATCAGGAAAGGATGCACAGCTGATACAAAGGCCCCCCAGGCTGGGGGCCATGTCAGTGGTGTATAAAGGAGGAGGAAGTTGAGCAGGACTGCAGTGTCTCTCAGCTGAATCCAGGCTGACAGAAATGTTCAATCAATGTTAGAGAAACTGTGTGGCTGTTCCTTCACAGCCTTCAGAGTGTTTAGGCCTGGAGAAGACACTAGTAGAGCAGGGAAGGAACTCTGCTGTAAAGCCACCCTTCAGTCTTACTTCAAGAGGAACCCTCCCACTTTTTTCTTTCTTTTTTCCTTTTTTTGTCTTTTACTTAGCTACCTTTAATCCTGAAAAAACATAATGCCATTTTCATTAGGTGTATGAAAGAGGTTTGGGGGGTTTTTTTATTTGTTTGTTTGTTTGGTCTGGTTTTGTTGGTTTGGTTGTTTTTTTTTAATACCTCAGTTTGCAGAACAAGGATTTTGAAAACATTCTTTCCAAGTTCAGATTGAGTTTCACAAATAATAACATCAAAAAATAGGAAAACATCCTTAGTCAGAACTTTCTTAAATCCCTTTTCATTTTTAACTTCTAGGAAGACTGATGTGGGATGCCTTTAAAGAAAGTGTTAAAAATTTTGCAAGCAATAATTAGAAACTTGAAAGCTTCACAAATCTCACTAGTAAGGTTGTTACTTTGCTCCAAAACAAAGCAAAATTTAAGTAGAAAAACGAATTCTCACTTCCACTTCCCACAACCAAAATGCCCTGTGTCTCAAGCCAGTCAAAAAGGTAGAGAAGTAGTAATAATAATAAAGAAATGTAGTGTAGATTCCACCTCTAGCCATGTGTAAGAACATGTTTACTAACAATCTATGATCACTATTGCTCAATGTTTATCTAGTGATTCCTCTTCCTTGATTAAGACTTAATAATGCTGATGTCAAAACCAGTTACGAGGGAGTATTTGTAATACCAGCTTATTAATGCTTTGGGACATACAATATTACAATCATCCTTTTAATCATATCACATTGCATTTGCCCTATTCAGAAGCAAGGAGTTGTTTCACACCTCCCGCTAGAATCTTTTCGACTCGGAGGTTATGTGCCATATGCTAAAGGATCTATGTATAGAAATAGATGTGAGCTATTTCCAGCCTTCCCTCAAGCCCAGGCTGTTGGATTTCTGCTCCTGGCTTATAACTATATAATGTGCTGTACATTTAAGTTGCTTTCAAACTTGTTTTTAAGTGGCAAATACTTGAGGATGAAAGGCTAAGAGTTACATAGTGTGTTTTCCTCTACAGAGACATAAAAGTGGTGATACCTTTTGAAGGTTGTGAAAGAGCTGTTAATGATTTTCCATGAACTTTTGATATAATGATAGAAGGGGAAAAAATATAATATTATACTAAGAAGAGATGACCTCCCTCACACAAACTGCGGCCAGACAACCAAATCTACAGTCATCTATAGCCTGGCCACTTATACTAAACAATTCCAGTCCAATTCCTTGCCAAATATTCTAATTCCATTTTCTCTGGGTTGGGTCCTTGCTACCAATGAATCACCAGAGTTTTTTTTACTTGAATTGCACTTTTCTACAGAGACTCTAAAAGACTTTGAGATCCCTTCTTCATGAATGTGATTTTTATCATATAGGCACATAATGTTGATGTTACACAACAGGACTTGTGTTTGTTAAAGCGAGCCATGTACATAGCAAGCTTTTTACAAGTAGACTGAAATACAGAGGTGTGGATATGCACACAAACATGCACACAGCTATTTCAGCCCACAGAAAGTTCAGTTCTTTTGTTGGTCTATAAGAATCCAGAAGTTTTAGAAGTTTGGGCACAAGTCTTGATCATGCACAAAGTCTTGATCATCAAGTCCTAAAACTGCATTGCCAGGAGAGGAAGGAGGCAAAGCTTCACTCTGTGCTTGTGCTGATAGTTTTATATACTTTCACAAAACAGATGTGGCTGGCCTGAGGTAGACTTGATGCTTTAGGCTAACAGGACTTTCTGTTTGACTCTGTATATGGAAGATTTCCTAAGGAAAAGGTCATACTGAAAAAAAGCAATGTTTCAACTAGTGACCTCAGTGTATGCACAGATGCTCCCAGCTTCACTTTCCTAACAGTTTTAGTAAAAGTCACTAAGAGTCTTTGTCAATTTGTTGACAATTTTAATTACAAGAAGACTTGATTATAACTACTTTGCAGACTATTCAGCATTTCTCTTCATTAACATCTTATCAGCAGTATAATTGCAGGCTGGAGTGAACTCACAATGCCTTTTACCTTCTTTGAAGCTTCATTCAAAATGTGAAGACAACTTCCAATTCGGTCTTGTGAAGCTAAAGGAGATACACTCCTTCAAACATTTAATCAATCTGAGCTAAAGCAACAAAACCTGAGCAAGCACCTTGTAAACTATCAAGATCATACAAGAATCATACCTACCTGTGAAAGCAGTGCACTGACTTAATAAGAATTTTACCAGCACTTTAGCAACTGCATTTGCAACCAGAAAAGGGACTGAGTTATCTGTTCCCTAGAAGATAACATAATTCAGAATTTTTCTGTTTCAAAAAATTCTGCTTGTTCGACAGGGAAAGAGGACATAGCCTCAAGCTGCCAGGGGAGGTCCTGGTTGGACATCAGGAAGGATTTCTGCAGATATTGTGGTCAGGCATTAGAGAAGGATGCCAAGGGAGGTGGTGCAGTCACCATCCCTGGAAGTGTTCGAGAAACGATCGGACATGGTTTCAAAATAAAAATAGTTCATTTTCTGTTCTGAAAACCTACAGTAATAATACAAATTTAAAAAAAAAAAATCTGTGGGCCAGTCAGCTCCTTTTTTTTCCTTCCATTTAAGGCAAATTGCTCCACTCTTAACGACAATATGTATTACCATTTTGTCCTTGCAGCATACACATCTTGTTCTTTAACACTACATTGGAGGCTACCAAGCCTGCCTTGTTCTGAGCACATAGGACAGCTCTGAGTCTCACAGTTCTTATCTGAAAGCTGTGATGGTGAGTGACACCATAATCTTGTAGTCCTGGTCTGTAATCACCATGGTGGAAACACCTTCTCTCCCAGTGTCTGGAGGTGCCTGAAGGATGTGTTTCTTTAGTTTCTATCAGCCACAGGAAAGGGAGAGAACAAAACCAGTGGATCTCCCCTGTCACAGCTTCCCTGAGAAGAGATGTAGACCCACTCTGATGTGTACCCAGATGCTGTATCAAGAGTTCACCCTGCTTGACTAGCAGATAGATGCTGTGATGACAACAATTTAACAACAAACAGTGAAGTTATGGCCTATGATTTTTCTATTCAAATGTAAAGAACAGATAGAGACAAGAAACAGTCCCCCCTACCCCTCATTGTTTCAACCACTTTGTTTACCGATATCTGCTGTTCCTCTACCAAGAAGTCAGATTCTGAATCAGGATATTTATTTACCATGTATTAATTAAGTATATGCCTACATAACTGCACTTAAGGTAGCTTCTTACCAATTTAATTACAAAAGAAATTTAATCACATTTAGGCAGGCTCTCCCAAGGTTTTTTTTTGTTTGTTTGTTTGGTTTTTTTACTTCAATCATTTTTGCTCTGTGTTCAAAATTAATTAGTGCTAGCTAAAAAATAAAGTTACTAGATTGACACCACAGAGTCTGTTATTCTTCCTCTATTCATTGAACAGGCAGAGTGCAAGCAAAACAAATTTTTTAACCCAGGCATTCTTTTTTTTTTCAATGTTCTTATTGACATTATCTTCAGAAGTTTACACATAAATATGTATTTTATATGTACGAATTTTGAAGCCACCAGATATGATAATGCTTACCCACACTGCTCCTAGATTCAGGAATATGGATACCTAAATTCAGCCCCTCCTCCTAACAAATCATGAAACACGTTGAAAATTGTGAGAATGTGCTGACAAACACTTTCCTAATTTTATCTGGGTGATTTATTCTTATTTTTCTTGAGGAATCTTCTCATGCCATGTTCATAAACTTAATTCTGTAGCCACAGACGCCACAAATTACTTAGGAAAAGACAGGCATATAACCAGACATTTTCCAAAACACATACCTCCAGAAAATAGGCGTTTAAAGAGAAAAAATTATCATGAGAAACAAAATGAAATCATGAGAGTTCACAACCAATATGCAGAGTACAGCTACGGGAACTTCACCCAGTAATTCTTGTACAGCGCCCAATAAACATGCCTCCTAAGACAAATGCCTCATCCTGACTGAACAGCAGGTTTGTCCACAGATAAATCCACCATGAACCCGTAGCCCTGATTCATATCCATGTGGGCTGGGGGTATCAGACCTTCCAGATCACTGCCATTTTTCACAGCTACTGGGATTGTTACTGAGGGTGCCAATCTAGAAAAGTTAAGAGTTTTGTTTCTGTTTGGGATGCCTTCCCCTCTAGAAGGACAGACACTCAAAGCTGCTTTTCATGTTAGCACGCCTTTTAAAGAGGAAATTTCCCAGCAAGGTAGCTCTGTTTTACGTATCTTGCATGTTAATTTGCAGATATTTGAACCAGACTTCTTTTTTTTTTTTTTTTTTTTTTTCTGGATAAGAGGGATGTAAAATATTAGAGAAAATCCATTTATAAACTCTTCCTCTCCTTCTCCCTGGAGAGCTGCTCTAAGTCTTTTCCTCCACTACAGAGCAGTGTGTGTGAAGGTGACAAAACACCACTTTTAAGTCTGCCCTCCAGGGTCCTTTTGTCCTCCATGTTCAAATAATAAAAATACAGAAGGAGAAAAAAAAAGAGGAAAAGCAAAGATGAATAAGAAGAAAAACCCAACAAAACAAACAAACCAGTGCACTTAGAAAACAGTTTCTAAAAAACCTTTATATTGTATAAGGAGCTTCTGTTTCAGATAAGCTGTTTTGACACAAATGCACTGCAAAAGTCACTGACACCTTTTAAACAGAAATCTTCCCACCTTTCTTAAGTAGATAAATATTTCTGGTCAATATTATCCCACTTGACAATCATTTGAATAAAAAAATAACTGACCAACATCCAGATTTATATTTTTCCATAGTTCAGTTACCTGACCAGTTGTTAGTTTCCTCTTAGATAATAACAATATTATGAATAACCTTAATAAATATTCCACACAGTGATGGTAGTTCTGAATAAAATAGCAAAAGGAAAAAAAAATGAAAGGAAGGACAAAATACCCCAGCTGCTACCAAATCTTGAGCTATGACTGTGTGCTCTGCATTTAAAACTTCATCAAAAAGCAACAGGCACAGATCTGGGGGGGGGCAAAGGGAAAAGATATATAAGCTATAAGAAATATCAAAGGACACCTTTGTTGGTGGAATATTTTTCATTATATCTTGACATTACAGAAGGCAGGTTGGTGATCAGTAAAAATGAGTACAAGTATGAAACAAATAGAAAAGTCAATGAACACATAGAATGCATCAGGTATATTCAATAGATCATCAGCAAAGGAAATCAGCCCAGAGTATTTTCAACTCTCTGTCAGTCCATTTATGTATATATCTATTTATCCAAACATTATTCAACCAGAACAGGAAGGTCAAGAAGCCCAACAGATTTAAAAGGAAATCTGATGAATGTACAGGGGTGTGATAGTCACGTGTGTGTGTCAGCAGTGGTGGACAGATGGACTCAGAGAACTAATTGGTCACTTTATATCTTTTTGTGTCTCTTTCCCATGGTGCATACAAGATCTTGAGAAATGCCTGGAAACACTACACTCATTTTACTTTAGAGATCCAAATACCTATGTCCACATCATTATGTAACACCCAATCACTACTAGCAATAATGATTTTCTTACACTGTAGGCCCTTTGAATAGAGAATTAACAAAAGGGATAAAATGACAGTGATTTCTGGAAAGTCTCAAAAATTGTTTTAAGGGAGAAGGGAAAAATTAATTTTGCAACTTGTGGGAAAGAAGATGGGAAAACAAGTCTGTGTGCTAAATTAGAGTACTCAGATCCCCACAATAAATGTTGATTTTTTTTTCAGATTAACTATTTCAGATTGTGAAATGTTGCTTTAGAAATCTTCCTGTTTACGCTGTTTTTGTATTTTTGCCACAGACAACATAACAAATGGAGTAGGGTCTTAACCAGCAAAAAAAAGAGGTGAATAAAGTCTCCTGAGATAACCATTCATTTCTGAAAGCCATTCATAATGATGAATGTCCGTGAAATGCACTGTAAGGGGAAAATTGCTCATCCAATCTCCACATTCTTGTTGGTGGTGACAATGAAGAGTTAGTAGAGAAAATTGAAATTCATGGAGAACTTGAAAGTCTTTTCAAGATCCCTCAAATGTTTGCTACATTTCTTTGAGTTAGTCTTTGCCGTCTGCTACATAACTGGTAGAAAGGGAAAAGAAAGGTGATTATCTTGTTTTCTAAAGACAAAGAAAATGTCCCGTCCTTATGAATGATGAGAACATATATAAGTATAATCTGCAGTCCCTGTTATATAAATTCAGGTTAGTGATAAGGTAGAGCTTATGTCTTACGGAAATGTCTTTGCCTGTTTCTCTTTTGCCCGTATTAACCACTCCTTATTGTAGGCTAGAATTTCCTATTACAGATTTCTTGGGTCAGTTAAATCCATATTTCCTGCACAGGAGTTAAGAAGAGTTTCAACCATTCTCCATGTTCTCTTCTTCCATCGTACTTGACAACTCTTGCCTGGAAAGCCTTCATTTCCTTGATTCCCCGTTGGTATCTGAGATGGAGAAGAACAACATGACCTCAGGGACCATCAGTCAGCCCTGGTTAAAGCTGCAGCCCTGACATGACAGGCCTGGAGGGGTTTTTTTTTCTTTTTTTTTTTCCTCTTAGTTTACCATGCTGAATATGACTCAATATTTTCTGCTTGTGCTTCATCCTTGTCCTCCTGCCACACAAGGGAGTTTTTACTATCCATCTCTCTAAAATAAGGTACTTGCAAACAGAAAAAGCATCAGGATGCACGTGACCTAAAGAATGCCAAACCATGGTGTGACTGTGCTCTCCAAGCACTCCAACCAGAGACATTTGTGAGGGGGTGGGTGTGATAATTGTTATAGATGTCAACAAGGACTGAACCAGCTACCCTCCAACCTGAGATGGAGGTGTCTTCATCAGCTGGAGCAAAACAAGCTGCCACTTGATTTGAGGAGGGCTACAGATTGCCTGTTGCACAACGGGAAATCCTCGCAAATGTCACAGTGCAAAGCCAGTCTACAAAGAAACAAACAGGCTAAACAAAACAATTTGATAAATAATGAAAAGTTGTTTTCGTTCTAAAGCTTCCCAAGTATATTTAGCTAAGTTATTATTAATAATTTAATAATCTCCCTCCTGACCCAGATGTGTTGGAGAGTCTGACACCTCCAGACAAAAAACAGCATCACTTTATCTTTAAACAAACAGCCTCCATAACATGGATAACAATTTTTGCTCTTTCACTTTCCTGTGAATGAGTAGTGAAAAATTTATATATTTTTTTAATTTCTAGATACCTCCAGCTTTGGTCTAGTGGCTTGTACCATTTAATCCCAATATCCCAAGACCTCCTTAGCTGACTCCAGAGTGATGTCTGTAAAAAGACGCTTCATTGATCCTATCTGGACTGTGTGAGAATGAAACGTGAAACAAACTACTCTATGCCTTTGCTAACACATGGACACACAGCATAGCAGACCTCGCTCAGGAGAGAGAAAAGAATTTAACAAGAGTAAATGCAGGCATCAGTGGTCTCTTCAGAGATAAGGGTCCACATTGCATATGCAAAGGTCTTGCAGAGGTGGTCTGTGTGTTCCCAGGGGTTATCAGCTTGCCCTTCTGGCTATCACACAAAGTCACAACTTGGTTGTCGCTCATACATGTGTACAAAATATGAATTATTGATCCTTGGATTCCTAGATGCAGTTTGATGTCCTAGTAATACTGGTGAAAAATTTGTGCATATCATCTGCTTATATTTGCATGGTTTTCTTATAGCTCTTTTTTAATTTATGTCGATCATTCCTTCTGCCTTCAGACTTCGGACAAGTATCTCTCTAGTAGTGCATTCTGCCCTAAGTTAATCCAGGAATGATTTTTGTGGACTTGAAAGTGCTAGGTTAAAGGTTTGACTCAATGATCTTAATGGTCTTTTCCAACCTAAGTGATTCTGTGATTCTATGATTCTAAGAAGACAGGACAGATTGTGCTTCAGGCAGGGGGAATAGTCAGACAAGTGTGTTTATCAGCAAATTATTTATATATGACTGTCTATTTTTTAGCCTTTAATTCCTCTATTTTTCTGAACTTTTTCTTTCCTAAATCACCTAAGTATATCATAACAGGTCTGGTGAAATCCCAAAGCATATTTCCTCTGCACTCTTAAGCATGTCCCACACTTTTGGTCAGAAGCTTCCTCTTTGTCTGGAAGGTGATCCCAAGAGCTGCTCCTGATGCCTTGTGGTGATGAGTGTCACAACTGCATAAGGGGGGCAAAGGCTTTATTGGACAGCTTGGGTCAGAGGGGCAGATAGAGAATTTATTTATAGGAAGTCCTTGATTTGGGTCCCTTTCTGGCATTGCACCCTTGTGGTACTCTGGGCTTGAGGGCACAGGTGTTTAATGGGTTTATGGACTCTGTGACAGGCATGGAAGTAGCCTGGCAGTGCACTATTTGAGCTCCCCCACCTGCTGTGTTCTCTATCTGCTACTGTCTGGTGGTCTGAAAATGAGCTTTTGTTGTAAAACCCAACAATAATTGCTAAACTGAAGCCTCTGTAAATGAATTTGTCCTAGCACTGAGTCTACCTCCAGATGTGGGTAAGATCTGATTTTTTTCCTTCTAATTTTTGAACTCAGGCAACAAGGTTCATTATTCCATGGATAAAACAGGAAACAAAACCACTATGTTTGGGTTGGTTTCTTTTTGGTTTGTTTATTTGGGTTTTGGTTTGGTTTGGTGTTTTTCCTGAATGAAAAGTTGATCTGTTTTGAAAAAGATTAAATGTCCCCATGTTTTGCTAAAACTATGGCCAAAATTTGGTGATAACAGAGCATTCCCTTCACTGCAATGTATCTTTCTCTAGACAGCAAAGACTTCTCCAATACAGCAAAACCAAATATATTTGAAAATGGGAGTTTGTACAGGTTATGTGGGACTATCTTCTTGCTGCTAAATACCTGGAACATTTTCTGTTGGGCATGATCCAGTCTGCTCCTAGGATGCATTCATTTTTGTTATCTGAACTATAAAGAAGTTAGTTTTGGATATATTCTCCAAACAGGGAAATGATCTGTCTTCACTTTGCTCTTTTAAAGCACTGTAGAGAAGTAGAAAGTCTCTGGTTGAATTCAGGGTGAACTGGACCCAGAACTGGGTGATACATTTTGTCCAACAGACTGGATGGAATAAACCCGAGCCAACTTTTGAATATCAAGTGGATAGAAAGTTGAAACTGATAGGGCACAGCACCCCTTGGTATGGATAGGGACCAGGAATTAGGTAGATGAAGATCACTAGACTTTTAGCATGAATGAAAAAAACAAATGATAGGGGATCTCAGCTGTAAAAAGTTACAAGGGTAGAGAAGAAACAGAAGAGAACCCAACCCCCCCCAAAAAATATATATTAAGATAAAAGCTTTAGGGACATGGAGCATATGAATATACTGTCATTTCTACTTGGGTCTGAATTTGTGCTGTATTCACTGTGGGTCTATTCTTCACATATATTTTCTCACCCTCAGCTGTCTACTTATTCTCATGTCATACCTGACAAAGAAGGAAGCTGGCATTATTCCTGTTGATTTGGGTTTTTTTTCAGTTTAAAACACCTACATGGATGTCACAAGAAGGCAAAGGGTGAGAAATTAACTATGGTTCAAGGCCTTAAGGATCTCCACTTCATTTTGTTCAAAATGGTGGATATAGCCTGGTGTTTAGACTGCACTGTGAACCTCAAATAAAATATCTTTCTTATCTGTTGTAAAAGGACATGTGGAGCTAAAAGGCAAGATGCTGACCTGTTTTGGATATCAGGATTATACTTTGTGTGTGCTGTCAATGAAGATTTGAACTTCTCACGTGTGGTCACTAACGGCTTCTTCCTCATTTTCTGGTGCCTGGATTCAGGCCCTGGGGTCTGATTTGTGATGGTGTGTGCTGGGTCAGAGCAGTAATGAGAGGAGAGAGGGACTGTGCACTCAGCATGTGAAATGTCACACGAAAAAAGGAAGTTCTGGGTGAGAGAGTTATTCAGTTCACTCAGCTTTAAGCACTGAATACATCCCTGTGCCCTCTCATGAGCTGGTGCAGAATTGTTCTCTGGAGAAGACTCTCTCCTTCCATCGCTTATTGATGGGATGAGGATACATGGGCTTGATAGCTCTGCAACCAAGCTCCAGTGCAGGGAGCCAGCTGACTGGCACCATCTTGCTTACAGTGTGGATGTGCTACAGGAATGATTCAGCTCTTGTTACAGGGACCACCAGACTACCCACAGGGCTGATAATATCTCTCTGCTTGAAGTAGGGTTTAAAGACTAAGTGCTAGATAAGAGTGGGGTCACAGGCATTGGGATGCACCCACAGTGCAGAGGGCTCTACCTGAACTAGCCAAAATCTCTTTATAGTCAAGAGAGGGAAGTACTTCTCCTTAGGGGGTGATTCATTTCACTCTAAAACACACATTTAAAATGGGTCACCTCTTAAAACACCTCCTTCTTCCCCCTGTTTAGAGGGGAAGCCTGGAGCAGTTAGCTGAGATATAAACATATACTTGTGGGATCTCTGTAAGGAGGTGAGGTGAATCCCATGGTTGCTAATCAACAGTGGGAAAGCACATATAGGATCATTATGTACAAAATGAGGCCTATTCAACCTGAGTGTTGAATGAGGCAGGACACCCATGGAGTGAACAACATGTCTTCATGTAATTAAAAGTGCCTTCATAATTGACAGACACAATGAGACAAAAGGCAAATATCGCTAGCAACCTTATTTCTGATGTTTACCAATGCCTGAGTGCTTGACCTTATAAATTCCATAAGCAGCATCTAGATATAAGTATATATGTATGTAAATAATGCAAATATTCTAAATTTTTGTTTAGATTTTTATCTGCATTTTTAATAAACCAGATACTTCACTAATGTAAACAAGGGTAATTCTATTTTTTTCTGTACATTTAGGACAGTTTCTCCTAACTGAAGATCTGGGCTGGTTTGTGCTATGTGTCTTCTTTTTTTAAGTACCACAGACATATCAAGTGAATCAATATTTCCACAGTTATGCTGACGCACCTCCACTTATAATTGCTGACAAGCTCCAAAACTAAGTGGCAGCCTCCCAGTGAATGAGATATTTTTTCTTTCTCTTTTGCCGAAGCTTGTCTTACCTGTTTCATTTAAAGATAAGTTCATACTGAGTATAGTAAAACCAACTCTCACATGTATTGTAAAGCTTACTGACTACAAAGAGTGCAACTTCTGGATGGGAGATATTGTAGTCAATACTAGCTTGAGATGAAGGAAAGAAGGAATTTTCTTGCCAAAGGACTAAGAGAGTTGGATACCGTTATGAAAAAACTTTGGTACATCTGTCTTGATGAGTTTTAGAAATAAAAAACTGGAAGTTCTTCAAAGCCCCCAAAACTGACGGAATGTTATTTAATGCTTCCAAGCAGCCCTGGGCAGAAAATAGAGTTTGGCACTTAAATGTTTCCCTGGAGGACATTTTGTGATATATTTTACATGTTATTTCTCAAAGTCATGAATCCCATGGACCTAGGGACAGACTATTCAGTCCCCAGCTGTCATTTGACTACTGCACACAGAGGACTACACAGTACCAATTTACACCACTTTCTGGTTGGCTTCATTTAATATATACTTGTACTCTGGAATGTGACAGGGAATAAGCCTTAGTCTAAAAGAGGGGCACTAACCTGCCCTGTAGCTACACATTGTGGTTTTACAGTCCCACTTTTAATCTTGTCTCTAGAGTTTTTTTTTATAGAAAGAGGGTTACTCATTTCAGCCCAAAGTCCAAAAATTATTATTGCTTAAGGGTGTTCCACAAACAAATTAAGGCTCGAGATTTCTTTGAAAGCTTCTGGCCGTAGAAAAATAAAAGCTCTAGCAGAATTGGGTCATGCCACTGATAATAGACACATCCTGACTTTTTATGGTTGGAACATCTGACAGTGGGTGGGAGAGACAGGGAGAACTGTCTCTCATGACCTAGAGGTGGTTCCCATCAGATGGATAATAATGGGCAATATTGCTATCAACTAGATTAAGTTCTAAATTAAAGACTAATTCCCACAGAAGCTCCAGTCTTACATTTCTAACCGCAAGGCAGTACTAATCATGGTTGGAGGAGCAATTACTCAGCTTGGAGGAATAGGGAATGGAAGCACTATTGGTGGCAAGAGGAGTACTTTACTTTCTCCAATTTAAATAGAGAAGGGGAAGTCAAATCTTTAACAATACTTGGAATACATTGTCATCCTTCATGAGCAATTCTTGTAGAAAACAGCAGCGAGATCTTGGTGGAAATGACAAGTAACTTCACTTTGCCTTTTCTCACATGTAAGACAGGACTTTGGAAGATAAATCCCTTATAATCCTGCCTGGCCCTGTTTAACCACTGAGACATTTCAATGAGTTCAGTCTAGAGAGCTTTCTGTTGAAGAATCATGTGATTTGGCATCACTTCTGCTACAACAGGAAATTACATTCCTCCAAGCATGGCTTTTAAAGGCAATTCAGTCCTTCTCCTGATCAGAGTATATGCTAGTACAAAATGTAAGGCAAAAACTCTCCTAGATCTTTGGTCTAGTGTCAATTTACTCCAAGCTGCCAGTTTATTTCTTACAATCAAGCTGTCCTTTCAGCATATCCTTGGGTCATACACCAAATAATTTCTATAAGCCCTCTATTATAATTCATTTTCTCGTTAAAAAACCTTAAAAAGTTAAAAACAAATAAACAAAAAACCCCCCAAATGGAAACAACAAAAAACCCCACAAAGAAATAAAACAAAACAAAACCCCACAGAAGTCCACAAACAAACAAGTAGACAAACAAACACAACATAAACACCCCAACCTGTTTTCTTTCCTAGGGGTACTTTTTTTCTCACTTCCCCATCAACCCCAACAAAAACAGGTTTTATTGACTTTGATGTGAACTCTAGCCCTCTTTAGATTCTCCAGACTTTCTGCTGTGCTGGGAAAGTGATGAAACTTAATAAGGAATTCTAAATTCAGTTTTGTTAAATATGGTGGCACCTAGGTCTGCCTTGCTCTGTGAAAGAAAGAAGTGGAAAACAGGAAGTGTAGAAGCTTTTGTAAAAGATACCCTAATAGATCTGTGTTTTTCCATCTGAACTCTTTCTTCTCTGATGAATGGTAGATTATTTAGAGGAAGTGTCAAAAAAATCCACAGTAGTAAGGCAGGGAACGAAAAGTTCCCTAACAGCCTTCAGAGTTTAAGTTTAAAAAGGATAATCTGACCATTTGCTCTCCTTTCCACTTTCATTCTTGACAGAATTGCTGCCAGTGTATATCTGTGGTATCTCATTAATGGAAATGAAAAATGACTAGTTTTGATCCCAGTAAGGTCCAGTAAGGTGCAGGGGAAAACCATTCATCTGGTTCAATTAACACAGGAATTCAAGTTACACCTTTTAAGTATAAAATCCAAAACTGTCCTTTGCTCTGAATATAGAGTCCTTAACAAAGCAGAGTCTGGGTGAGTGAGGACAGGAGAAAATAAGCTTCACGCTGCCTGTTTTGAAAGTGACAGGTTAAATCCTCAAAGATGCTGCAACCTACAACTTCCGTTGAGGTCTTCATCGCAGAAAAGTTACCCTACTAAATGCTTAGCTTCTTATACTTTCCAGGATTTGGACCTTTCTATCTAGAGAAATCTGTCTTGGTCATGCCAGCTTGAATTCTGCTGAAAGGAAGGAAGGTACTGTTTAAGCCCTGAGGACTGTATGAGAGGTGCTTTTTTGTGACTCAGTGCATGCAAAGCAAGGATGATAATACCTGTGAGATGGGAGGATGGGTGTAAAGGTGTACAAATGTTATGAAAATGTGATCAGTATACACTCAGATCCCTTTAGTGTGTCTAATTTGTTTATCATATGTATCATTGTAGATTTTTGGCTACGTCCAGTGTAATATGCACTTACCAATAGTTTTGGTTTTGGTTTTGGGGCTTTTTTCCCCATTGGGAGATTTAGCTTCAACTGTAGAGTTGGATACATTTTGGTGTTATGAATTTCATTGAAATTCTCTTACTGTGAATTCTTATTCCCTTATCCGGGATAGGATTTGCCAAGAAGGACTTCTCTGAAGTACTTTTCCATGATTCACTCTCACATCCTCTATCAGCAGTTTATCCAGTTTCCAGAAACATTGGGCAGAGAAGTGGAACCATGAAAATTACCTCATGGACATTTTGTTGCTGTTGCTGTTTTTATTTTTGCCTAAGATTATATTAGAGTTAAATTTGCTATGACAGCTGGAGGTCTAATCTTTCTGATAGAAACTGCCAGATTTGAATATAACTGTTGTAAAGAGGGAGATGAAAATACAAATCTGAGGGTTAAATCTCTAGATGGTGAATCTTGTCTCAGTGGCTGAATGCACCCATAGTAGCCCTGTGAAAATTGTTTCACTTTCCTTTTTAATCAAAAAACAAACAGACAAAAACCAGGGATGATGAGGAATTGAATGCTGAAATTATTGCCTTATAAAATAATAATAAAAAAGGAAGGGGAAAATCTCCCAAGCTCCTATTAAAATCACAGGTTTAAAACAATACTAGGATTTCATCAGGGCAACCAGATCTGAAATTCCAGTTTTTTACTGATATGCTAATGTGAGAAGCTCACAATTAAATGGAATTCACTATTCCTAAGTTCCACATGTTCAATTAAAAAGGTCCAGCATGGAACCTGAAGCCTCTTCTTAATTTATAAAATATTTTCACTGATGAAAGTCCAGTAGTTATTCAGTTCTTTCAAAGGAAAACTTAAAGCAGAGAACAGAGTGTCAGCATCCCATATTTTTCAAGGAATTTTCATGTCATTTTTTTGAAATAGCCACCCCAGCTCAGCACTGCCATTAAATATGATTGGAGGGAAAAAAAAGAAAGAAAAAAAAAGTATTTTTTCTCTCTGTTCTTTTCCTTAAGGGTCTGGATAGATCACAGGAGTGACTTACCCCCTCTATTTCTCCATGATAGGGCAAGGGCTCTTTAAACCCTCCTGCTTCTGGAAGAAAAGGAGATAATGAAACAAGATAAATTAAAGCAACCTAAGCCAAAAAATGTTTGTTTTTATATTACACTTAGAAAAGAGCAGCTTAGAACAGTAACTGAAGGATTGAAATTGCCAGTATTTTATATCATGGTATAACAAAGTATTTAGGATGTGTGAGATCATTAAATATAACTAGATTTAGTGAAGTTGACAGAACTATTAAGATAATCCTGCTAGCTTTCAGATAGTTGAAAATATGTACCACAACAGTTTGCTAGAATGAGTGGTGTATGTTCATTTACCCTGCTTCTCATGTGAAAATAAGGATAAAATTTTCCCTTAACGCTAAAATATTATCAGGATAAAATCTCTTAAAGTCCAGATGCCATATTGATAAGATACCAAATCCATATTGTCTTTCTGATTTTCTTTTCACCTGACAATGTTCTCTTTCATTTTGTTATTCCATTTAAAGTGAAAGATTTCCAAAACAATCAGCATTGTCTTATACATGTTTCTTTTGACATTTTAAAATTTAAGTGTTCCACTTTATTTTCATTGCAAAATCCTTCCTTTTGCATCATGTTCCAAATATAATGGCTTGTGAATTCTGAGGTTCAAAAGTTCTGCTTTTCAATGCAGTACTTTAGGTCAGTAATCAGAGACTATTTTGAAAATGTGGTGCCTACAGTACATATGAATATGCTAATCAGCTAAACTTAATAGTTCTCATTTGTATTAATGCAAATTAGGTGGCTGTACTTTCCACCAAATATTTTCCTCGGTATTTATTAGGGAAATCAAAATCTCTTTCCACCCATAATAAGTCCTAATATTTCATCTTAACACTTTAAAGGGCGTGTTTTATTTTAGCTTAATATAATTTCATTGAACAAAATTGCATCTAAAGGCAATATAAAGTTACAATTTGTTCCATGTCAAATAATAAAAATGGACTTTAAATTTTACATGAATTTGGCCTTTTGGTTTGTGCATTTCAATGAAACCTCTCTTGTAATCCAAATGGTAGAACGTACTTTGTGTTCATTTGGTCCTGTAGAAAGGGTATCCAGCTGTGTTCCTGGTGCCTCCTTCCCTGTAGCCATTGCCCTTTCTTAACTCTCAGTCTCCACTTACTCCCATGAAGAAAGATCAGGATTTTTCTGCTTACTCAAACAAGTCTTGTATGCATCTTGCAGTACCTGGAAATGAAACCATGTGGGATCAGATGTGCCCAGCTTTTGAAGTAAGGATTGGTAACCACTCAAAACAACCTGGGCTTGTTCTTTCCTGGGTGGCCTGTGGACCCTGAATCTGGAGCTGTTACTCCTTTGAGTTTCCCTATTGAACAGCAGGAGACCCCTAGAGTTGAGGTGAAGCCCAAAGAGAAAATTTGTAAGAACTATGTAGAGGAGCCACCTCTGTTTTTCTAAGCACAGCAGCATGCCAGAAAATGCCTAAGTCTCTTATGATCTTTGTCCATATAAATTTGTTATTAATAGCAGAAATATTTTTTGTGTTAATAACTTTCTCTTTTCTGTTCAAAAACAATAGGAAAGCTCTTTACAATATCATCCTTCAGAATTATATTAATCTTATTTCAAGATCACATGCCAGCCATTCTCTTCTGAAGTAGAAAAATAAAAGGAAGTTTACCATTAGTATTCAGAATATTTCCAGCATGCCAATGAACTTCATGATGAAGAGAAAGATCTGAGTAGAAGGTAGCTATTCCCACCCTCAAAAGAGATCAGATACAGCTTTGATGGGGCACCATAACTGCCATATCTATGCCTACACTTTCCAAAATCTCCCCAACCTCATGTGTGACTTGGCTAAAAGGACCAGGACCAGCTATTCTTTGGTTTTTATTCAGTGCTAATTGCAGAGTGGAATCCCCTATCTGATGGGCCCATACGCACTGTTGTAATTAAGATGATTAATAATATATGTTCTGCAGAGAAATAGCTGAGAGTAGTTTCCAAGGCTTAAAGCCTTGAAGCCTTGAACTTCTTTTGCAGCTTTGAACGTAGCTTTAAACTTGATGGCTTGAAAACGACTCGTTCTGTGTTCAGTAGAACTAATGAAGCCTGATTGTCGCTGGCATTGTGTCTCGTGGCTAGACCGTGCTGTGTCAGGGAAGGTGCAAACCCTGGTCCTGGGGCTGAGATGTTCAAAACCACATTCCTTCCGTGTGGGCTCTTTCGAGTCTAATGAGAGTGGGCTCATGCTGCAGCCTGTCTTTAGTGGCTGTGCTCATGGAGTGTTTCTCTGCTACTCAGATGCCTCTTTTCTGAAGCTCGTAGTAATTTAATATTCTTGACACCTCCAACCCTCAGCTAAATTTGATTGAAATGAGCTAATCAGTCTGTAAAGTGAGACAGACGGACAAATAGGCAGAGATGAGTGTGCTCTTTGACCATGATAATCCTCATTTCCTTCAGAAACCTGAGTGAGAAGAATAAAATCCATGATGCTTTCAGTCTAATTTTGGTTTTTGTTGTTTTCTTTTTTTTTTTTTTCCCAGGGCAAACTAACCCCAGCACTAAAAGCAGAGCAACCCTGACGTCAGACTTCAGGGAAAAAGAAAGGGGCAAGCTGTTCCAGGAGGGAAAAATAAAGGAAAGAGGATTTTGTTCAATTTTTTTTCCTTTTTAACTGCGGTAGAAATCAAACTCCAGAGCTTTAATGGAAAAAATCTCACTTTTTTTTTTTTTTTTTTTTTTTTTCCTNNAAAAATCTCCCTTTTTTTTTTTTTTTTTTTTCCCTGGGAAGAAGAAGAAGATGGGCGAGAGGAGGAGAAAAAAGAAAGCTAAGCGACTGTCAGATCAGCTCAGGATCTCCATTAGAATGCAGAGTGCTCCAGAGTAATTACAAAACAGCTGTAATGGAAAATTGGTAGTCAAACCCATTTTCCACCAACTAGAACGGTGAATGGGCTCCATTATGTTCCTAATTCTCATTAACTTAATTTGCATAGGAAACAATGAAGGAATACCTAATGAGTTAGACTCAGCTAGCAGCAGATCGATACCCTAGTGAACAGGGGTTCGACCCATAATTACAGGACATGTGGCAAAGCCGGAATGTTTCTCCTCTTACACAGGGGAGATGGAAAGGTTGGCCTCGCTGTTGTTATTTATTTAAAGCTGGAAATGTGGTGCCTACAGGGGAGGGAATTTGTTGCTGTTTGGAGGTGGGAGGGAGGGACGGAGGGTGAGGGTTTTTTTCTCACTTTGTTCTGTGGCTTTTTAGGAAGAAATTTATTATTTGACTTCCTCTTCTGCCTTAAAGAAGGAAATTCTTAAAAACTGATCTTGTGTCCAAAGTTTAATAGCTGGGATATGCTGATGCTGTACACTGAGGTCTGCAGCCAGCACACTCGCTGCATGTGTTCTGGGCCAACTAAAACCCGCACAAATACAAGTCGTGTGTCATCATACCCCAGACTTTGAGCCCAGCCAAAAGGCAGAGCCTGCTCACCTGGGCTCAGCTCTGTGCAAACACAATCACATGGTATTAGAGGACCAACAGATGTAAGTACTGCTGGCTCAGGGTGCGTGTGTGTCTCTGTGCAGTGTAATCCGGGGAAGGTCTCTGTTCAATTCCCGTTCTTGGCAGCCTGGCCGTATTTGAAGTCTTGGGCATGTGCATTCAGCTCTCTGGCCTTTAACTCCTGCATGTGGGACAAGGACAGCAAATCCCTGCTCTAGTTTAGACCTTACGCTGTGTGGGGAAGGCTCTGGATGATCCAAAAAGTAAGGTAATCTGAATGAGGAATATTTACTCAGACAAGTAAGGACTGTGAGCAAAGTGGGATGCTGCTGCTTCTGTAAGTTAAGACAATTTTTCTATTTTTCCTGATTTGTCAATCCTAGACCACAGCAGCTAGGTCATGCATATAGATATCAATATAGTTACTGGAAATGGTTGAATCTCTCCCAATGGTCTCACAGCTTAATTTACTATCTATTGTTCTTTCTGAGTGAAATTTCCCTTGTGAAGAAGACTTTTTGAAAAAGAAAAAAAAAAGGAGAAATTCCAAAAGCAGCATTATGTGAGTCCTCAAAAGACTTTTAAATTAATGTTACCATTTTTTTGTATGTACTGCAGCTGTGCAGTCCTCACAATGCCAGAGGGAACATGCTGTGGCAGATTCTGTAAGAAATGCATAAAAAGAAAAAGTGTCTGCCTTAACAAGCTCACAATCTACCCAGATCAGGAAAACAGAGGAAATCGTCCAATTCCCCTTTTCACAGACAGAGACCTGAGTCACTGAATGATTCAGTGACAAGTCCAATGCCAGACTCAACTTCAGGTTAATGATTTATCACTGCAACATCTTTCATGTATTATATAAGCAAAATTTATAGGATGCACAGATTTTGGTGTCCCAATGTGCTAAATTTTTTCCATGTGACATAAGAGAAAGGAGGTGGCACTATGAAGGTGCTGTGCTGTGAAGGCACACCCTAGCTGCAAGAAGCTCTAGCAGACATTGTGTTCATAGGACCTAAGGAAACTTTGGGTTCATGTCAAGACTGCAAGTAAAGGTTGGGTGTTGGAAAAGGCTTTTAGCTTAAAAATCATTGCATCTTAGAGCAGATTAGTGATTGTACAGTTGTGAGATCTTCAGGAAAGACAATAAATGGAAATAACTGGGAGAGCATCTCCCTTAGATAATATGTTATGTGACAGGGGAGGGTAACAGGTTTGCTCTTGATGGAGTGGGGAGCATCTGCAGACCCAAAGGAGCAGTGATGTGACCAATGGGTTCTGCTTCATTTCCCCATGGCAGGGGTCAGCAGGTGGCACTCACACACAGCCTCAGGAGGTGCCAATGCCACTGGAGTAGTGGCAAGTTTCTCTTTTTAGAAATGCTGCATCATTCTTAGATCTTTGCTGCAGTTCCTTTGTGGGAAGCTGTGGCAAACAGCTCAGGAAGGGGTTTTTCTTGTCATAGCATTTCTGACTTTAAGCAGAATTGCACTTTGGGAAGTGGTTTGAAGTCTCTGAAAGCCAGATGGTCCAAATTCTGTTTTGATAAGTTCTGTTAAATAAGTAACATATATAATATCAATATATTATCAAGCTGAACCCTTATATAGAGTCATGAATTCCTCCTTCAGCTGCAAGACCAAGATATGTGCAAGACCAAGATATCTGCTTGCAATGAGAAGTAGCACTGTTCAATGTTACTCAGTCTCTTAAAAACCTCTTGTATGTTTTCTTTGCAAATGCTTATTATTGTCCAATTTCTCATCTGTTTTAAAACAGAGAATCTTCTTGGAAGTCAACAATATTTTTTTCCCAGTTAATGTGCTGGTCGTATGAGATGACTGTAAGTTTGTAGCTGTGTCAAGAGAGTACAACAATATTCTGGGCCTCTGGAGACCTGAGGTTCATCTCCTGTGTAACTGACTTAGTGAGGGTCCTTGGCCAACTGATTTTGTCATTCTTTGCTCCCCTTCTCCTTTCCAATTGTTTTTCGTCTTCTCTGTTCAGATATCTCTGCTTCATGTTTTTACTCATCCTTTCTTTATCTGATTTCACCACAGCAAATAGAAAAAATAATCACTATAATTTAAAATACATTATTCTAGATTTTGATTCAGGACAAAAGCCTTTTATCCAGCATTAGACTGCCAGCTTTGATTTGAAGGAACTCTAAGCAATCACTGCAGTTAAAGGGTTTATGGAAACAAAAAGACCAGTCTTTCTGCAAGACAAAACCCCGAATTCACCCTTCAGTGGTTAAACTAAACTCAGGATCAATGGCTAGTACTTGAGAATTTCATTCTGAATTATTGTTGCTTTGTATGACTAGTTACATTTGTTTAATTAAAGTAACACATCTGTACAGTAAATAGCCTGTGATCAGGCAGTAACATAATACTGTACAAGCGCAGCAGTAATTGGATAATGTAATGAAATGCATGGCAGTTTGCTTTTTTTTTTTTTTTTTAAGAAAATATAATGAGATTTCATCATTTTATACACACAGGTAATTAGTTCTTAGAAATACGGGTAGAGTAAATTATCTGCAGATTTGAACTGTCAGCAAGTATTTTATATGGCCCAGCTGAAGAGGTAAAAATGTTCTGTTTTAAATCTCTTGAAATTCAAGCCAAAATGAGGCCAGTATGAAATTAAGGTACTAGTAAGAGCTGAAAGGATTCAGCTTATTTCAGGCCATCTGCCATAATGCCTACCAAGCTTGAGGGTGAATTTGTGTAGGTGACGGCATGTTTCCCACTGCCTGAGTAGCACTGCACACAATTGCAAGCCATCACCCATACAGGTCACTGTGCATGAGATTCCTTTTCCTTCAGACTTTTCAGATTAACTTCTTTTTAAACCAATTCTCCAAATGTGCCACAATTTGGAGACACTTCGCATAAGTGGATGTTTCAAACCCAGGTGTTTGTGGTAATAGGATAATGTGTAGAAGAAAGGTGCCAGGTTCTGGTCTGGAGCTGCAGTCAATGCAGGTCTGCTTCTGGGCTAATATTGAATCTCTGTTCTTCACCTTTGGAAAATTAATGCCGTTCCCTTTATGTGTCATGATCACGTTCCGGTAGGGAAGGGTGAGGAGGGAGATAAAACATGTTAGCATAGGTTAACATTCAGGGGGTTTGGCAGGCAGGATCAGAAGTCAGGGGATGCGACTGCCTGCATTGTGTCCTGAAAACAATCCATCTTCCTGCTCAGACAGTCCTGATGTTTAATTGATACATTTCCGCCTTCCCCCTTGTTGTTAATATTTAAGCAGGTGAGCACAGCGGGCAATGGGCTGCTTGCAGTAGCCAGGTGGCCCTGTCAGCAGCCTGCTGCACTGATCACCTCCCCTGAAATTTGCATTGCTTTTGTTCTTCTCCTCTGAACGTGCACCAACAGCCCCAATTTGAAAATGCAAACAAACAAACATATATCTAAACTTTCTCTGAAGGAAGCCTAATCCCCTTGAAGAAAGTTCCGCAGGGCCACCACTAGATTCTTTTATTCTTCTCTCTATATTTTTTTTTCTCTCTGCCTTTTTGTTTGGCTTTCACTCTTGTTCTCAGCATTGCTTTTTTTCCTTTGTACTTTGATGTTTCTTTGGGATGTGAGAAAGAAAAGCAACAACAAAACAAAGCAAAACAATAACAACAAAAATGAAAAAAAAAAAAAACCAAAAAACAAAAAACAAAAACTTTAAGGAATTTGCAGTTTGTATTCACATTAACTACACCTGCCAACAAACACGGGGGAGTGTGGAAAATGAGAGGAAGAAATATAACCAAGAAATCCAGAGGCAGGAAGACTGGGGTATAGGGAACCATTATCCTCCCCTAGGGTCTCTGCCCTGAGAGCACAGCCTTCCGAACATCCAGAGTGAAAGGCCCTCTGCCTGTCTTACCAGCTGGATCATTTGCTCTTCCCCCACCCCACTCTGGCTCTTTTCCAGAGCAGCAACCAGGTTGCAGGAAACTGATATATTTGCTCTTGTCTAAGGGACAGCTGGTTCAGGCTAAGAGCCTCCAGCGTTCAGTGGTCAGCTGCTTGGTGCAGAGTTAGATTAATGGAAGGAGTCTGTGGTTAGTGTTTGCCCTGTTATCACTAAAGGGTCTGGGTCCAAATTCTCCGTCGTACAACATTTAGGCTCATAAGAATCTGTCCTACACCAATCTCCTACTACTATAGCTCAACAGCATGGACACGGGACAGGCTTGAGCTCAAGTCCTCTGCTAGAAATCGTTTCATTTTGTACAGATTTTTTAAATATTGAAAGTGTTAAGAAGGTAACAAAAAGCATGTTTTACCTAGGGAATGTCATTAAAACCTCTTCTTTGCCAGCCTAGCTAAAACGAAAAGACTGGCCTGAAGCTTTCTCAGATCATTGGACTTTCTCAGTCCATTCATGAACACCTCTGAGAAATTCTGAGCCCAAATATAATATTTCCATGCATGAAACAATGTATTGTCTTGAAGCTAGTACAGTCATCCACAACTGAGGAGGTCTGAATTTAAATCACTGTAAACACAGAGGGAAGCTAGACTGTGATCCAGCTACTGAGATTACAGCAAGCTTACAGCTATCAGCTCGGCTAAACTTGAAAGAGCATTTGTGGCTGTGAATGGAAGAAGGTGGCAATCATTCTGGCAATCCAGAATTAGGCACCTCTTTTCCTGAGAAAGGCAGCTTTAAGTCAACTGACTAGTTCACATGCATTCTGCTCTGAGAACATGAACTCAAATATTTATCTTTTTTTCTTATTAGGCCCTGTACCCTCAATGCATGCTGCAGTTTGATGTAAAACCTCATCCTGCTGTGTTCATCACTCCAGCCATTGTACCCTTTGAAGTTTTAGAGCCCTGTTAGAGAGTTAAAATTAATTTCAATGAGTCCCAGTACGTGAGATCTCCTGGTACAGAGAACAAGTATCATCCAAAGACCTGTGCACACCCTGACTTACAGACAACTAGCTCTATTTCTGCTTCTTCTGTGATTTACCAAGTATCCTGGTGAGTCCTTGTCCTGGCTTATCTAATGAAGAGAAAGTTATTGTCCTTATGAATTTACTGGTTGGTTTTGATTTAGTTTGGTTTGGGTTTGGTTTGTGGTTTTTTGTTTGGTTTTTTTTGTTTGTTTTTTTTTTGGGGATTTTTTTTTTTTGTGTTACATATAGCTTATTGTTTAGCAAAACAGGTTCCCAGTATTCCTGTACTTGTTTGACATAAGACACAGCTTGTAAAATGTTGTCCTACCCAATTCTGTGGACCTACAAGGATGTAAAGACAGTTATAGTCACCCATCACCCTTTGTGTAGAATGCCAGATCATGACAAAGATGTTCCCATTGGTGTATGAAAGTACACAAGCCTGGATCAACTGAAATAGTGGAGGTTCTGGATAAAAACAATGTCATTTGGAAAAATCCCAAGTTTTAATCTTCTACTACATTTCTTTGCTTTGTGAAACAGAGCTTATACTATTAAGGAGTTGGTCAGTACTAGCAAAAGTTCTCTGACCTCTGTGATTCTCTTGATGGGGCCACAGGTTGTTGAGGAGTAGATGGAAAGGGGGAGGAATTAGCAATCAGTGAGTGGGAAAAAGGACTGGAGTGGGAAAAAGGAGTGTCCTCCTATAATGTTGAGTTTGAGGAAACAATGCAAAAAAGATGTTTGATCAATCCCCACACACTCTCTTACATGTCTGAATTTTCCTAAGAATTTTTCTTTCATGAAAAATTAGAAATATAGAAATTCTATGAGAGGCAGACACCTTTTAACTAAGAATATCCACTGAAGTGAACATTCACAGCTTTTTTACATATCAGTCAGGGGTGACAATAGTCTCTCAAGCCCTTGAATAAAACAATCATTGTGATATTATTGTATGTGTTTACTGTGTTTATATCGGGGAGCTCAATGTTTGAACCACAAAACATCACTTTTACCAGAGATCCATTTTATAAGTCAGGCAGCGGACAATCATAGATGTCTTTGTATTCATTTTATTACATCTTCTGCATCCTCTAGTTCTTTGTATGATGGCAATTTTGCCTGCTCTATGTGCTTTGTCTACAATGAAGTATATTTCGCCATTCTTATGTAGGGATGCAGAAGGCATTTTAATAGCTCCGTTTCATCCACAAAGAAAGAAAAGTAGTAAAGAGCAAGTGATTTATTTATATGGACAAAATGGTTTGATGTTGTTCCTTGTTGACAGACTGATCTGGCCAGAATTACATTCTATTGGTAAAACTGTGAAGGAATGCCATTCATCGACCACGTGAAGTTAAGGGATTGGGGAAAATGAATTTGTCCACAGAACTTTCTTTCCCAAGCTGTCAGATGTTTCTGGAGATTTGAACAGCCTCGTGCTCACATTTGTGTTCACATCTACTTTATCTTTACTTGTTTAACCATTTTGTCCTTACTGGCACACATTTGTATAAATGCAGCAAAATTTGAACAGTTAATTTGAACTCTCTTTCAGCAGTTAGCTACCAAGACCTAATACTTGAGACTTTTGTCTTGGTGGGTCTCCAGAATACTTTGCAATTTCCCTATCATTAACTAAGTAAATCCCTAGAGAACACAGTAGTGATGTTTTGAGATTATGCAAGATTTCCTTTCCCATACACCAAAATACACAATTTAAAGACTTGTGGCCAGTTACTTCCACAACAGATTCTCTCCATGCATGTTGCAATTCTCCATGTACCATGTGATTCTTATAGTTAGTTTGCTGTCCTCAGACTGAAAGGTAAAAGACCTCCTCAAAAGGAACAAGAGGAACAGATGCATTTCAAGAGGGTGGGAAACTCAAACAAGTCTTAGTATCTGAAATCATCCATTACATCTATTTGTTTCTTTTATCTACTTTTCTCTTGGGCTCTGCTTGTGAACCTTCAGTAAAACATTTAGTCTCACAAACACACACACTTGGGGACCTGTCATCTTTAAATAAGGGGTCCACAGGGAAAGGAAAGCACTTTTAATTTAGATCTGTCTTAACCAGAATTAAACCAAGCTTTAGATCCCATGTGGTGGTGTAAGTTTGACATTTGCTTCTTGCTTTTTTCCAAGCTAGCAAGCACAAATGTGCTTCCTCTATAAAGTAACAGAAAAGCTAAGATTGAATGTAATTAAAATAAAATACAACAATATTAAAATAATATTAAAGGAAGGAAATGTAGTGCATAAACTAGTCATTAACCCCAGCATCCTCAATAGATTTAAATTTGAGTAACTGCTGGTTGATTTGCCTACTTATAATTCCCACTCTAGTTTTAGCTGGATATTATATTCTTTTTCATTCATTAAAGCTTTGCAGCTGCTTCCCACTCCAGTGAGGGGTGCACTGTCGTGCCGAAGGGAATCATTCCTAGACAGAAAGAAGTTCTCAGTCCTTCAGGAATTTCTACAGCGATTCCAAAGGGGCCTGGGATTTTACCCATAGGCTCGTATCTATGCTATAGATTAACCTGGTATATTGCATCTAAATTCTTCTGAATCCTAATGAAGTCAGTTAAGTGAAATGTTGGAGTAAATAAGTGCACAGACTACCAGAATACCCAGGAGCTGGATTTTTTTCAGCTATGACCCAAATTTGGATCCTGACACTGCATTACTGGCCCTTCCTTTCTCACTCTGTGTGCACATACATAAATGTATATATGTGTGTGTACATATAGCCTAGTAAGACATACTAAAATGTTTTAGGATGAAAGATCCTGGATAACATGTTATTTATGCAGTTTCCTTGGAGGAAGATTAATTGGGCTGAGATATGTACACTAATGCATGAGTCAGCTGTGGTATCATCACTGCAGATACATGACTGATTCAGATGATTTAAAACACACAGCCATACTACAAAGCAGCTCAGGACAGGAAGTTAAGAGTGATTTCAAAGCCAGCAGATACTGCAGGAGAAATCTGAGCTGGTAGAATATAATTACACCAGTCAGCATGTTGTCTAGGCAAGTGAATGAATATTCTCCTTTCTGTGTGAGAGCCAGAGGCTTCTTTCAAATATCCATAACTCCAAGTTTAGACATGATTATGAGGATACTTTGGATTTAATATTGATTTAGAGAGCACAAGATACTGGATGGAGTCCTGCAAAGTAAATCTTAGGACTGACAATCCCAGTAAAGGCTCTAGTCACCTGAATGAGTTCTGAAGTCTAGTCCTGAAGATGCCCTCTTTGTAGGCTGTGCCATAACTTCAGTTATGGCGCTTGACACAG
Organism: Dicrurus megarhynchus; assembly: GCA_013399195.1. Lineage (NCBI taxonomy): Eukaryota > Metazoa > Chordata > Aves > Passeriformes > Dicruridae > Dicrurus > Dicrurus megarhynchus. The sequence continues at coordinate 200,239 of VXAD01011613.1, read as the reverse complement.
CTGCAGCACTTCCAGAAAGGTATCTGTAGCCCAACAGCCTCCAGAAGCTCAAGGACATGGTGTATAAAAGCTGTTTGAAGTGACTCAATCACTTATCATAAAAACTGTACAATTTAAAGGACAGTGCAGAAAAAAGAAATTGAAGCCACACATCGGAGAATGAAGAGGGTGCAAAAGGACCATGCAGAACTGTCAGCAATTTGGAAGTAAGATTCCAGATTCACCAGCCACTGGTAGAGCAGAGAGAGAAAACCTGTGGCTCTGGAGTCCCCAGTGGTTTGCTCATAAAAAGCATCCTTCCCTGGCTTAATTAAGAAATATATTTAACAAATTCAAGCTGAAAAACCTCTCATGAATCTGTAGTTTGAAAAGATAGGAGAATCCAACATGGGAGAGGGTGGGGATAGAGGTACAGAGAAGAGAGCCAAATTCAGAATGGAGGTCCAAGTCCAGCCTGAGGACCCAGAGCTCTCAGCTACTTGACTATAAAGTTGTTGCACCCCTGTCATTTATTCCTTTAGTTAATGAAAAGGCACCCATAGTCTTCACTCCTCCCACCGCACACCTTGCTGCCAGCCCCTTCCTGCTCCATTTCATGCCCAATCAATATTATTTGACAACATACAGGTCAGCAATGATGGCAGTTATATCAGCAGCATGGAAATTACAAAAGAAACTATTGTTTGTCTTGAAATTAAGGGCTACTGAAATCAATAGTACATTTGAAAATTGATATCGACCACTCTGTGTGTGTGTGCTTGTATATGTGTGTGTGGATTTGCATGTTTAAGTACAAGAAGAATTTTGGGGGTTAACTCCTCTTTCAGCTACATAATTTCTGTTTCTTTTTGACAAAGCCAATGAAATCACCCTAAAAATTATACACATATGAGTCTTTTTGAAGCAATTGAAAGGAGAACAATATTGACATCTCATAATTGGATTTCCCCACTTATAATGGTAACAGCCACTATTTTGTGATTATTTTCCAGGGCTTGTATGTTGGTTTATTGTTTTCGAGGTTTGCTCTGGGTTTTGTTTTATTTATTTAAAGCTTTCTATTCAAGTCATATCAAGGAGAAGGGAGGAATAATGTCTGCAAATGCCATTTGGATCAAACAAGCCAAGAATAGTAATAGTTATTGTTTGGCATGTTTGAGAGCTATTGTGTGACAAATAGATTTGGAGTCATCATTTGTTTAAAAAGGCAGTAAATGAAACTTTATGAGATGGGGACAGAGTAACGACACAAAATTACCCATCCAGAACTCCTGATGGTGATCAGTAAAATGAAATAGATTAACTGTTTGTTTTTTCCCCCTCCAAGACACCAAGAAAATAAGATGCAATCAAAAATATTTGTTATCCTTGACCCACAGTGGAAAAAAAAAATTGCATAGTAGTGGCTCATGACAGCAGAGTTTGATGGGTAACGATTAGATAACCAGAAGCAGATGAGAACATAACAAAAGGCCAACCAAGTATTGTCACAGTCAGAACAACAAGGGTTTTTTTAATGAGAAAAATGATACTGGTATGAAGTATGACAATTGTCTCTTGGTATATGCTAATCCTATGCTTCATGACTTCTTCTCACTACTGAATGGACAAGGAAAGATTTTTCTCTTCACCTTTTTCTCCACCTGTATTTAATGAATAGTTTAGTTTGTTCACTTCTCTGAACTTCATCTACAAATCACAAATGAGAGCATTTGTATAAAACCTGAGAATGGTGCTGAAGCACCTCTTGATTGGTTAACTCTTGTGAGACAGGTGTTATACTCAGTGCTGGACCTGGAGACAGGCACGTTTCCCTAGGAAGGTCACCATGAGAAAAAAAAAATACTGTTTGTTTGGATTTTTTTCTCTTAGGCTACTTGTCTTCACTAGATTTTTGGCTGATTAGAGGAAGGGAACAGAACAAGAGGTGAGTTTTAGAAGTCCTTGAAGTGGCTCATACACAATGATTTGTGGATCAGACTATTTGATATTATAAAGTTTCATACAGACAATGGGGAGAACCTCTGTACATTCAGTGGTGGGTCAAATATTGCACCATGGCATGCAAGGGATGTTGAGACAGACTCTTTACAGGGGACATTATGGCAAATCAAGGTGTTTACCCTCATCTTTCCTTAGTCTGTGTTTTTTCTTAATTTGTCTGCTTTGCTTTTATCAATTTTCACTGGATGAAATTTCTAGAAGTCAGTTATTTTTCCTGGAGATTCCACAAATGGCATTTTCTAACTTCAATTTCAAGTCACCCCACCCCTTCCAACCCCCCGTAAAAAGCCAAACAAACAAATAAAAAAAACCAACAAAACAACAACAACAAAAAATCCACCAAAAAAACAAGCTACACAACAAAGCAAAAAATAAAAAGTGCAACCAACCAACCAAAGAAAATCTACATTCCATCATTATTGCTCATACAATTGATCTGTTAAACCTGACTTATGAGAAAGGTGTCTACTTGCATCTTAATTACCAAGACAATTCTTCACAGAGATGTTGTAAATACTGTTATTTATTGATTACGTAGCATGTGTCACCAGGCTACAAGCACTTTCCCCTGAATTACAAACTACTTGGCCAAATTTTGATCTCCCTTACACCTTGATGTTACAGATCCCCAGATGGAAGACACTATAAAGAGAGTGCTAAATTTGAAGAATATTCGTTTGAACATTGACAGACAGCAAGAAGACTCTTTCCAGGCCGTGGGCCAAACTGTGCTATGAAACTCACTGCTCCAAGTCTAGTATAACTTCCCTGAGTCATCACCACTCTCAATATTTCAAGTCTCAAGTTTTTCCCTGCAGGTCTATCTGCTTCTTAGCCTAATGAATAATTTTCTTGCTTTTCTTTGCCTCTCCTGATAATCCCAAATCCTCACCCTTTCCCTTCAGGTTAAAATCAAACCATACAAAGTCTTCCTTAATCTGAACAAATATCTGTTTCCCGCAAACTTAGATCTTCATCTAATTATATAATTATAATAATTTCAGCTCACCAAAGTTGTGTCCTAATTTATACCAATAAGAAATCTTACCCATAAATAAATTTTAAAATCATGAAAACATATTTTACTGAAACACCCGTGATATGGTCTTTTAGTAATCTACTTCAAATGCATTGTATTTTGACATTCTTTATTCTGCAATTCACAATTTGGATATTTTTCTACTTTTCCTACAAAACAATGTCTTTCCTCTTGAAGCTACATATTGATTCTAAAATTTCTCCTGAAAGCCATGTGGACAATCCTAAAGTCTGCTTTTTAGTTAAACTGTGACTGAAATAGGAAGATGCATCAATCTTGGATATCTGGAATATGAAGTAGGAGATAAATTCTAACAAAAGCTTAAGTGGCTGCAGGAATTAAACGCCTTCTCTTTTTTTTTTTTTCTTTTGGGACATCAGGAAATCAAGGAAACTTAATCTGTATCCTGGACTATGAGGCCACAATTTTTTCCCTTTCAAAGCTCTAATCTAGCAGATTTAGGAACCTGGCTCTCCTCATGTGATTTACAAATGGGTTTGTCTACTCTAGTATTTACAGAAAAGGTCAGCCTCTACCCTGAAATGGTTGTCTAAGTCCTCCTGGTTGCCAGTGAGAAACGATAAGCTCTTCTCTTTTGGTGGCCTCTGTTTGGAGCATAGATTGGTGGCAGGCATCTCTCCAGATGGGAGATCAGTTGAGAATTGATTTCCACGTTATCACCCAGCTGGGCCAGATGGGTTAAATAAATCCCACATCTAGGGTTTTCAGTGACATACAACAAGGAAATTCTGTCTTTTGGATTTGCAATTGTAACTTCTGACAGAGACATTTTCCAGCTATATCCTGAAGAAATATACTTTCTCTAATAGGAAATATAACCTACTTACATAAATTTCTTATCTATTACTTATGGACTTTAATGTCAGTAAAAATTAGTGTTACATTAATGTTTATTATGACACATTTCATTTAATATTGTATCCCAAACAGTGAGTTGGAAAAGCCTAATCACCATAAAAATGATATCTAAATGACATCTGGAAAAATCAAAACAGAAGATTGAGCCAGGTAACGGAGGTAGAGCAGAATTTTTTTTTTTTGGTAGGTTGTTCTTTTTTTATTACTATAATTTTATTTTATTTTAGCTTGCTGAATTCAAGCTATAGAAGAATAATGGAACATAATCCCACTTCCAAATAATAACAATAATGATAAAAATAAAAACTATGTGGGAGAAGTGGAGAACAAAACTGTTCAGCAGAAATGAGCGAGCAGCAGATTGGAAGTATGAACAAACCTGTCCAATGTCATAGCATGCCAAATTCTTGAAGATGACAGATGGTAGAATTTTCTTTTACTGCACTCTACAGAAATACACAATAAAGCAAAGTTCACTTCCTTCTCCTCCATCCTCTAGCAGGTCATTACTAGATTTCTCGAGACATTACACCCATCCTCCCTTAGCTTTCCATGACTTATTTTCTTTTACATCATTTACTTTATTTTTTGCATTTCTTTTTTTCTTATTTTTTAATGCCAGAATATTGATATTTTGTTTCTGTTCCTTGCGATTAGAACCTTTTATTCTATATTAAAAAAAAATAATTATTAGCTTTTTAAAGAAAATTTTTCTCAAAATGGTGAATGTTAACATCTAAGGGAAAGTTTTTTAATTTTTAATGTGGTCATACCTGTATTTTCATATTCCAGAGGCTACAGATCCTCTTTGGCAATAACTACCCTTGTGATATCCCTACATTACCAATCTTTTATTATCTTTCCTCTCAGATGGTATTACTCTAATGCATTTAATAAAACTCAAGTGTGGCGATGTTCTTTCTGTGGCCATCACACAGCTCCCCTGAGGGGACAGATAGGGAGTGGTTGCCTTAACGAGCAAAACACTGCCTGGGAACATTCATGGACACCAGAAGATGATTATGGATACTACTAAACAAAACAGCTCCAGATATGGGTTTGGATTATGACAATTATCAGCCTCCAGAGCTATTCCTTGGCATGCAACCAGTATGGGTTAGGGACTGTTCTTAGTAGGCAGTTAAAGTCATGTTTTAAAAGCTAAGAAATTGCTACAATGTGGATGAGAGCCATCTCATGACATTCAGTCACCAAGAAATGGACCAACAAATGTTTAATTAACGTCTAATGGTATTGTCTAAGAACAGTGCTGGAGCACTTCCACACAGAAAAACATAGGATAAACCCACAAACACACTGAGGTGAGACCAGAGAATGAGGGAACAGTTGCATGCATGTTTAGGACCAGGTTGTTCTCTCAAATGATTGAGTGGAAAACACACTTTCATTTTGTTCTTCATGGTCTTTCTCAATTCTGTCTGTTTTCTGCCTTCAAACAGTACAATTTTCAGGCCGGGGACTATTTTTCACTATGTTTATAACTAACTCTTAGCACAAAACATCATACCTCTGTCGTGGCTAAAGAAGTTATGACAATTCTTGTAAACCTATGGATCTTGATCTTGAACTCTCATTACCAAAACAATGCCATTATTAATACAGATAAAATGATCCTTCTGAAGATATTTATGGAAAAACCTACATTAATGCTCCTCTTCTCCTACTTTGTCTTGTTTAGTACAAAAACACCATCCTTCTCAAAAATATTTGCTATACTTTATTAAATTACTAATTTGAACAGCTTTATAACTCCTTCTAATAACAAAATAGCTCTTCAAGATGGATTGCTGACTCCTTCTTTCTGTGAAAAGAGCCTGACAAAAATTCAGAGAAAGAGGGTATAGAGAACACCTTCGCTGAAGGATTTCCAAGAAAATAATCCTGCTAAACTAGTTTTGGGAGAATGAATGAAGCACAGTGGTACAGCAAACACATTAAAATTTACCACACAAACAGAGATATTTTTTATTTGTTTGTTTCTCTCCTTCTTGTGTCATCCATGGCCTGTCCGGAGGCAAAGAGACTGACACTTGTAATATCCTCCCTCTCAAGCCGTCTGTCAGCTGGGAAATAATGAAGGGAATTGAGCTTGTTTCAGCCGAGATCAAGATTTCTAATGGGAAACTGGTGATGGAGATTGTCTGAGTGCTTGTGCCCTGAGCATGGATGAGTTAGTCAATGTCAAAACATAAACCATCACTCAGGGAATGTGGATAAGCTTGTTTGGCTCCACAGATGCTTGCTGTGTTGGGAAAACTCTATTATGTGCTATGCTTTTCTAATTATTATTTCTTTTTAAAGGCGGTATTTTCTTTTGCAAATGTGTAGTCAGAAAAAAACCATCCTGCTAGATATAGAAGTCTTTGTTGCCATTTTGAACGTGTGAGAGAGATGGGTTATACAGGAGTCCCATAGGAAGTTTTTTCTTTTTGGCATATTATTTGTGCAATATGTAGTGGTTTTTGTTAACACAAGTTGTGGTCAGATGGAGGTTTGCTATTAGCTATAAAAAACCAAGATGGATTAGACTAATGTTAAAAAGTTAGAAATTCCATATAAAATAACCACGATGACACATTATTTCTCTTCCCCTTGGCTGCTTTTTCTGCTGAGACCAAAGGTTGTTTGGAACTGGAATTGCTTCTTCCTATGAGTTTGCACAGTGTCAGCTGGTAAGACTTTAATCTGGCCTGTATTCTCCAAATTCTGGTGTAATATATGTAAGTACATGGTTTGCAATACATCACTGGTCATTACTGAGAACAAGAGATAGACAATCTTCTCTTGCAAGTGGCTTAGAGTAGTTGATCCTGCCTTGGGGAAAGAACTACATGGATTACACACCCTCTTAAGACCCCTTGCAATGCTATTTTTCTGTGATTGCATCTAATACATACCCCACTTCTATTAAGGCATTTTGAATCTAAAACAGGGCTCCTCCTTTAACACAAAGGGAAGTGGAAGTAAGCCCAGCACAAAAACAAAACAAACTAAAACAAAACAGATCTTTGTTTCTGAATTGGTTTAGTAAGTAAATAATTTTTTTAAAAGTTCCTGATTCAGATGTTGTTCAAAAGCAGCCTTTTGGATTGCTGGATTGGATCTGTTTCCAATTGTACATCTATTGTTCTTTATTCTACTGAATATGTTTCAGATATAAAAATCACATGCTGTGAGCTTGAATAAGAAGGCATCTGTCAGAAAGGGGAAGCATGCCCATCTTTTGAAGAGAAAAGCAATACCTAAAAGCTTCTGTAGGTTGCAAATGCTGCTGCCACAGTTGCCGAGATGATTCTGTCTGTGTTCTGTCACTGGTTTCTTCATGTGATTTGCTCAGGGGTACTGCAGGTGGCATTTCTCCAGCTTTAGATCAAGCTGAAGACACAATATTTGATCTACAGCAACCGTCTTTTGCTTTCCATTTGTGTATAAAGAGCAATTCATTTTCTTTTAAATTATCTAATCAGAATTATGCAGTGATGAACAGATATCTGCTTAACAAATAAAAGGGAGAATTAGAAGACTAAACATAAAAACTTTAAAGTTTGTCTAGATCTGATTAAGCTCTCATTTCACCAGTAAGCAAAGCCTGGTCCATTCTCAGACATCTCCCTGCAGATACTGACAGACATTGGTACGGTCCTCTCTCAGTTCGTTCTTCTCCAGGATGAACAGGCACGGCTCCCTCATCCTTTCCTCATAAGAGAGGTGCTCTAGGCCCTTAACCATCCTTGTAGCCCCCCACCGGATCTGCCTCAGGAGCTGCATATCTCTCTTGTCCTTAGGAGCCCAGAACTGGACACAGCACTCCAAGTAAGGCCTCACTATGGCCTGTACATAACAACAAAAGTCTTTGTTGCAAGTTCAAGATGTGAACTTTTCTTTTTGACTAGGGCAGTGTGCTGAGCTGGTCAGACTGCGTGACGACCTTGTGCCGTCCTGGGTCATTACTCCAAGCTGTTTGGTGTCTGAACTTGGTCTCTCCGACTGGCTTGGGAGCTCTGATTCTGCATCGGCAGATAAAGCATCTCTCTTGTCTTTGCTTTAGCTCAGAAAACTTGCATAACAGTGCACAGTATGAGCTATGGTTAAACATTCAGAACACCTTCCTCTTTGTGACCAGGCATTTTTCTGTTCTCCAGAACAGATAAAGGTCACAGAAATTTAAAGTGTAATTCATGAAATTTTCATATGTTAATCGACCTCTTCAGATAGTGATGTGTACTCTGGATTACTACAAAATCTTGGATACTTCTTTTTTATCAGCACCCCCCAGTGGGACCTTTTGAGTCACAAGTCCAGAGACGTATGAGGTCTTTATATTTATTTATTTTCCATGTCCATTTAGCAGATGTTCTTGCTAAGTACAAGTCCTCATTCTCAGGGTCTTCTCACTGAACAGAGGTCTGAAAGTTCAACCACAGCCTTTGCAGAATAAGGCTTACATCCTCTTCTGTGCTTTTTGAATTGCTGGAAACTCTCTTATCCTTCATCTAATAATAAATAATTGCAATAATTAGTATTATTAATAATGCAGGATCTCAGAGGGCGTAAGCACTGGTAAAACAGAGCATCCAAAAGATTTCTGGGAGCATAGAAATGCCCCCCCAAGGAAATAAAGTAATCAAAGGGAAATATCTTGAAACCAATGTAACTTGGGGAGAAATCTGTTGTTTCTAATATGCTTTTGTTCTCTGTGGAGCAACAACAAAAAAAAAAAACAACCAAAAACCATTAATTGTTATAATTGTTGATTATTTGTTAGGCACTAAAAATACAGCCGGGGTAATGAATGATTTTTAATTTTCAAGGCTTCAGGATAGTTCAGTGAAAAGAGTTTGGTGGTTTTCATTCAGTCTCATGCTGGAGAGGTCACAGAGCACAAATACAGAATAGTGAACACTTCTTTTCACAGTGCTATCTATAAACTATAGGCCAAATAAGACTGAGCAATTAATTTTCTCTTTTTTGTTGCCTGCCAGAAATACTTCAGCGTGGAACTCATTCTGTCCAGAATATCGGTGTCCGGACTATTTTGAGCATCTGAGTATAATTGGTAAGCTTTGGGTCTCTATTCCATGAATAGACCTATTTCATCCAATAAAAACAGGTACAAAATTTTACTTTCAAGGTCAAATCAAGAATTTTTGGAAAACATCCCAGAAGAAAATTGCCTTTATAGTCTGGAGGTTACCGGGAATTTCATGTTCATGTGGCTTCACAGGTCTTTCCAGTGGTCAGAACCCTCCACTACTATTTGTAAGACAGCATAAAACCTACCCCAAAGGGAAAAGCTCATTTCAGACCTGAGTAGATTTAACAGAGAGACTACGAGCTCCCAAAGGATTACCACAGGTTACCTCTAGTCTTATGAAGACATGGAAAGATAGGGAAAGACAGAACCCCTGAGCATGTCTTGGAGCATAAGGTAGCATTGGCAGGAAGGACAAGGGAGGCAATAACCTACTGGATTTTGGTGAGGGGCAGAGGTGTGTTGCTCCTCCTGTCAAACAAGCCACCACCAAGCCTTACAAACCAAGGCTGGAAATGGGAAAACTCCACAGCAAATGAATCTCCTATATTTTTTGGGTATATAATTCAATTTTCCTGTGCAATTCTTGAATTGCCTCCCAAACTCTTCTGAACAGCACAAGGAAAGCCTTTTCATACACAAATGTGAATTTTCTGTCCAGTGATGAACAGAACCCTTTAGAACCCAAGCCTCTTCATTCTTGATCTCATGCCACATCCATGAATCCTAACTCCATGCTGCTCCTTCCCTCCTCTGATCTCATAGGAAGAGGTATTTTTTACAGTAGAAACTCCTGTTTTCAGCTGGAAAAGTGGCAATACTGGGCCTGATTGTCAGCCTTTCTGGGCTGGTGAGGTTTTTATGAAATTAGACATATTTGTCTTGATGTTTAGTAGAGAGCATGAAATTCAAATCTCTGTGTTTGGCATTCCGCAGGCCAGCGCTTTAATATTCAATGACATAACTTCATTGCGGTTTTGACAACACTATATAGGAGTTGTGCTTACCATTGAAAATTAAAGCTACTGAAAGAGTTGACAACAGCAGAATTGTGAATGCTTCCAGGCTCTTGAAGTGATTGTTATTCCAGTTTGTCTAGAAGTGCTTATTGTGTTTGTAATACCGTCAGTTCCACTTAAGGGCTACTTGAAGTCAATGCAATACGGGTAAGTATTACAGAAATCTTTCTTTCCTCCTGAACATTTATACCTCTGTGGCTCATTTGCATTTTCATTTGCCCATATGTTTATTGATTAGATTTTTGCTTGAAATCTTATCCAGGGTTACTGTTTATATCTGTCTATCCTATCTACCAAGATTCTTATCTGTTCCTTGTCTCCATCATATTTTAGCACCTCAGAATCACTCACAGGCTTTTATCCTCAGCTCTGAGGGAGGGAAGTGCTGTCTCTGTTTCAGAAATTGGAGATTTGTATGCAAGCCCACGAATTATGAAAACTCTATCTTAATTTCCTGTACATGTTAGTTACACAGATTGATCTTGCTGTGGTCTCTGCAGTGAAAAAGGATTGTGTACTGAGCATCCAAACTCGGTTCAAAAAACAATAGCAGTTGAAAACATTATAAAAATCAACCTCCAAATTATAATGAATTCAAAGCAATGAAGCTATAGAGCTGCAAAATTGTTATGCATAAAAGTCACAGAATTAAGAATTTTGCTTTTCTCAGTAACTTTTACATGCACAAGCAAAATTTTTTTGCTCAGGTTTACTGTGCTGATCTCATTTCTTCGTATTGTATCTTGCAAGGTCTCTACACTGATATGTAGAACCAAGCCTAAATTTATTCTTAACCAGTTTGAGGCACGTGAGGCTCCTCACCTTACCTCCACTGTACCTTGCAGTTCAATGCAAAGATTTGCTGACAGATCTTATTTCTCAGGAGTGTCATTAGGACACAAACCATGATCCTTTGAGTCTTAAAAACCCATATCTTTCTTAGAAATTAATCTGAAGCACAATTTTCTTATTTTCATTAGCTCTTCTCCCTGCAGGCCTGGAGACCCTGAGGGGCAATGGTCAAATGCCATAGAATATGACAGCTCTCCAGATCCTTTCACTAGGAAAGTTGGAGCTTCCAACTGGCTTGACAGCCCTGATGGCTTGTGCATACTCCAGCTCCCGATTTTGAATTTTAAAGTTCTCACTAGCTTAATTTAAACACCTTAAAAATTCAGTCAAAATTCTTACTTCTGCTAATGTAATATGGTACTCTGCCTTAGTTAGTTGCAATTATATTAACATTTAAACAGTGAAATAAAATAAATCTACAATGAACATTAATGAAGAAAAAATATTAATACCCATCAAATTTGTGAAATACGTTAAGATAAATTAATGCGAACTAAACTCTTCTTACACAATCAGTACCACAGGAATGTAGAGAATCTCTGTTCACAAAATGCAAGTACTACATCTGAAAATTGCTTTCATTATTTATTGAATTAAAAGAGAATTAAGTTTCCTTTTCCCAATCTTCATATTGCAAGGCTGGGAGATCCACGTTATGCACATGAAATAACTTTTTTCTTTGGTCAGGAATGTGCTTTCCTTTTCCATCCCACATTTATTCATTGTCAATTTACCCACAGATACCTTTGTGCCAACAATGCCTTTTAACCTAATAGTTTCTTCTTTGTCCCTGATGTTTATTTTCCTTTCCCCTCTCTCGAAGGCATTCCAAAAAGCATCCACATTTCTTATCACCCTTTAATGTGACGTCAGTGTTGGTTATACACTCATGCAAGTTTTGGAATGGATTTCATATCACTAGTGATTTAATCTGTGCAAATTGCTCAAGCAGTGCTGATATCAATGGAAAAAAACATCAAGAGTAACAGAGGATTCAACAGAGATTGACACCATTGTCAAAGATAGGACCTGTAGATCACTGCACACATCCCGCTACTGAACCTTGGGAGAACTTGGTGAGCCATCTTAGATAAAGCATTTAAGTGTGAAAAGCCTAGGTGAACATCTAACCTGCTTTCCCTGCAGGCCACAGGTGATTGTGCATCCTTTTCCGTGTTTTGGCTTTATCTAGAAGATCCATATGAAGAAAAGCAGATAATGCATAACAGAGGAAAACAGGGCCCATTCTACTGTCTCAGAAAAAGAACTAATGGATTCAGTGTCCTGTCCCCCATGAAAAGAGGCTTGCCTGGCAAAAAAAAAAAAAAAAATATCCCAGGCATCAACACCAGAGAGAAAATAATCATAAATAAAAAAAGACAAACAAACAAATAAACAAACATTCAAATTTAAAAAGGCTGTTATGGGTTACTGAATAACCTGCCCCCAGGAAAATTCCTTCTTAAACCCTGAAAGATGGTAGTTGGTAAATACTTATTATAATTCTTGGTATCCATGTTATTTGAGTATCTGTCTCAGCCTTTGAGTCATAACATCTTCTAAGAGAAACAGGCTATCCAGCCCTGTGGCCTTAATTTTTCCTTTTTTTTTTTTTTTTTCTTTAATTTCTGGTCCTCTTATTCCTTTGTTTAAGAAGCTACTATCTTGTCACTTGCTGCAGATGATCTCCATGCCAAAATTTTGTTTTCCCAACCATTGAATTATTTGTGCATAAGCAAAGCATCTGAAATGGTCTTCAGGAGTGCTTGCAATTCCCCAGCCACAGATAACTCAAACCATGAGATTTTAAAGCATACTGTGAACAAAAAAATAAACCCCAAACTATGCAGCTCAGAAAGTGAGATGCATTTCAGCCTAGAGAAATTTTTCTCATGCCAAAAGTTTTTCAGACTGGTAAAGGTGCTAAGGCTACACTGTAAGGGTCTTAGTTGGAGTTTAACCAGACAATACTCTCATGAGAGGCACTGGAACTCAGCAGCAAATGATCAAGTTCAGAGCAGCTGAACATTTCTAGCCTTACTACTCATGAATGTCCCTCTGCAGACTTCAAAAGCCTGGGAGTCTCAGAAACCATGTGTTTTCAATCAATTTCTTTCCAAAAACATTTTAGCTGAAATCGGACAATATTTTCCCTTGTTGGTGTAAGAGTTGCTTACATGGCTTTCACTTTCTTCTTCGCTGTCAATCTCTTCCGAGTGGTTCTATTGAATTATTTTAAATCCTCCTGATGAAAGGCTATGAAAACTCATTGTTTTCAGGTTGTTTCTTGTTTGGTTTTTTCCCCCTTGTTCAGAGACATAAAGTGGTTCTAGTGCATAAAAAGGAACCAGGCTCACACTTGGAGTGCTGAGTTAAATTCCGGGCTCCCCAAAAAGGAGATGTGGATATACCAGAGCATGTCCAGAAAAGGACCACAGCAATGATGAGGGATGTGGAGCATTTGGCATATGAAGAGAAGCTGAGAGGGCTGGAACTGCTCCTCCTAGAAGGTGGAAGGCTCAGGAGGATGTTATATCAATCTGTATAAATACTTCAGGAGACACAGTAAAGAAGTCACAGTAAACAGGACAAGAGGCAGCGGGCATGAATGAAAACACAGGAAAGCAAACACAAGGAGCAGCTTGCTAACTACAAAGGTGGTCCAATACTGCAACAAGTTATCCAGAGAGGTTAGAGAATCTCCATTCTTGAAAATTATGGAATCCCAAATGAGCATGGTCCTGAGCAACCTGCTTAACGGGACCCTGCTGAGCTGGGGGTAAGACTAGAGGAACTCCAGAGGCTCTTTCCATTTTCCCCTTTTCTGTGACTTTATGATTGTTCGCTGCTGTGAATACCTAACACATGCAGAGAGGAAATAGGTTTCAGTCTGCTTTTCTTTCCTGGCATCATGCTATTATTCCTTCTGAACAGTTGCCTCTGTCCTGGGACATCATTCATCTCTGTGCTGATATTGTTCAGAAATACGGCGGCGCCCAGTTGTCAAATCCTAACTAGTTAACTTTTTTCTGTGTGACTTTTCTCACAGTTTTTCTTTCTCAAAATCATGGTGTCGACACATCTTTCCTAATTTTTCTGTTAATTCTTTAAGTCAGCTTTCACTCCCACTAATGCTACCAGCATTTTAGTCTTAGTACTTGTGTGGAACTCAATCCTACCTGTTACCTTTAATCCTGTGAGTAATTTTGTCAGCATTAATGATTCCTTCTTGTTAGTCCACATAACCTATGTAAGATTTGGCTCAATTCAAAAATCAGAAATAAATCCTGAATGGTTCAGAAAAGTCCTATGAATTAGTAGGATGTATTTCATGAGTAAAGTCTGAGTAAATGCTTAGTGAATATGAGAAGTCATCCAGGAATATCTGAGCAGTCTTATGGTTTCAGACTGTTCTCACAGGAGCTACTTGTCATGAATTCTAGTCAGAAAGATTGCATTTGTATTTCATGTTGGTACATGCATGGTGCTTATCGAAGAAAAAGATCGCTCTTCTGACACCAATCTCCAAGGCTTTGGTTTCCTGTCCAAACACTGACATGTTGACAGATATAAAGCTCCCCATTTCTCAGGCAATATTGTTCTGATCATGATGGTTTTGACGAAATTCCATCTTTATCCCCAATCCATTTTATTTTTTATCATGGCGATCGCTTCCTAGTTTCCCTCAGATTACTTAGTAGCTCAGCATCAATAGACACTGGTACTAAAGGGAATACACTTTAGTGCTTGTACAAAGACCATCCATCATGGAGAGATGGATTTGGGTATTTTTATAGGATTCTCCTCCATGGTTGGCTGAGTGCTGTTCTGCTGCTGTCTAACATGGGGGGATTATAGGTGTCTCTCTGTTGTACCTGCTGCTTTCATATTGCAAAGCAGGGGGGTTATTAATAGCAATTGTTTTCAGCTGGAGCTTTTAAAGCTTGTAATACCAAGACATAGTATTGAAAGTTATTAAATGAACTGCCAGTGCTGCAGCAGAGATGATACTGTTTAGCTCTAGGCACTTTATTCCTCAGTTTCTTCCTTTTTCCTGGGTAAGCAGACTTTACATTGAATGCTTTTTCACCATAGTGCTCTCCTTTAGCAGACTACTTTCTATACATAGTTTCCAAACAATGCTAATCTTTCTTTAATTCCTTTTTTTTAACCTTTCCCCATCTTTTATTCTCTGACAAATTATACCCTTGGCATCAGGCTCTTCATCATCTTTCAGCTCACTCAGCCTTTCTTGTAGATAACAGCTTTCTGTGAGGGTTTTCACTCTGAACATCTTGCCTAGGATCATTATCTAAAGGTATTACTGTATCTAGAACTTCTTGTCCCTTACTTTCCTTTTCCTCACACAAAGAACTCAGTCCCAGGTTTTGCTGATGAACATGGGAACAGAAATCTTCACTTTATTTGTGCCATGATGGGTTCAGAGCTATTTGGAAATGTGGTCTTGGGATGATAAAAGATAGTGCTAAGAAAGTATCATCTCACCAATAGTTAAATTTAGGAATGCAAGAGAGAGAAAAGCACTGCAAGTCTGCAGCGTCCCTTAACACGATGCTGTGTGCAGTTCTGCTTTTTCTCATCTCTTACAGCAAGAAATAGAACTAGAGAAGATACAGAAGAAAGGCAACAAGAGAGATCACAGGTATAAAACAGCATCCACGCATGAAACTCTGAGGCCTAAATAAAGAGATGACTGAAAGACAACATGATAAGGGTCTGTGAAAACAATGTTTATGGGATCTTTCAAAATACAAGATAAGGCATGAAATGAAACTGGCAGATGGGAATTTAGAAATGAACAAAAGGAAGCACTTCTTGGAACTCCTTAGCACAGGTTGTTTGGTATGCTAAAATTCCTATGGCTTTGAAAAACAGACAGAATGAGTAGAAAAACTGTTGATAGTTATTATTCCCAAAGATACTGCCTATTCGAACAGGAACAAGAAATGTTTCTGAAACAAGAAATTCTTGGAGGATATTTAGGAAAAATAGAACTCCCCTCTTCTTATGCAACATTTCTCACCCTATAGCTCTTCAGTGGAACTGGTCAGAAAAAGATTTTTAAAACTGAATTCCATCAGAAATGTTATTTCAATAGGACTATTCTCTGTGTGTATGTGCGTGCATGCATGTACATCTGTGAAATTAAATACTGATGAATATTTTTACTTCAAGTACCTTAGCAGAAACTTTGAGTAGTACATTGTCTTTTCAAACATCTTAATGGAATATTTAAATTTATTATCTCAAAATAGAGTTGAACAAAGAAAATTGCCTTATTTCATATGGAATACATAAATGCACAGATAATTATAATTATACATATTTTTAAAATGTTTTGACAAACTCGAAGCAAGTATGTTTATGTATATTTCTAGGGGGGAATTCTTTAAAAGTTTTTTTTCAGATTTGTGTTGATATTTTATGTCACTGTTTCTCCACAATGACATTTTGTACAGTAAAGAAGTTACACTTGTTTCTGCATCAAAAAAATATTATTACCATATAATCTTAGCAGGCAGAGATCATAAGGACCTCACATTATTAAAATATTCCATTTCTCTCCCAGGGTAGGATTATTATCCGCACTTACATTGTCTGGTGATTTTCGTCTATCTCTAGTTTTAAAAATCCAAGCAAACGAGTTTACAGGAAAAGAAAAATAACCCATAAAACTGCTCAAACTATTTTTTACAAATTTTTTTTTTTCTGCTTGAAAATGCCATTTAAGCAAAAACAAAATGTTTCTGGAATGTGCTAATTTTGATAAAATTCTCCATGGAAAATTTTTTTAAACAGTTCCAGGTGGTAGTGATAGCTGTGTTTGCTGTGCTTCTGACATTTCCCTCTGTAAATACTCTCTTTCACATGAAATTCCAGACTACATTTTGTTCTAAATTAAAATTAAAAAAAAAAAAAAAGTGTTTAAGAGTTGAAATCTTTCAGAAAAATCCATTTTCTGAAGAGTTCTATGTTTCACTTAAAGAACAAATTACATTTATTAATGCTTTCCTTTCCTTTTATTATAAAACATGATGAGAAGATGAGCTTCTCAACTGTTACAAGTATGGATGGCAATTCCACACATGAAAAGTCCTTTGTAAAAGTTTCATTCTCCTTATCATTACCAAGCCTGTAAAGAAGCCAAATCCGTTCTTATTTGTATTTATTAGTTTTGTTCTTATTCTTTCTAAGCAAATCCTTTCCAGCTCTGCCTCTCATACAGTTTTCCATGGTGTGGACCAGGTTTTCTGGAACTCATGAGCCAGACCAGAGTTCCAGGTTAGAGGATATTGCTCAAAGTGGTTCCCAGACAGCAGTCAAGCATCTATTTGACTTCTGGGAAATAGAAATGTTCATGTACTCAAGAGAGACCATGAAAAAAACCCAACCAGGGTGTCACCGAATACTGGGAAATAAACTCTCCAAACAATTTGCTAGGTAGAGAGCCAAAATTACTTTATCAGCAGTGTGAGATGCATGGGGAATTCTCATCAAAGCGTTCATGACCAGTAACCTAAGAGACCAGGTTATATTTCTGAAATTAATACATATTCATCACATTTTCTGAATACGTGCATATATGCTATTTTTTGTCAGCGGACTTATTTGGATGTGGTTCTGGATCTTCTGATTAATCTTTTCTCCTTAAGACTATTTCAAACAGGAGGTCAGATCACAATGTACTTTCCTTATCGTTCTTTGTCCTGACACAAAATCCTTGTTCTCAAAACTCAAACATTTACTAGTACCTATTAGTCACTGATATAAGTAAACAAGGAAGCATTAGCTGGCACAAGACTTATTAGTCACCATGTAGGGAGTTAGCACAAGGCCACATTAATCTCTGGCATTTGCACTAAGCACTCCATGTACAAACCTAAGCATCAGCCACAAATATAGGGATCATTCAGTATGCGCTAAAGTTGAAAGAATTTTCCGACATCTTCCCCCACTGCTGCATAGACTCCTACTTAGAAAAATAAAGGGACAAGGGTATCATAGATTCTATGGGTACAGACTGTAAACTGTGCTGGGAGAGGGGATGCAGTTATAGACTGAGACCCCAGAGAGCCTGGCTTAGCACTGAGAGGGATGCCTCCACACAAGCAGAGACAGGGAAGGTAAAGCCTAAACAAAGATGTAGCTGCAGCTAAAGAATCACAGGACACAGGCCTATCTGCACCCAAGGGAGGATGAGCAATGCAGTCTGGAACTGACACTGTCTAATCTCTTCTTAAAAAGCTCCCAAGCAACAAAGTTTCACAACATTGCGTCTCCATCACAAGAAGTAATGACCTGACATTCACTGAATGATTGTATCCCCATTCCCTCTCTTTTCCAATCCTTCATGTGAGATGGGGAAATGCTGTTAGCCTTGCTTTGGAGGAGACAGAGAAAAAATAAATGTTTTGGCCAACATCACACAGGAAGGCAGAGCAGAAAGCTGAAGCCATTGCCTGAGTGCCACGCTCTGATCCTCCTGTTCTTTCACAGCTCTCTCTGCCTCTGAAACATGACTATAATTATTACACTTTTTTTCTCCCCTTCTTTTCTCAGTCCCTGCCATGGTTGGAAGCATTTCACTGTTTTCCACTTGGCCATCCTCCCCAGGCTCCTGTGCGGGTGCCTAGTGCCTCAGCCCAGAGGGAGCAGCAGAGCAGGAACTCAGCCCTGTGAGCAGCGGACTACACCAGCCACATACAACAGCTTCAGGATCAACTCTAATTTCTCTCCAACCTTCAGCTGAGGAATTCAGAGAAAGATGAAGTATCAGAAGGGGGTGGGGGAAAGGTGAGGCATTTTGTCATTAACAATATAGCCTCACTTATCACTTACAACTGGAAGTGCAGATAGCAGTTATTAAAAGATGTACCATTAGTACAAAAGCTCATTACCACGCTGTAATCCTTGTAAGAATTTGTGACTGATACCAGTGGAGTTGGCAGTGTGTAGAGGATTTTTTTTCTGCTTTTTCCCCCTTTTTATTTTTTTGTTACATATATCTGGGATTGAGAAAGGAACCAGAGATTCAAGGATTAAAATATGCTTAGAGAAAATCCTGGTTTCAGCATAATTACAAAGAATGTTTATATGTTTATAAAGGGGCTGAAGAGTCATGTGCGAATGTTTTTCCGTCCTCCACAAAAAGGGACTAAATTCCCCTTTCTGGTAAGAGGTAACATCATCTAGAATGGGCCTGCTCATATTTTTTGCTTATATCTGACTTACTTTCTCCAACTACATTTGTCTCCCTCTTAGGTCCAGAGTCTTTTCCTACATGTTATTATGACACTTTCCCTTCACCCATTGCCCCATATGCTTGCTTCTCATTTGAAACAGAGTTTTCTGTCTTAAAAAACAAATCCCAATATAAACCAGGGCACTTTGCCAGACATTTGACAAACTTACACTGGAAACTGCTATTCTACCCTGTTGACCCTTGAACTTTGTCTGAGCTATGGTTTATTTCCAGCCACTCCACTAACCTCCATTTTAACTGTTGGCAAATTATTTCATTTTTTCAGTGCCTCAGGAAAGCCAGGATAAGAACATTTCCTTGTTTTATGAAGTTCTCTAAGAGATACACAAGAAAAAGCTATAAAGAGCTAAGTAGTACTACTGGTAGTAATAATAACAATCATAATGGAGCTAAAATGAGTCTATGTTCCAAACTTTGATTTTTTTTTTTTCCCCTTGAAAATATCATTACTGAAATGGAAGGGGAAATAATGACAGAAAGGAAGATGTAGTTCATCCTACTAATACAAAAGCAACAACAACAAAAAAATAGATCTCCATGAGATTGGCTACCCAAAGTAATATTTTGTTCAGTACAAGAGAGTATAGGTGGCAGTTGGTATTCAGACACATGGACTTTGGTATTACAAAATGAACAGAAACATCAGATATGCAAGTTTTATCTGCACATAAGTCACTTAGAAAATAGAGATCTCTTGGTTTCAATGATTCTTCTTCATTGCAATTTAAAATCAATGGGTCAATTTAGTAAAATCACCTTGATTCAGGATGAAAAATAAAAATGCTGGTCTTTTTCTATTCTGAAGCCACAAAGAGGACTGAGAAGGGGGAATCTATATGACTAATACTCAACTATTTGCTGTGGCTTGTTTCTCCTGTCTTGAGGAAAAAATGCATTTTCTTGGTTATGCATAAGTAAACTCCAAGGGAATATTTAATTCATGTCACCTTAATGGGTAGAAACACTCTTTGCAAGCTTGAATTTCAAACAAATAGTCAAGACCACAAGGCTGCCAGCAGCTGACTGAAAGGCTGAAAGGCCACCATGGGTGAATTTTGGATGCAGATACAAATCTCATTAAATGTATTGATGTATTAAAGCTAATGTTTTGGCCAAAAAATATCCGTCAGGCTCAGCAAAAACAGGAAACAAGCTGTTCTTTGCAGTATAACAGCTGGATTGTGTCAAAGATCTGAAAATAAAGTACTTGACAGGCTGGGGACAAGTAAAATGGAGGCTTCCCGTAGGTAAAGAAAGTACCAGAAGTTGCATTCTATAATCCTCTTAAAACAGAAATAAATAAGCCAAGGGACTGTGAGAGAAGGCCAAAGAAAAGGCAGAGGACGTCCCAGTGAGATGGACTTGACTAAGGCAACTCACTTTATTTTCAGTCAAAAATGCTTTAGGATAGCCTGCTGGTAATTACATGCAAATAGTCTTCTCCAAGATTTTCCCTGGCCGTGAACCCTGATGCCTCAGCTCAGCCCTGCACAGCCCAAAGGCTGCCTAACCCCAGAGGACGGGTATGAGACGTGAGGTGCATGCTCCACTCTGATGTGGCCCTGACCTGAGAGATTCACCATGGGAGACAGACTCACCATGGGGAAAAGACTCCAGTGCTGCAGTGACACCAGCTGTGGTCACTGCTGAAAGAAAATAAATGGCTTCAAAAGAGACATCACTGGCCAGGGATTCAAATACCCCTTGACAGAGAGCAAAGCCTACGGGAAAGCCACTGTGAGCTCCTCATTTCCCAGCCTGGTAGATGTGCTTACAGATCCCCAAGGGCTGTCAGGTAGCATTCTACCTTCCTTACTCAGATAGCTCAGCAGCCCTGGCTGCCTCATCATCAGATCCTGCACCTCACACTTCTAATAATTCTTATAAGAGCTCTTCTCTTTCCCTCCCCTCCCCTCCCCTCAGTTTTCCCCTCCTCCCCTCATTCCTCTGAGTGATTCATGTGGAAGTTAGAAGGATTAAACAATATGTTATCTCAAATGCTGGTAATAGCTTCAGGTTAAAACCATGCAGTCTGCAAGAGGCACCTTGTTGCTTAAGTTATGCAGAGACCAGAGGCTGCAGAGCAATAGAATCTTTTTTCAGACTTTTATCATGCCCACTCCTATAATGTATTATAAATCACTACCTTCCCACTCAGCATCCTGGAGTCACCAATATTCAACATCATGCTTTTCTTTTCCTAGAAATAAATTAATATATATTTAAAAAAAAAAATGTTGACTGAATTTACTGCTCTGAAAAGTGAGCATCTGAGAAATGGTGTGAATGGATGTTGTGTAAATTCACACACACAGCTCTGCAGTCCCCTCACCAGCCCAGCTTCCTTCCTACTTCTTGCTATTGGAGACTACATCTTTCACCCCACTACTGCTCCATTCTTTATTGTTCTGCACTTTTTCATCCTTTCCCTTCATCCCTGTCAAAGCAGTTGAACTCAAAGCCTAATTCAAAGCCAACTGAAGCCTAGTAAAGCTAAAAGCAGCTCTTCCATTGACTTAAGAGGATTTTTGATGAGGTCTTCAGTGCTGATTCAGAGAATTGGGGACAAGCTCGAGGAGTGGGCCCATGGGAATCTCATCAGGTTTGACAGGACCAAGTGTAAGGTGATGAATCTGAGTCAGGGCATGCTCAGTGATACCCCAGGCTGGGGATGAGCAGATGGAGAGCCCTGCCCAGAAGGACTTGGGGGTGCTGTGGGTGAGAGGCCGGACATGCCCCGGCCATGGCACTCACAGCCCAGAGAGCCAAACGTGTCCTGGGCTGCATCCAGAGCCCCGTGGGCAGCAGGGGAGGGAGGGGATTCTGCCCCTCTGCTCTGCTCAGACCCACCTGGAGCACTGCATCCAGCTCTGGGGTCCCTACAAAGGAGGGACAGGGACCTGCTGGAGCCATTACAGCAGAGGCCACCGAGATGATCAAAGGGATGGAGCACCTCTCCCACTTGGAAATTCTGAGAGAATTTGGATTCTTCAACCTGGAGAAGATAAGGCTTTCCAGTACCTGAAGGGAGCCTACAGGAAAGATGGAGAGGGACTATAGGGACTATATACAAGGGCATGTAGTGACAGGACAAGGGGAAATGGCTTCAATCAAAAAAAAAAAAAAAACAAGTCTAGATTACATATTAGGAAGAAATTTTTTATTCTGAGGGTGGTAAGGCACCAGCACAGGTTGACCAGAGAAGCTGTGGATACCCTATCCCTGGAAGTGTTCAAGGCTGGATGGAGCTCTGAGCAACCTGGTCTGGTGCAAGGTGTCCCTGTCAATGGCAGGGGAGTTGGGACTAGTTAACCTTTAAGGCCCCCTCCAACCCAGACCATTCTATGTTTCTGTGATACCACCAACTATTTTCCCAGCAAACCCTATAACTGTTTGCTTATATTTGGAGCTCCTTAACTCCTAGGAGCTACAACACCTTTTAGAATGGTAATGAAGCCTGTTCCTCTTTGCTGTTCCCAGCTGTCACTTTTTTTAGTTCTTGAGGAATTTACAACTCATGGAATCTGGACAAAATCTATGTTTTTATTATGAACTTGTGCAAAAAGTAAAAGCTCTATGGATTTCTCTTGTTTAACAAGAACAAAAAGTGCATTGTCTTTAATTCAACTTCATAATTCGAAAATTACTGCCTGGTAATGTTTACTTGCGGTTTTTTGGGGTTTTTTTCTCTTATGAATCCAATTAGTTTGGGGATTTTTTTGAATCATTTAAAATGTTAGGTCAAATTTTCATTATTTTTGTTCGCCCAAAACTTATTTTGGAAAGATAAATTATGGTAATACAGAGAGGAAATAATTCCTAGAGTTTACTTTCCTCGGTAAATTTCAAAACTCTTGGAAGTCTCATGAGGTGGTGCTGTCATTAAACCGTCAGCATTGAGTCTGGGTAAAGACAGTTGAGCAAGTTTGAATATAGACTGCTTAATAAACCCAAGCTGGGAGATATTTTAAGCACATGCACAAAAATCTTCCATATTTTGAAATACTGACTAGCACTTGGTAGTGCACAGTCAGTCCATGACCAGCTTTCCTGCCTGCTGTGGTCAGAGATTTATGAATAAACAGTGCACACGTTGAATGTACTATGCTAAGTGTTAGTGAAAGAGCAAGGACCTGAAAGCTTTCTGTCTCAGAGAGATTCAGCTGTTGTGTGGGCAATCACAAAAGTCTTTTGGCTGCAGTGCCAGGTTAGAAGCCCCTCTGAGCTAGTCCTGTTTATTCTAGGCAAACTCAGCATACAAGGACTGTTTAACAAGCCCCACACAGCGGAAAAAACAGCATTTCTTAACCACTCATCAGTGAAAATCTGTTTCTTCCAAGTATCTGAGACAGGTCTCTGTAAAAGCATAAACCTAGCTCTTCCTTAACTGCTCCAGGATTCCTTTACACCACAGAACTTTCCAGTCACCTTGTTACATCCCAAGATCCTGTTAGGTTACAGGGTTTTATTTCTGTGTTACAGCAGAGAGTACAAGAAAGGCAGGACAAGGCAAATGGCCCTAACTGAAAAATTAATTACAGCCTGCTCAAGAGCCTGGTAAACTGGGGCAAAATTTCAGTGATATCACAATTTTTCCTTTCACTTGTGGGTAATGGTCTTGGGGCCATGTACCGCTGTTTAACTTTTTAGATTTATCTCCTTTAGATGATTAACAACCCTATTTGTCCACCCAAAAAAACTAACAAAGAGACAGAGAGAAGTCTCTGGAACATTGTCCAGATCTAGACTGGAGTCTCAAGTCCCAGTGTTGTCTCTGAAGAAAACCAAGGAAAAACCCACTCCTCAAAGTGGATGGATCCCAACTGCTGCTCCACAGTGCCTGCACTCCCCTCTCTGAAGGAGACTGCCCAGCTCCTGCCTGTGTTGCCTGGTGCTCAGGGACCCTGACAACACTGGAGGTAGGATGATTTGGTGTTTCTACAACACCATTCTGCAATTCCCCTGCTGTTCTGCCTTCCCCCAATGTTTTCTACAGTGTTTTGTTGGGGTTTGTTTAAAGTGTTATTGCATGCAATGCTGAGAATGGATTATTCCTTGTTATGAATTTATACAGCGCCCTAAGGGTCCCTTGATTTGTACTGTAGAGTTTCTCATGAATAGATCTCAGTTGGGACCTGAGAGCTATGAAGTGAGGCCGAGCAGTTCGCTCTCTTCTAGATGAACTGTGAGCAGGGGACTCAGTGATATACAGACAGAAAGGCTTACTGCTGAGGGGAAGACTTGAAGGAGCCTCTTCTTAAGAGACCAGCCAAGAAAGTGCTCAAAAATAAAATGTACATTTCTAGCCTTTTCCTTTGAGGAATTAACACCCCCCAAAACAAACCCCCACCATAACTCTCTGCAAACTAGCCTGCAAAGTTAAGGAAACAGAGACCTCCTGCAGCAAACTCAGATGGCAGTCAGCCATTACTATTCCATAGATACACACTCGCCAGCATGCAACCAAGGATTATGGCTGAGTGGGTGCCATCGGAGATCAGAGGGAGCCTGTGGATGGGAAGATGATAAACCAGTTGATGGCAGAGACATGGACCTGCTTCCTTCCTGTGTGGCAATCCGAAAAGGAATAAACCCACTGACTGCAAGCTAGCAAGCCCTGAAAAGTAAAGCTTATCTATTTGGACTCTTCCATGCAAAGTTTACGTGACATAGTTTCTGAATATAAACTACTGGAAGTTTATTCTCCAAAGACATGTCCTAAGAGCACGAAACCAGTGCTGTGTTGGGAGTCAGGGAAGTGAATTCTCCCAGAGACTGCTCTGTGTGTAACACTATGTCCTTATTTACTCTCTGTCTCCACTGTCTAACCGGTCTCTAAACTCTTGAGGACATGAGCTGCCTCTGCCTCACAGCTGAGTTCTGTTGTCTTCTTTGGATATTGATTTTTCTGAAGGCATATCTTGCTAACATCTCACAGAGAAATGGAGATGCAGAAGGTTAAAACTGGTATATAATTCCCATAAAAATGACTTCTCAGTGAGACTAAAGTCATGCTTTCTCCAGCAGCTGCTAAGTAGCATAAGAAAGGCAGTGGCACCTCTCAGCAAAGTCATCCTAGTGATAGATTTCGATACTTTAGAAAAGCTGGGACATAGAGTGGCATCCTGTAATAGCCAGCCCTGAGTGCAAAAAGCTTTGCTTATAAAATGACCAAGCTAAAAAGAACAAAAAAAACCCAGAATGGAATTTATATTTTGTGGGAGTTTGTTTGTTTTAAATTTTTTTTTGTTTATTAATTTTAATTATGTAGAGCTTTCTGTCAGCACTTGGAGTGAGATCATGTCATCAAACTGGTAGTCAGCATGTTGGCAAAGACCAACTTCCCTCCTTCTCCAGAGAGAAAGTTCAAGTCTGATAATTCAGATGTTACCAGCCTTTTCATATACCAACACCACTACATGAATTCTATAAGTTCCCTATAAATCCTCTCATCCTCCCCTCAAATTGATGGCAGAAGGGTAACACAGGGTTTGTTCCTGAAACGGCACTTGACGGATGCTGGGGAGCTTAGTCAAGAAAAAAATCCAAGTCTTGGTGATACATTAAAGGGAGAGTGTCAGGCCCATGTGTTGAATATATTCTGGTGCAAATATTATCCTCACTAATGATGCTTCCATGAAAAC
This sequence comes from Dicrurus megarhynchus, assembly GCA_013399195.1. Classification (NCBI taxonomy): domain Eukaryota; kingdom Metazoa; phylum Chordata; class Aves; order Passeriformes; family Dicruridae; genus Dicrurus; species Dicrurus megarhynchus. The sequence goes on along the minus strand of VXAD01011613.1, from coordinate 174,465 downwards.
ATAAAGATCAAGGAAAGGAAAAGGAATAACAACATCTTTCATTGTGTTTCTGTGTGTCTGATAAAGTCATTAGGGAAAACAAGAAAATGGCTTTTTGATGCTGATGCTGCATAAACATGTTTTCTGAAGGAAAATGTTTTCACATTATCCTAAGAGGTGAAAAATAAGAGAGATTAAACTGCCAGGCCTCTTACACTGAGGGGTGATTTCCCTTAGCACCTTTGACAGAGGGGAGAATGGCCTGGATAAATGACAATAGGGGTGGGTAAAGGGGTACCATCATCTTTTCTATCTGAAGGATGTACAGAACAGGAGTGGAAAGGTGCTTGAACGCCAGAGGAAAGCAGAGTTTGTGAAGACAGCTACAGAGGAACTAGACAGCTGAGCTGTGGTGATTACCTGGACAAGAAAGATTGAACAAGAACATCATCATGAGGTTGGTATGTCAGAGAACTTGCCACACTTCCTGAGACTCACAAAAAGATACCTATAGTCCTCTGCTGGGAAAGGCTGGATTCTAACCCAGAATTTCTGTTTTATACACAGACTCCAGGCAAGCATGGATGGGGGCCAAGATCCACAGTTCCCCTGCTGGGGAACATCCAAGAATGTTTTGTTCTCTCAAACCAAGCTCTTAGAAGACACACTGGTTGAACAAAAAATATACACTCAGGACTAAATGCCCTGCAGTCCATCCTTTCCATGCATGTTCTGAGTTCAGACCTTTTCAGTCGGTTTATATGCTTTGAGTTACTGAAATAAACTGATAGTGGGAAGAGAAACTGTTCCAGTGATCAGTGTGCTAAAGGACACTACCGAGACAGCAGTTCTAAGTGAGACCACTATTTAAGGTTATATAGACTTCTTCTTGCTTCATATATCTGATCTTTTGTTGTTCTGTGATAAGACCAATATTGTGGCTTCTGGAACGTGGAATAAGTTTGCCGAATTATTGTTTTGTTCAGTTTTTCTGTGCGGTGACTTTTGTTTGGTGAATGTACAACAAACAGGACATCTTGGAACAACCCTGTGTGATGGCGTCGAGTTGTGACTCCATAGCTTGCATGTTTAATGCACTTTGGACTTAATAGTTGAGTCCCATAATATTATACCTCTTACAGACATGAAATAGATTATATTACATAATGAAACATATGTACCATTTCTTCTTCTAATGCTTAGACATGTCTACCTTGCTTAGACATGCTTTGGAGAATCTTTGGACCTCACCAGGAATGATGAAATTATGAGACTTCACACCAAAAAGGCTAACAGATTTAAAAGGTTTGCTATTTTTCAAAATTTACTACCAAATCTAGATTTTCAATAGCAGTGAAAATTCACACAAACAAACAAACAAAAAATGGCTGAAAACTGGTCTTCATATTTCAGCAAGTTGGCCTAATTCTGCTACACTGAGTAACCCCAAGGAAAAAACCCTGGATATCAAAGTATTGGCTGGCCAATTAAACTCAACCAGACACTTTTTGTTTGCCTGCAAGAATGAGATGTGGATGGGGTGAGCTTGAAGGAACTCTTTTAGGGGATCCTAAAAGAGTTGATCTCATTAACTTTTCCACGGGGGACAGAAGTTTTCTGTGTTATGTTATCTGATGCCCACAGTCCAGGCCAGAAGTAACCTCTTTTGCACCTGCAGCTAGCAGGCTCTTTAGATCTTTAAAAGCACAAATTAGCTCTGTAACATTATGGGGGCTCTAGGAGCAACTTTTCTTTAAAGGCATTTTACTCTTCACTATTTTCTTCTTCTTCTTTTTTTCCACCAAATCGAGCTTCAGCTTCCTTTCTTTTCTTCCTTTTTTTCCTTTCTTTTTTTTTTTTCCCTTCATCTTTAACCCCTTTCCTTTGCCTCTTTCTTTTTTTTTTTTTTCTTCAACCTCATTTCGGAGGTCTGACAGCTCAGATCTGTAATGGGTCTTCCTGCTGGACAGCTTTATAATTGGGACTGCAGAGTTCTGAAAGCATGCCAGATGTGTCGTCATCAAACAGCAAAGTCCTCATTAGAGCCCGAGTTTTAAGTGCATGTGTATGTTTTCAGAAGAACTTTTCCATTAAGGGCTAGTAGGTGTCCAGGAGCAAAGATCATTGTCTCTTTTGTAGCTGGCCTTTATATAAAGGATTTTACCCCGTGAAGTGAAATATTTTCTTTTGTCCCACTGTGTTTTCCATTGTAATGGGGACTTGTCTATATCATTTGGTTGCTGAAGTGGTGCTTGATGTGACAAGAAACCACTCTCCAGATGCTAATTGGCCTTGGGTTGTATTATTTATGCAGGAGAAGCAAAAATGGGATGTTACACTATATTTTTTCCTCATAAGTGTTTCTTCAATTCTTCAGCATGATCGCTTTCCCTTTATATTGCCCATGCCTGAGCTGTAACATTTATCCAAAAAAAATGAATTTTCTTTTATTTTGAAAAAGAGAGGCAGGATAATGCTGCAGTATTTGATGCCTCAATCCAGATTCTGCATCAAACTAATTTCATTTCTGCGAATAATTTAGAATCTCCATATCTTAGCATGTTAGTGGAAAGATAAGTGCAAGTACATTAGACTACCCTTTGGAGCTGTTTTGAGAATAAAATGTATATGATGTAAAGTTCCTTGAATTGAAAAATATTTTTAGGTACAAAGTAATTAAATCTTTCTGTAGAAGAACTATAGTAGATAAGTGTCTAGAGAGAACTCAAATGAACTGATTAGCTATTTTTTGGAGGGGTTCCTTTTTTTTTCTTTTAATATAATACAGAGATTTTTAAATAAAACTGGCAGAATGTCCTCTACCAACCTTTCTTTTTTTCTTGCAGAAAATGCTTGTCAAAACTGCATGCATGTGTGAAAATCTATCAATTCTAATAAAATTTCATTATGAAGAAATCTGAGAAGATTGTTCTGATGAGCTTGTAATGGAACAGAATGTTCAGATGTTTCCATTTCAGTACAGCCTTTTCTGTATATCATTTTAAACCTGTTCATAGTGTATAAAATCAAACATTGAGCATTACAATGAATCATTTCACTGTCTTTGAAAAAGAAGGTTTCAAATAAAAATCATTATTATTTTATTTCAGGCTCACATTCCGGAGTAAATTTCATATTTCTCCTATTATTTTTATCTGGCTAAAAAGAGTGAAAATTATGGGAATAATGTAATTTTCTGTGAAACAGAAAATACATTTGCAGTCATGTTCTACTTTTAAAAGTAAATTGGTCAAACCATGAGTGAGCAATCTTGTAGATACATGAAGTGGGGTTTATGTCATCTACTGTTAGACATGAATAGTTCTAAGAAAGTATCTAGACAATCTCTGGGATCCATGGAGGAAAATAGGTGTCACCATAGGATTTATCTCGTGTCTTAGAATGGCATGAAGTTCTCACGGCAGATATATAGTTATATTTTCTGTTTCTTCAACAAAGAAATGCAAAGAAAATATTACAGTGAGAATGACTTTGTTTTAATAAGAACACAGGGCAGGAAGGGTTATGGGTATCTTATTTTGGTCTTTTTCTTGTTATAACTTGTCTCAAAACCCAAGAATGTTTATGTTATTTGTATTCATTAGCACCTAGTTCTGTTGTTCTGGACCAAACCCCACACTCTGCTTGGTGCAATATAACAGAAGTCTGACCACTGTTACCCTGTCACTAAAAGCATGCAATGCCAGGTGACAACTGTGTGAATTCTCAGGTCAGTTTCAGAAACCTTAGCTAGATCCAGTTTTACCTTTTCGCACATGTTAAACGAAACCGAAAATGTCAGTGCTATCCACAGCCAACAGAGCAGAGAGAACAGGACAGTGTCTCAGTGTACAACAGGACACGTGTCATTCACTGCTCCCGCACGATCCTGATTCTGATCTTGGTTGTAATAAAACAGAGCAGCTCTGTAAGAATTTTGGAGTAACGCAATAGTAAGTAGGACCAGAAACTAGCTAATTAGTGTGTTAATAAAAGCATATGTGAAAAAGCAACAGCGAAAGGTATGGTCTATTGCTCTTTTTGTCTGTGTCCTTTACTCTCTTTTCTACCCTATTCCGTCCTTTCTGTCTCCCCTTTCTTTTCTTCAATCCAGTTGTGATTTACTGCATTATAATTATATGTTGCCTTCTGACTACTAATAATTCCAATATCCTATCCATCCATATAACAGTAATTATTAGCTATAAAATGTTGCTCAAAACAAGGACAAACACACTGTCTTTTTTTCTTTTTTTTTTTTCCTAAGATGTTTTTTGAAGGCATTCTTGGTAATGATGCCTTTGCCTCATCCCCCAAGGAAACTAGAAAAAAAAAGAAAAGAAAAAAACAAATGCCTACACAAAGGAAGAATGAGAATACAAAGAGGAAATTCAATACTGTGTATTAACTCACAAAGAGAAACAGTGAGTAAAGTGCTGGGCTTATCATTGACTGGAATGAAAAAGATTACCCAACAAATCTATCCCTTCTGTTGATGCAGAGCTTTTCGTAGACTTGCACCAGAAATTAATCTGGACCAACAAAATTACTTGTATAAAAGAAGCACTAAAAAGAAAGCCAGCAAACCACTTCAGAATGGGATTATTTCTTTATTTTATACATACATAAACACAAGGATTAAAGAACTCACATTATATTTACTCTTGACATATGTTGTAAGGAGTAGCAGTTTTTATCTTCCCATTTTGTTTAGAAATTCAGATTTTAAGATGAGACAGGTGTCCAAAAACCACTACAAATTTCATTCTTTAAGAAATTTTAATATATACAAAACAATTTGAAAATTTGGCCCACAGTGCCATAATGGATTGATCCACAGGTCTTTTGCCAATAATATCAAAATATGAGAGATTTCCTAAAATGAATTGTTGAGAATCTCAACTCAGTTGAAAATAGTGGCAGTCATTTCAAATGTTTTGCCCCAAGCACCTTAGAAGCTTACACCAGGACTCCGTGACAATATTTTGAAATATTCTAATCGATCAAACTAAGCAGCCTCTCTAATACTGACAATTGGTGGTTGCCCAGATAAGATATAGTGGCATTTTGTCAGAATACTCATTCAGTCTCCAATGCTAACTGCAATTTGCAGTGCAGAGATTTCTAAGATAAGAGATGGCTTTTTTATGTTAGCCTTGATGGCTTTTTCTTTCATGAAGGGCTTTTATGAACCTATATAGATATTTAATCTTCAAATGTTCCTGCAGCAGGGAGTTCAACAACTCATCAGGCTTTTAGTCTTTACAATCAGAACACTCTTGATTTGTTAGATTTGTGTTTGCTTTTTAATGATTGAATTTGATGTCCTCTATTTTCTGTGTTGAAAAAAAGGTCATGAAATGTAATCTGTAGAGCATAAAGTCTGAAACTCTTCTTATTGACCTCCATGTCCTTTGGATTGGGCTCATAATAATTTCTGCTAGAGTATCTCAGAAGAGGTCCAGCACTAATATACAACAGAAAGCTCAAAACTTCTCATTCATTTTTTCTGAGTCTTCAATTAGAGACTGACTATGAGATGGTGGACTCCTGGACCACAAGAGGAAGTAAAAAAAACCCTTACAGCAGGATCACAAGCATGGATTTCAAGTTGGCAAACATTGATCTGTCTGGGGATCTGCTTGAAGGAATCCCATGGAATACAGTCCTGAAGTGAAAATAGGACAGTTGGTTGATTTTGCAAAGGCCATCTCTTCCAGCCACTAAAATAGTTCATTTCAACTAGTAGGAAACCAAGAAAAGGCATCAGAAGGTCTGCATGGGTCAACAGTAACCTGGCAAAACTCAAGATATGAAAGTAAGCGTAGAAAAAGTTAATGCACAATCTGGTGACCTGGGAGGAATATACAGACTGAGTTCATATTGATGATGTTAGGAAAGGCCCCTCAGTGGAGCTGACTCTGGCAAGAGACGTGGAGGACAGAAAGAAGGAGTTTTTCATTAACAAAAAGGAGAATTTATAGGAAGTTTAGGTCTGCTTCTGAATGGAGCAGGGGATTTGCAGTGTAGTGAAGGCTGAGGTGGTCAACACTTTATTTGGTTTGGTTTTTACTGGTGAGATTTTAATTCAGGAATTCCAAGGCTCTTGAGGTAATCCCAGAAGCAGTGGAAAAGTCTGAGCAAGGAAGATTTACTCTTGGTGGAGGAGGATCATCTTAAAGTACATTCTAACAGACTGAACATAAGAACTTGGGACCTGATGGAAAGCACCTGCAAACGTTGAGGTCCTGGTCAAGGCCATTGTGAGGCCACTTTTAGATAATCTTTGAAATGTCATGGCATTTGGAGGAGGTTGCTGAGGAAGTGAACATTACCCTTGCCAGCAAGAAAGGCAACCAGGGGGATTTGAGGAACTAGGATGCTCAGTGTTATGTCGATCCCTGGGGAGATGATGGAGAAAGTAATGAGGGAACCAAACACACAAAAGATGAGGTGATTTGGAGCAGCCAGTACAGACCTAGAAAGGGGGAAATCATGTCTGACAAACCTGGTAACCATCTAAGATGAAAAGAATTGTATGGTGAACAAGGGAAGAGCTGTGAATCTTGGTTTCTCATGATTATGTCAAAACTTATGACACAACTCTTCTACTAACAAACTGATGAAATATGGGCCAGTTAACTAGACAGTGAGGTAGTCTGAAATCTGCTTAACTTCTGTTCCTAAAGAATTGGTGATCAGCAAAATCCATGGAGGTCACTTCCTAGTGGTATGTCCCACGGGTCTATAATGAGGGCAAATACTGTTTAAGAATCTGCGTTATTAAATCAATTGATAGGAAAATGAACCCTCGGCAAGTTTGCATTATAAGCAATGGGCACAAATCGACACACAGGAAATTCCATTTAAACATAAAACTTCTTAACTGTGAGTGTGATCAAACGTTGCAATAAATTGTTTTAAGAAGTTGCATAGTCTCTATTCTCAGACATACTCAAAATCCCTCTGGACCTAATCCTACCCTGATTTGATCAGGGAGTTGGACTAAGCAATCTCCAGAGACCCCTGTCAACCTCAGCTATTTTGTGTTTGAGTCAAGTTTCCAAGTGAGTAGGGGTTTGTGTTACTATTTTTTTCCTTCCTATCTCTGACATAGGTTAAGGGGCTGGCCAGGGGATAAACAGACCACATAATATGCTCTGGAGTGTTATTAATCCCCAGTTCATAAATGTTAATGACTTTCCTGCTCATGGCTAATCCAGACAGAGAAAAGTGGTTTTGAGATTAGAAGATAAATCCTTACCTTCATGGCAGGCCCAAAGGACTCTGAAGCATTTGGGAAAATGACATGTTAGCATCAACACCAATTCTGCATCAGGATGCACCAGCACAGATTTATGTTCCTGAGAGGCATCCCATTTATCACGTGTGTGCTGAAATATCCCACTTTGCATAGGTTTTTCCACAAAAGTTCAAGCCATGCTAAGGTTGAGAATACAAAGAGCAAAAATATCAAGAGAGATTCTGTAAGTTGAAATGACAGATACCTCCTGTACCTGTTCTCTCACCACTCATTTCATTCCCTTTCACTTGTTACTTTGTCAGTGTGGGCTGTGTTCTTGCAGTCCCTCAGACAGCCCTTCATTTGGACAATTTGAAAGAAACCCAGGTTTTATAGTCTTCCCTGAGCAATCTGGGAAGCACAGCTTCAGGAAAACAGATGTGTTTCTAGTCTTATCTGAACAGTTGAGAGAAGGGGAGAGATATCAGGTTGATGCATATTCAATCTGAAATTATTTATATGCATGTAGATTTTTTTTGTATGTAAATCTACAAATACATGCAGATACACATAGAATTGCACATGTATAAACATAGGAAAAGAAGAGATATGCCAGGTAAATATTTCCAAGTGCTATAATAAATGCCTGTTCAGACTACTTTTACATGGGTTTGTGTGTTTTTGAGCATTAGGGACAGGGTTTTTCAGTACTTTCATATTTCACCATCTCTTGTCTATCAAAGAGATGAAAGTTATGTCGGGACAAAGGAAAAATACAAGCAATTACCACAGCAAAGTAAAGCCATCCTAAACTTCCTAAGTGCCCAGGCCCACGAACTGGTATCACAGGATATTGCCACACTACAATTTAAGGGAAAGATATGGTGATGATAATAATAAGGCTAAAATCCTTGTGAAAATAACCATGTCTTCAACATGTTTATCAATACAACCTCAGGAGATGTCCAGAGCTCTTTCTGGTTTTTGCCTGCTAGCTACTGCAAATATTTCCTTTTTTAAATATTTATACGTGACTCTCATAGGAATCGGGGTTGATGATGAGTAAGGATCATGAAGAGATCACAGAATAATAGAATTAAGTTGGAAGGGATCTTAGAGGGCATCCAGTTCCAACACCCTGCCGTGGACAAGGACACCTTCCACTAGACCAGGCTGCTCAGAGCTCCATCCAGCGTGGGCTTGAACACTTCCAATGATGGAAGTTCCAATGCTTCTCTGGAATCTGGAGGTGTTCCCTGTTTAACCAAACTGACTTAACATCTGCAACAGAAGCTGAGGCTGCTTTCTCCAAAATGCCATAAGCAGGTCAGTTTTAGGTTTCCAGATAGCCTTACCAATGGGTGTGTCCAATAACCCAAGCACGCACACCCCATGGGCAGATGTTAATTTGCTAAGTCTCTTGTCTTTGTTGTTCTAAGTAGGAAAAAATTGCCAAATATAAGATAAAAGGTTGCTCAAAAATACAAATTTAAAAAAAAAGGTTGCTCACCATAGATATCCATTTACTTTTTAAATTTTAGAATGTGTTTTGCACTACACAACCATCACCATCAAAACCACTACTCTTTTGCCTGTTACAATATTCAATTAGCAATTGAAAAGCTTGAAAAATTAATATCTGGGGTGACTCAATCCTGGAGACATTCCCAGTGCTTGTAGTAAACTGAAGTTCATCTGAACCTGGTACAGCCAACACTAACAGTGTGTTAACAAAATAACCCAGTTATGAGTGTTCTGGTTTTTCTGGAACAGAAACTAAAATATAAAGAAAATTTATAAAGGTCTGAAGTAAAATTATATTTCTTGCAGGGTTCAGAACAATAAAAACAAATAAACAAAAAAATCATTTTTCAGGTATAGTAGGAGTAAAAAGATTTGAAGAGTAGAATATTTCCATTACTAAGTAGTAATAAAAAATGACCATAAGTATGAAAAAAAGGATATATTTTATATGAAAAGTTAGCTTTCATATTTGAAAAAGGCGATATGAAGTACTTGTAGCAGATGAGGTCAATGAAGCACTTTTCAGTCCAGTAGTAACCAGTAAAGATAGAGAAATATTATTTCTAGACATAGACATTTACAGATCCTGGGACTGAAATTCCCATCTCATGAATGTGAGTGTGCGCCCTAAGTGCCCATCTTCCTGTTAATGTGAATATGCATTATTTTTTTAGAAAAAAAAAAAAACAAAATAACACAAAAACACTATAGGATTATAAAAAGATAGCACTATTGTTCCACTATATTAAAAAAAAAAAATTAGATATCAGTTCTGGGTAAGACAATGGAAAATTTTACCATACACTCAGAAAATAGAAAATTGAATAATATATAATTGGTAGAAAATTGGTAGATTATGATCAATAATTAATAATAACAACAACAACAATAATAATAATAATGATAATAACATTTTATTGAAAATAGGTTCCATAAAACAAACCTGGTTTAATATTTGGAGGCACTTACAGGTTGCTTGATAAGACTAATTCTGCTAGTATGCTATACATTAAAGTATTCCTTATTTCAGCACACCATTTTCATTAAAAATATGTACTTCAGAGTATCAACAACACACACACAGTTCTTTGTGCTATCCTTCCAGCTGATTAACTGGCAGCTGTGAAAAAAATTGTTATCAATAAAGAATCACCAGTGAATAAGAGAAGTTTAGAAAATGGTTTTGTTCTCATCAACATTTTAAACAGGGAACTGAAAGGAAATATAAAGTCATTACTAGTGAAATGTGCAGATGACACAATATTTGTCCTTCCTTTAGCTGATCGAGGGATAAATATTAACAATATCCAAGCAGCCATACAAAGGCATGTGGGTTGCATGGTAAAGCGGTCTCTGCCATCCATGATATTTAGTTTTGCTGTGTTTGGTTCTTGAAATGCAATCACATATTTGGGAACAACAGATGCACCCCAGACACAGGACGCTGGAAACTGAAGACTTTGAAAAGGTTAAGTGTAAACGATGATTTTAAGAGAGGCACTGATAGAAGAGAAGCTTGTGTGATGCTAGGCTGCATAAAAAGAGAAGAAGTAGGAAAGAATGGAGAAAATATTCCATTTCAGCATTCAGCATTCACAGGACTGAGACTAGAATACAATTGTGGCATCTGCATGAATAAAAATAAAGAGTTTATTAAAAAAAATGAGCTGGGTGCAGAAAAGAGCCGTGGAAGTGATTTCAGGTCCAGAGAAACTGCTTCACAGAGAGAGACTTAAAGAGCTCAATCTGTTCAGCCTATTAAAATGAAGACTGAGAGGTGACTGCAGTACAGCGTATCAGTACCTTCACAGGGGAAGAACGCCGGGTATTAATGGGCTCTTTAATCTAGTGGGGAAAGGCACATCAAGAACTAATGGCTGGGAGCTGAAGCCAGACAAATTCAAATTAGAAATTAGGCACAACGGAGGAGATGATTAAACGGAGTCACAAACTACTGAGGGAAACAGTGTTTTCCCTATTGCTTGGTATCTTCAAAATCAGAAAAGATGGTTTTGGGGTGGTGCTTTTTTTTTTTTTTTTCAGATCTGTTTTGGCTGAAGTTTTATTTTTTAATAAAAAGGCATAGTTCAGCCCAGGTTTGTGCAGGTTTGACATGGTACAGGTGGGTGGGAGACGTCTCTTGATGTGCACTGAGATGACAAAAAGCTAAGTGAATGTAGTTAGCACAGGGATGAGCCTGAGATAACTAATCTGGCCCATATATTAAAGCTCCAGTCTCAAGAGCCTTTTATGCTTTCCAGTTGGCACCAGGAAATGCAGCTTGTCTTTTTTTATGTGAAGTACCCTACAGAAATATCCTTTCTTTTAAATAAGGATATGTTTTATATCCCTAAAGAGATGCGATATTAACATAACTTTGGCCAGATACAACATCAGAACTTTAGTTTCAGGGTTTAGAGTTCACAGAGCTCAGCCTTCCAATTCTAAGGATCAATATTCCATTTTAAATACATATATATATATATATATGAATGTAAATAACATTAAGTAATTGAGCTCTAGACCTCCTTTCTGAGTCTTTTTGTTTGCTTTGGGTGTTTTATGGGCCTTTTTCTTTGTTTGTTTGTTTTTCTTTTTGTTTCTTTTGTTTTTTAATGAAATGCACAGAAAAAATGGAAGACACAACACAAAGGAACTAGAAAATTAAACTCGAATAAATTGATAAAATGTGAGCTGTGCTGCTAAAGTTTTGAATTTGTTAGCCCCAATGTCTCGAATAAAGGGACTGCTGCCATTTTCTCAGCCAGTTCTTCCAGGAAACCGATGTACCATGTACAAGTGTGGCATGAGTTTTAATATGCTGCTAGACACTTCCTACTTTTCTCATTACAAGCAGACAAACAGATACCAGGATTGATGATTATACAGACTATGTCTCCTTCTATTATTTCCAGATGGCTCTGTTTTGTTGTGATTTTAATGCCATTGCAAAATGTATTTATTAAGAGAACATGCTCTTTCTTCTTTTTTTCTTTTTCTTTCTTTTTCTTTTCTTTTATTTTTTTTTTCTCCTTTTTCTTATTTGTTTGCCAGATACCCCAGAGTGCTGTGCAGCACTGGGGAAGAATAACCTCATGCAGTCCATGCCCCAGTATAGTCTGGGGGCCTCCCTGCTGGGAAGCAGCTTTTTTGGAAAATGAGCTGGGGGTCCTGGTGGACAAGAACCTGCCCCTGAGCCAGCAGTGTTCCCTGTGGGCCAGGGAGGCCAATGGTGCCCCGGGTTGCACTAGGATAAGCATTGCCAGCAGGTCAGGGAGGTGATCCTGGCCCTCTGCTGAGCCCTGCTGAGGTGTCACATGGAGCACTGCGTCCAGTTCTCAGCTCCTCAGGACAGGGAAGACGTGAAGCCCTTGGAGAAATTCCAGTGGAGAGCTTACAAGGATGATCAGGGAACTGAAGCATCCCTGTTATGAAGAAAGGCTGAGGTAGCTGGGGCTGTTCAGCCTCAGAANTATATATATATATATATGCATGCTTCAGCTTTACATTTATTTCTTTGTGAAGTTCTAAAGAAGGACTACATTCCTGCTCAAAAATTCCTTAAAAATCCATTCAGTCTCTATGAAATTTAGTCCAGCTGTTTAATTATTTCTTTTTATAAGTGTTTACTGTTTATGGTTGCCATTTCAATGAAAGGTAGTATTTGTTACATTTCAAATTTGTGGACAGGAAAAGTGTTATTAAGTGTGGCCTCTTCTTTGCCTTCTCACTACACTAGAGAGGATTCTGACTTCAGAATGGCCTTTTAAGATAAATAACACATTTTCCCCATTTTTTTTTTCCAGAATTCATGGTAAGTCATTTGAAACAATTGATGTCAAGGTTATAAAGAAACAGTAAACAGATCATGACAGGAATATGATTATGGTTGGAGTCCCCAGTTAGATTTCAGTCTCCTCTGAGTTATACCCACACCAAACAAACACAATGCAGCGGTGACACCAAAGACTTTACAGCTGAGGTAGAACTACCTATTGCTAGACCTTTTCCAAAGGCCAGCAGCTTCTACAGAAATAAATCTTTGATTTAAGAGTGTATGGAACAAGATTTCAATAATAATTTACCATTACCAACTTTACTTTTGGGCTACGTGAAGAATATATTTTCAAAAGATTGAAGCTTAGACTGAAGAGATGAAAAACATGATAAATGTTACCAACATTTTTTGCATTTGGTTTTGTTCAAATGTCTCATCATTTTCAGTAACATTAGAAAACACTTGCATCAGCTCTCCTTGTTTCTAGCCTGTTTTACTTTTTAAGTCCTCAAGGAGCCAATTCTCCAAGGATTTAGGAAAACTCAATATATTCCTTAAAAATGAATTGGTTTAAGCCTGAGAACTTCTGCCTGAGATTACAAGTCCTGCACCAACCTGATGTAAAACCCTCTGAAATNAACCCTGTGCCATGTGCTCTGGGATGACCCACTATGGTCCCTCCAACTTAACCCATTCTGTGATTCTGTGATTAAGCACAAGTCCCTTCTTAGTATCTGGATTTGATATTTTCAGTGGTCACTATCCAGCAGATCTGATTTTTTCTTTTCCAAAAAACAATATAAAAAAGTGGNTACCAACTTTACTTTTGGGCTACGTGAAGAATATATTTTCAAAAGATTGAAGCTTAGACTGAAGAGATGAAAAACATGATAAATGTTACCAACATTTTTTGCATTTGGTTTTGTTCAAATGTCTCATCATTTTCAGTAACATTAGAAAACACTTGCATCAGCTCTCCTTGTTTCTAGCCTGTTTTACTTTTTAAGTCCTCAAGGAGCCAATTCTCCAAGGATTTAGGAAAACTCAATATATTCCTTAAAAATGAATTGGTTTAAGCCTGAGAACTTCTGCCTGAGATTACAAGTCCTGCACCAACCTGATGTAAAACCCTCTGAAATGACCCAAAGTGAAAGTGATGAAACCTTTTGCAGTTCAGTAAAAATTTGTCTGGAATTCTCTACTTTACATGTTTTCCAATCAAATAAGAAAAAGCTTTAGTACTAGTATTTTATTTTATTTTATTTTATTTTATTTTATTTTATTTTATATTTCATTTTGACACATCAGTCACTGTATAAAGCACATGAGCATCAAAGAACAGCCTATACAGGGGGATGTGTAATTTCTTCTATTAACCTTAAATTTTATTTTGAAAATATTAGAAAATATTAAAGAAATTATAGTTAACAGATCCACTGGAAGTGCAACTTGAGCAATCCAGGCTGGACAGTGGGAATATGCCTGCTATTAGGGATTATGCAGCCCTGGAGATAATCACACAGGAAATTGAAGGAGTTTCTATCCGTGGATGCTTTCAAGACCAGGTAGGTAAAATTGTGCCTCGCCTAACACAATACTCTCTTACTTCAAATAGACAGCTGGACTAGAGGCTTCAAAAGATGTCTCCCAACCAATATATTTTGTAGGTAGCTAAATAATTGCAACATGTATTGGATCACTTCTTCTTTTAAACTAAATTTTAAACTAAATATTAATCAAGGCCTAATAAGCCATCTGAAATGAGTCATAAGGATACAATAATTTGTGTAGTAAAGATTCTAAGCTCTTTTAATTCAGTATGTCACATCTTATGTTGCTCTACAGAAAGCAAAAAGTATTTTTTATGAACAATTACTAAATAATCTGGATTTAGAAGGAATTTCTAAGGCACCTAAAAAAGCTTTTTTACAGAATCATAGAGTCATTTAGGTTGGAAATGACCTTTAAGATCATCAAGTCCAACAGTAGACCCAGCACTGCCAAGCTCACATGTCCCTAAGCCCCACAACTGGACAGTGACTCGACCCTGGACACACCGTTCCAATGCTTGCCAACCCTTTTGATGAAGAACTATTTCCCGAATATCCAATCTAAACCTCCCCTGACTCAACTTGCGGCTATTTCCTCTTGTCCTATTACTTGTTACTTTTAAATGTGTTTGTTTTATTTTATTTTGGCTTTATGAAAAAAAAAATCATCTGAATAAAAATAAAGTTTTAGTGCCAATTTTGTTATGATACCATATTTTGACATATTTTAGAATGAAACATTATAGCTTTCAATTTCCAAAATATAATTTCTGTTATTCCCTTGAAAGATTAATCCTCTCCTTCCTGCTGCATCTTCAAATAAAAGTTTAACTTTTTTATTTGAATATTTTCTTCAGTGATCCATTTGCGGTAGTTTTCATTTTGTGTATTCATATTTGAAAGAAAATAAATTAAAATAAAGAAAAGAGTTTCATACTGATACGTTTTCCTTCATTCCAACTCTGTAGTTTTCTATTTCAACCTTCAAGTGCAAAAATGAAAAATAACTGGTATTCTAGCACTTTTACCGATCAGTTACTTATTGCACTACTCCAAAATACAAATTATTATCCTGAATATTAAAAAAATTAATTTCTGTACCAGAATGACTTGGAATGTGACCCTAGAGCTTCTGTATCCACCTTAAAAAAAAAAAAAAAAAAAAAAAAAACCAACAAAAAAAACCCAACCATGGTACTTTTCCACCACAGACTTTCAAAATTTATACATTTAGAATGCTTAATACTATATGGAGTTATTTCTAATTTAAAGCAGTATGACTCTCCTAAATACAGTGCTTTTATTGTAATTTACACCACTGTTGCTGAGCTCTGAATCACAACCATGTCTATATTTATGGTTTTCACATTCCCTTTGGTTGTATGTAATTTTTACAGTAGAATAAAAATAGCAGACCCCTACTTAAAGGACCTTATCATCATAGATCCTTAATTACAGCTATGTTAAAGTATCCTCTATAGTGGCCCACGAGCCAAAGCAACAATAAATAAAAGGGACTGTAAAGTGAGTAGCTTCTTCCAAAGGGAAATGTCAGCCTGCGCAAGGAAATGTCACCAGTGCAATAACATTTCCCGCTGCAGCATAGGGCGCTGAGAGCGAGCAGAGCAGAGAGAGGAGCTGGTGCTTTGTGAAGGGTGTGCATGGTGAGAGGCTGGGGACACACAGAGCTGTCTGCCCACTGGGCAAAGCAGGAGGAGCTGCCAGGTGGGTGATCAGAACTGTCAGGCTGAGCCAAACTGGAGACTCTGGGCTAGACCCCTGGAATGAGGCTGGTGCATCAGGTTGACATCAATGCCCCGTTTGAGTATTATTTATTTTAACCCGGACACTACACATTCTTCCCTGGAAGCAGAAGAGCATTTCATCCATCAGATGTGTTCCTGTTTCTGCAACAGTTGACATGGCAGTGTCACTCAAAGGAGGCTGGACATACCAGAAGTTCACCAGCCTCTGTCTTCTGGGTGAAGTGGTCACATATGATAGGATGATATAGATAGGAGAACACTGTGGCAGAACTCAAATATCCTACAAGAAGCCTTAGACAAAATACAGAGGAATTTACCTCATTTTCCTACAGGCAGCAAGTCTATCTGCAGAATTTTCTTTCTTTGTAAATCCCTGCTTCCACCGCCAATAAACTTTAAACTGTGGTTTTGATTTTTCTCTGGATCCAGTTTGATTTTGCTCAGCCTCCCACCACATGGGCTGCACACACAAACCTTTAGTCCTGCATTTGAAGAACCACACTCTGGGCCAGAGAGCTTCCCCATTTTGCCTCTCATGCATCCGTCTCTTGGGATGCTAGAGCTCTAATCCCTTGTTATTTTTGTTGCAGGAAGAGGTCTTCTTGCTTCATTTGTTGAATTGGAAAGACCATGCCTAACAGTGTCTGGCTTTAATGAACTCGGTGATTATCTCTGTTCTGAGAGCAGCTGTAAGAGCTCTTGGTGCAGTAACACCAGTGAACAGAACACTCAGACCAAAAAGAAAAAGGGAATCTGCCCATTCCAAGCAATCATGAAGCTCAGTACCTGTAAAAACCAGTAACAGGGCAGGTGAAATTTAGTTAACCATCTATGACATGCACTGAAACATGCTCAGCCACAACCCTAGGAAAGACAGTTCAGTCAGTATGAGGAAGTAGGACTTACACAGAGATTTTTAGGCTGAAGACAGGAATTTGCATAGAGAAACATAAACTGTATTGCATTATAAACTAAATATAAATGAGAAATAACACACACCAATCTCAGATCAACTGTACAAGGCATATGATTCCCTCTGCATATGACTTTAGCCGCAAGCATGAAAGGTTTGCTGGGACTTTATTTCCCTTCACTAACTGAACTTGTTCAAAGGTACAATGTGAAACAGACCCTTTGCTTAGGGGGAAATCAAACCCAGGAAATGCCTCTGGCCCTACCCCTCCAGTCTGTGCCACGTCATATAACTAAAAGATCCAACCTTACATCTCAGAAGAGCTAACCTTCTGATGTTGCTCACAGATGATATCTGCTGCCAATGTCCTTTACCAGTTTTAACTGCCAGACTCCTCACCCGGAAAAAAGGGCTTCATTTTCCCAGCGGAGGTGAAACTTTTTTTACTTTCTCCTCCTCCTCCTTCTGGCCCCAGCTCCTTTGCATCTTTTCAATTTATGAAATGCTTTGGGATCATTCTGGGAGAAAAGCTCCATGCAGTATAACCACATTAGCTTGTAAAGCAAACAGAAGAAAATGGCCTGTTGGTCATAAACAAGCTGTCTGCAAATTTGTCATATGCTATCTCTGCACTGGATCTTATTCAGGACTGCAAGATGTGGTGGTTTGTTTTATACTGATGGGCACTGTTGCCAGGGATTCCATCCCAATATAGATGTTTGTAATACACATCGTGTGTCAGTCTCTTCAGTCAGTTGTCGGTAATAGAGTTTGAAAGGCATATAGTGACAGTATAAATGCATATGGTATATCTGAATATTTTGTTAGAAGGATGATGGGTCCTGGCTGCTTAGGATGCTACTTGGACTCCCGTGCAACCTACATCTTTACCAACTCTGTCTCCCAAACTGGAAACAAAGACAAGCCATGCTGGTCTCTCTTTACTGTCAGTGGAGTGAAATCTGGAGGGTAATTCATCTGACCTTCCTTTGACCTTTATCTTAGAATGAGATCAGCTTCTTTCTGTATTTCTTTCCACTGACTACGAAAACAAGACCCACATGATGAGCTTAACAACTGCAGCTCAATGCAATTTCTTAAACTTAGGCCCTGCCTACTCTGATCAACCTCTATTTTCTGGGAGCAGCATCCTTTTGATAATATGGGGTATCTGCCAGCCCTTTTTCGCTGTCTCAGCCTAGAACATTTCAAGTGTTACTACTTTTTACATGGTCAGATGAAAGTCCCAGGCTAAGTTCAGTGCTGGGGGAGCTTTTCAGTAGACCACAAACAGGTGGTAGGGCACGACACCTGGCTTCCAGTTGCAGGTGGCTCTAGACATCTCCCTAAAGTCCTGTTCCATGTGGACCAGCTCTGTGTGGGTGTCTCCAAAATGCAAGGACACTTCCAGTGTTGTCAGACTTCTATTTTCAGGCAACTGACTCAAGCCACTATATATCTAAATTTAGGTGTTTGCATATGAGCTAGGTGTCTAAGCTTGGAGAGCTATTGGTTGACCAGATATAGACATTTGCTTCATCTCTTTCTAAACCACTAATTGTATTGGCTAGACCTCTACTCTCTTTAATGGGTACCTGGCCATTTATCTTGCATGTGGACATCTAAAATTAGATGTCTTAATCCCTGAGCCTAATCACACCACTAACTTTTAGATTCCTAATTAAGATAAATTAATTGAAAACTACAAGACCTTTGCATCATTTTCAAGCCTTCTTTGAGCTTTCATCTACCCTTAGCTGGAAAGAGTAGATGACCATACTGCTTTCCCCTTTGATGAATTGCAGGAATTACAAAAAACTGAAACACCAAAATTATTAAAAAATCAGAAACTGGGCTTCTGAAGAAAAAAACAGAAGCTTCATATATGTGGAGATTTACTTCTTCATTCTAAATAGTCATGAAATATCAATCAAAACTTCAAAAGATGGATTGCTCTATTTTGTCATCAAGCTAAGTGTGTCGGGGTGGTTTAGGTTGGATGTCAGGAGAAGATTCTTCCCCCAGAGGGTGGCTGGGCACTGGAACAGGCTCCCCAGTGGTCACAGCACCAACCTGACAGAGTTCAAGAAGCATTTGGACAATGCCCTGTCCAGGGCCAGGAGTCGGACTTAGTGATCCTTGTAGGTCCCTCCCAACTCATGATATTTCATGATTCTGTGATTCTATTACGAGACAGCTACAGAAGTGGCTTATTTTCTCCACCTGGCTAGCAGTACTGGCCAGACCTGACTGAAGATTTGGGTAACCTTACTACTAGAGCTTTGTGCCAACGCTTAAAAGTCTTGAGCACTAGGATCTGAATCAGATCTGTTCTGGCTGCTCTGGCATGAGAGGTGAGTAAAGCAACATTCGGCTCCATGCAGTTGCATGTGTAGACTTTACCTTGTTGAAAGTGTTTACTCAAGCTTTGGCATTTCTGGGGGTGTTGTTTTTATTGGGTTTTGTGTTTAATTTTTGCAGTTCTTGTTGGGGGATTTGTTTTGCTGTTGGGTGTTTTTGGTTTGTTGTTGGGTGGTTTTGTTTTTAAGAAATACCAGGAGACAATTTTTTTTCTTGTTAAATAAAGGAGATACGAGGTTTTGATTACCAGCTTCAGATAAGTCTGGTGAAGTTGAAAGACTGTAACTACAACATGAATACTAAAAATTTTCAGAAAGCAGAACGTGTACGGGACAGAATAGGACAGAAGTGTCAAAAAATATTCAAGAGATTGTACAAGAATTGAAAGTACTCATTCTTACCTAATTAGAGGTTATTTGTGCCCCCCCACAGAAAATGTCCTCTGAAAACTAGTTGTGTCAAATCCAAACAGTGTTTATTTACATAAATTGCTTTTTTTTTCTCCGAAATAGCATTCATGTGATTTCATTTCTTCGAAGTGACACATATTTTCCATTTCAACAGCTGTGGAAGGTAGTGAGTACATTTGTTTGAATTTTACATGAAAGAAACTAAGACAGAGAGGGCCAAACCAAAAAGGTATTTAACCTCCTACTTTCTTTTGAAATCATCATATAGCAATATCTTTGGAGATGTAGCTATAAACTTTAAAAGCAATATTCAGAGTACTCACTTTCACATCATAATGGCCAAAAATCAATTTCATTGATTCTATGCTGGCTGTTGAGCAGGGAGAGCTCCTGATTCTCATGTCAGAGGCTCTATGGGAACTATTCACGGGTCACCTACAACCTGTAGACTTTTTAGGGATACACCTTCATCATAAAACTAGCTCACTTCTTGCATTGGAACCTAGCCCCTCATTCATTGAATCATTTGGGTGGTTAAGATCATCTTGTTCCAAACCCCTACCCCTACCAAGGGCAGGGACACCTTCCACTAGACCAGGTTACTCAAGGCCCCATCCAATGTGGCCTTGAACACTTCCAGGGTCTTCCACAACTTCTCTCGGCAACCTGTGCCAGGGCCTCACCACCCTAACATCAAAGAATTTCTTGCTAATATCTAAACTAAACCTGCCCTCGTCACATTGAGTATACAAGAGCTTGGTGCTACATGGAAAGAAAGATCTCTTTCCAACACATCAAAAATGTTACTGAAAGGATGGTCCACCCACAGGCCCAAATCTTAAAAGCAGAATGATGATGGACTCCATTCCAAGTTATTCACGTAATGGCCACTGCCATACCTCTGCAGAAAACACAGGCACAAATCAGTGCACACCAATCAGCTGAGGGCTTGATATTGCTGGATTTTTTGGGGGGTTGTTTTTGTTTTCCTTTGTTATGGCAAATAAATTCTTTTCAAGTTGTGCTTTGAATAACAGAGTAGTGGGAGGCATTTCATGTTCGGGAATTTTTCGAGGAAGTCCAGGTATGTGATGGGCCTGACTGCAGTCTAATGCCTCAGGCCAGGCAACTCATGATTGTCCTGTTCTTTCTGAGGTCAGGAATCATAGAAATCTGCAGTGAGATTTGTGAGGCTCTAAGCTTAGACAATCCCTTGAAAACAGCTTCCTGGAATTTAAGGTTTTAAGTTCATTCAAAGCCCCATTTGGACGCTGAAATAAACACTCTGGACCGCATCTCAAGTGCTTTGTTCAAGGTCATCTGAGAGGAGTTCAATGGATCTTGGAAATGAGCCCAGATCTCTGCTTAACTCTAGCCATAGATCCATCCATTTTCATTCCATAGCAGCATAATAGGGATTTGGAAAACTACTCTAAAACCTTGAGAACTGAATAGATATGAAAATCCTTCTGTATGTATTTGGAACCATCCCACAGATTTCAGTGGAGGAATATATTCTTTCTTATAACAAATTGAATTGCTAAATACCTATCGAAATCTCTCATTACTTGTTAAAGTAACTACAGCTTTCTCATAAATATTGTAGAGATACATGCAGAGGGTTAAAAAGCGACAGCTCAGTGGTCTGGAATTAAATCTGTTGCAGGTATATAATTTAGTGTGACATTAATTGGGTAGTGGGGAAGCATAAATGAGGAACATAATGCGTATACATTGGAATTTTTTGTTAAAGAAGGAACACTGCAAATGCTAACCTCAGCAGCTCAAAATCAAAGAAAGCAGAGAGGAAGGGGAGGAAAGAAAAAAAAAAAAAAAACCAAAAAAAACCACTTTTCCCCCAAAAAATAATCCCCAAAGAAACACACAAAACAATGTACAACAAACAATTGTGTCTTATTTCTTCGGGAAGAAGTTTAATTTAGTTACCAAGAATTAAGAGTTTCAGCTCAAAGAGATCAGTTTAGCTCTGAAAATGCAGGTTTAGCTGATTCTCAGTCATTGCAGTTCAGCTCATCTTTGTAATTCTATGTCCTGGGGCAAATAGAGGGCAGCTGAACTTTGTGTACATCAGCTGTGACCACCAAGCCCCACACAGCCACTCACTCCCACACCAGCAGGACTGGGGAAAGGACTGGAAGAGTAAAAGCTGGAAGCCTCATGGGTTGAGATAAAGACAGTTTAATAAGGAAAGCAAAAAGCACACACACACAGAAAAGCAAAACAAGAATTAATTCACTGCTACCCATGGTCAGGTAGGTGTTCAGCCACCTCCAGGAGAGCAGGGCCCTATTATGCTCAACTGTGACGTGGGCAGACAAACTCCAAAATGATCCCTTTCTTCCTCCTTCTTCCACCCACTTTACACACTGAGTGTGATGTCTCATGCTCTGGAATGTCCCATTGGTCAGTTGAGGTCACCTGTCCTGGCTGTGCTTCCTCCCAGCCTCCCAAGCACCCCCAGCCCCTCTCCAGCCTGGCAATAGGAGAAGCAGAAAGGGCCTTGGCTCTGTGCAGCTTCTACTCAGCAATAACAAAAACATCTTTATATTATCAACCTTGTGTTCAGGACAAATCCAAAACACAGCCCCGTACCAGCCCCTGGAAAGAAAATTCTCCTTAGGCCAGCCAAAACCACCCATTCTTTGTTTTGCACTCACTGGCTAACCAGTATTGACTTGTAGAAAATATGTGATGCATAGATTAAAGCTGGCAGAATGGGTGAGATCGTAGGGAAATTGAAGTGTCAAAGAGAACATAATAACTGGGCAGCACAAGTCACGTGAAGACCAATACTTCAGTCTTCTCTCAGGAAAATTTGTTTTAGCCACTTACATGACAAGAATTTAAAAAAAAAATTCTACTGCAAATAGAAAAAAAAAAAGTATAAAAACTTTCCCAGCATTGCACATCTTCACATAGCTGAATGCATCCCTGCACCACAAGAAACCAAAAGATGCAAAACATGGAGTTTGCCACTGCAAAAGAGCCAAAGATAAAAAGAATATTGCCGGTGCTGTAAGTCTCTTCTGCCCTAATTGCATGTGTGTTATTCCTGGCCTTGAACAGGGCTTCCTGTACTGTTTGTACTTCTCTGTCTGTACCTCTCACTCTGTTTTTTGAGTCATTAGAGGTAGAATGTTCTGTTTTTGGTATTTAACTGCGTATTCAGGCACTGACCTGGATGATTAAGTCATTTCACCTATCTGCTATGCCCTGGGCTCTTCCTTGACTGTTATGTTCAGGGTAGGGTCTGTCTTGTGTATAACTGATACTGCTGTGGGACCTTGGTCTCTGCTAGGGATATTAAATGTTGCTACCACACAGGCATCAAGTGTGCCTGCAGTTAGGCACAGGTAGTCTTACAGTGGAAACTGGGGAATAATAACAAATTCAATGCCCTGCCTTCTTAATTTGCACAGTCGCAGTCTTGGAGATAAGTCTTAAATTATTTTGAATTGCAAATCCAATTGGGCTTTAATTATGATTATGACCTCTACTTTGTGGCACACAGTTCAATCTGTACAGCCACAGTCTATGGTAAATTACTGTAATGGTACTGTAGATGATGCACCATAGCACAGAGCCTTGCCCTATATCTGTAGACAAAGACATGCATGCACATGCACATTTTGACTTGGAACAAACTCCTAATAATACAGATTTATTCTCCTTTGGTTTTGCTTTTTTGGCTTCCCTTCACTCCACGTACAGGGTAGCAAGGACTCAGTGACTTGCTGGAAGAAATCTGTAGAGTATGTTAATTTCTGTGGAACTTAGGCAGCCTCATAAGTCTTAGAGATTAATAAGAATCTGGGAAGTATCTATCTTCTGGTGATGCTTTCATTTGCGCAGTAATAAAGCTCGCCTTTCTTGTTTAATAAAAACAATGAGGAAACAAATGGGTGTGCAGGCATTGGAACTTTTGAGGAATTAATTCAAAAGCACGGAGGAAAGTTTTTTATCATGCTGTAAGCACCAGAAAGGTGAAAATTACTCTTCCCCAGAGCTCTTACCCTCTGTGTGCCTTATCTCCAAGTTACACCAAATTTAAGGCAAAACTCTCAGAATGTGCGAAGTGTCTCTTAGAAAGTGCTGATCATTTTCCTGAAAGGTGGTGGGCATATTTCAGTGAGACCATCACAAGCCTGGGACAGTTTTGCATAATTCAACTTCTTTCTTCCCTTGCCCACTGGACCTATTTCCTGGTAGAACATTCTCTCTCCAACCAAATGATGTTCCCGTGGAAAATTTCAAATCAGTGAAAATTTGGAGGCTTTTCTTTTCTTTCTTCTAATCCTCTTTTGGTTTTGGAGAGATGGCCGTGATTTTGCCTGGCTGTTCTCTTTATCCTCCCCCCTAGAAGGTTTTTGTCACTTTAGCTTTTTGTGCACAGACAGGCAACTGATGAAAGCAGGAGCATTGCAGTAGGCAGGGGGCCAGAGGCTGAGCACCCAGCTCCTGTGCAGATCCCAGTCTCCCTACAGCTCCAGCTGCCAGAGAGGCACAAACCCAAGTTGCTTAGCATCCCCACATCTCCTGCAACTCTGGCTGCCAGAGAGCTGGAGCAGAGTGAGAATTTGCAAAAGCAATTTGCTTACGCCTCAAAAAAAAAAAGAACTTTGCAAGTTAGCACAGTTTTCACCATTTAGGTAAAAGGATTTAACAAAAAAAAAAAAAGATGTTTCAAAACTTTGTTTTCCTTTGATACACATTAATGAATTTATTATATTAAAAGTGACTTTGATATCTTAAAAACTGCACCTTTGTCAGCTGGGGTTACACAGTGAGACAGTCCTCTTCCTGTGGCTGAGAACTGACCAAGTGTCTCTGCAGCCACCAGTTCCCAAGCTCTGTCTCAGGATGAACACAGCTGCCTACAGGGGCCATATTCAGTACCCGGAACGACAGGATAGTGCAGCAATTACTTATTAGGGGTTCTGAGCCTCCTTATCTTACTACTGTGGCACTCGGTGGTCTCAGGAAGTGGTCCTATTCTTATCTTTCCACAGGGGGAATTTCTCTTAATGAATACTGGCCAATCTGGTACTTGCCCTACTTCTTAAGCAGGCCATTACTTCACCACTTGTAGCTCACATAGATGGAAATGTAACATACAAAAGGTTGTTGCTTGAGAGGTGCTGCATGCAGATATTGCTGTCTTTCTGGGTCAAAGATGGACTGGGTGTTTGAGTTCTTCTTCTCTCAGCTCCCAGTTCCTGAAGTGAAATTTCTCTAAGTGGCAGTAAAGTTTCCTGTTTATCTCACTTCGACAACCTGAGAAATAAAATTAATTGGGATATTATTCTTACTTGCAACAGTTTCATCCAGCCTTACTGTATAAACCTACAAAAATTGCTTGATGGGCAGGTCTGAGTTGCTGAGATTTGTTCTTACCTGTTTTTCAGCTTGCAGTCTTTATCTTCCACCTAATTCATGTGGTAGCACCTTTAAGGGTGAACCAGCTCTACCTGGACCAAGAACATGCAGAATTCTTTACACTGGTAGGAACACAGTTATGGACAGGAAGCTTTTGCCTTTGCTTCTGATCCGGAGCTGATACTGTGGCACAGGTCTGGGTCAGGATATTATGTTTGTAACCGTATTACAGTGGATCTGTTTGGGCCCTGACTTTAACCTTCACTTAATAAAAATGTGTTCTAGCCACAGGCTATGAGTTCTCATGACTAGCAAAGGTAGGGACCTTTGCAATGTAACAAAACAGGGAGGAAATATTGTGGGATATAACACAGGCTCTGCTCTCCCCCTCCCATCTTCTTGCAGTCTGAAGTGAAATCTTTGTTTTAGAAATAAACACTTTGGAACTTAAATCAGTTTTTGTTTAATCAAGTCCACTTTTAAAATATTCTTAAATAAAATACTACTTAAAACGGGTAATTTTACATGAAGTGGGAGAGAGATAGTGCAAGAACCTACAGTATATCAGACTGAATTAGTTTTTCATGCTACAAGATGTAAACAAATCTATTTAATTAGAACACCTTGTTCTTATTGCATTCAGAGTCATTTTTTATACAGGCAGAAAGAAAAAAAGGGTTTGGCAGGAAATTTCTACAATACTACAAAAAACCCGTCTGAACTGAGCATCTCGCTCACTAAAATGGATGTTTTCTACTTGTAGTTTGAATCGGGGTCTCAAAGTCTAACCCCCAGCTACAGAGGTGATCCCTGGGCCAAGTACATACATTCCTAAGGACCAGTTTGATTTGAAACCCTTCCTTTCTACTTCATCAGTGGAGACATTGGATGTGCAGTCATGCAGGGGGAAGCTGGCCCTTCAAGTAACTTGTTTAGGTTATGCATACCAAGACCATACTTCTCTCATGGAACTTCCTGCCTCTGCCAAGGCCATGGGATTTCCGTGCTTGCTCACCTCTGGGGCAATCTGTCCAATTTCCACCATTATTCCATATGTGTAACCCAGAAACAGTAATGACTCTCCCCTCTTTGCAGTTCTTTTCTCTGCTTTATAAGGTAAAATGGAATCTGGAACAGCAACAGGAGGAAGGAGAGAGGCTGTGTGCTGGAGGGCTTTATTAAACCCCATAAACTCTTAAGATCACCTTTCTCTTTCCTCTCTGGTAGTCGTGCAAGGAGCCCACTTGGCTATACAGGCTCATTAGTCACAACAGAGAGGCAGCACAAGGTCCCACAGTGACAAACTGCCACCTAAATCTAGGTAATGTGCCGTGCTAAAAAGCTGTACTCTGGCTTGCAGCAAGATCTCAGTTCCTTGCTAAGGTGATGTTTCCTTTTCTTTCTGAATTCTAGACCTGGATTTACCACCCTTGTGGCCTGTGCTTTCCTTGATACACATTTTAAAATGTGTAGCTCCCTGCCCACGCACTTCCGAAGCCTCAGATGGGCAGTAGAGGCACACAAATGTTATCTGGGAATCTTATGCATAAATGCCAGACCTCTAGATCCAGTCACCACACAGAGGTAGGTTGAGCTGTTAAACATCAACATGGGTGTCCTTCCTCTCCTCTGTACATGGTAGCCAGGTCTGTCCCACCAGAATACTGCTACAAGAAAGATTCTTTGACTGTGTTGTAATAGAAAGACCTCATGGTGGGATCTGGGAAAAAAAACAGGGAGAACTTTCCTCAATAATCTTTCCTGAATAATTTGACCAACTGTCTGAGTAGAGCTGCACAATGCAGTCAAGGAACTGTGTCTTCATCCCTTGATGACATGTGTTTTGGTTCCTAGTACACCAGACAATCATGTTGCATACTGGTCCAGAAGTCTATGAATGTAGATTAAACAGAACTTTAGTAATCTGGGGATTTTTATATTGTTCCTCTCTTGCCCAGAGACCTGCCGTGGCTCCTGGAACAAATATCTTCTTTACATTTGTGAAAGGTGTCCCTGCCCATGGCAGGGCGATTGGAACTAAATAATATTTAAGGTCCCTTTCAACCCAAACCATTCTGTTATTCCTAATTGCCCCTCCTACCTTTCCTTTGACCTGCCCATTTATATGACCAGCTCTTCAGGAGAGTCAGTTTTGTTCCATACTGAGGTCTAATGGACCCCCATCTCATCCGAACTGTCCAGAAATGGTTGTAGCCTGTAATCACGATAATCACTCTGAAAACAAAATGCCAACATTTTTGTACCAATGTGAGGGCTGTTTTGGATTCCTCTGGCTTTGTCCCCTACATTAATGATGCTTAGTGGCAAAACAGAAAGCTGATCATCTCACCACCGTTAAATGTTATCAACAACTTTTAAACAATTGTCAGTGAACTTAAGTGCTTGTGTAAGTGAGGAATTAGTAGTCCTGGCTTAATAAATATCTCAGGCACTGGCACACCACTTATGGGCAAACTGTCAGTGATGCCTGGCTTCAATAGTCTCCATCTGGAGAGATGCCAAGCAGCACACAATGACACTGCTGTCTGAGCCGCCCTCCTCACTCCCACCCAGGAGCCACAGCTCACTTTAGCACTCCTCCAGTCCACTGTCTAATCCAGCCTTCTCTCCTCCTCCATTCCTATTCCACTTGTGGTATTCCCCTGGTTGCCTCATACCCCTCCCAAAACATTCCATGCACATCCTTCCTAACGCCTGTCCTGTATTCTCATCCGTCTTCCATCAGATAATGCACTGCACTGTGCATCTAGAACAAAAGAGATCTACAGAATCAGTATGATACGGTCAAGGAACACATCATGCCCAGCTGCAGTCCCGGAAGAAAAGCTGTGTCTCGTTCTGGGTTCCTCAGCTCAAGGAGCTCCTGGAGAGGGTCCAGCAGGGGCCATGAAGATCTGGAGCATAAGGAATCTGGAGCCTCTCTCTTATGAGAAGAGATGTGAGAGCTGGGCCAGTTTAGTCCAGAGAAGAGAACACTGGGAGGGGATCTCATTAATGCATGTAAGTATCTCAAAGGCAGGTGTCAGAGGATGGTGCCAGACTCTTTTCAGTGGTGTCCAGTGACAGGATGAGGAGCAGTGGTCATGAACTAAAACACAAAAGATTTCACCTTAGCATGAGGAAAACCTTCTTTCCATTGAGGGTGGCAGAGCACTGAAACAGCTGTCCAGGGTGGTCATGGAGTCTCCCTCTCTGGAGACATTCACACCCGACCTGGATGTGTTCCTGGATGTATCACCTGCTCCAGGTGACCCTGTCTTGGCAGGGAGTTGAACTGGGTGATCTCCAGAGGTCTCTTCCAACTCCAACACTTCTGTGATTCTGTGAAATAGAAACCAGTGTGAGCTTATGGCAAAATCTGTGACCCAGCGTAATAAGACAATGATGTCATTAGAAAATGATGCCCGTATATTAGATTATTCACATTTGTGTGCCCTTTCCGAGCTCTGGAAAGGTAAGTAAGTGTTGTTATGTCTATTTCACCTGTGAAACTTCAGTGCAGAAAGGTTATTTTGTCCAGATTTATAAAAGACGCTTTATGGCAGAACAGAAACATTAATTCAGTTCTTTTTGCATCTTGATCACTGCTCTTTATTTCCTCTCTCACTGTGATTTCTAGTCTCTAAATTTTCATTAATTCCTAGGAGGTAAGATTTTTTGTGGGCAAAAAAAAAGAGCTGTATCTTTACTGGCTGCGTAAGGAACATGGTTTAATCAAATGATTTTCAAAACAAATCCCAAATGCCTTCCAGAGACTTATTACCTTCCCTATGGTCTTACTTCTGAGTATTTACCTCAGGAAAAAAAATCCACTCATTTGCTCCTCTCACCAGTCTCTTCAGTTCTTGCCTCATGCTGCCCCTTCTGCTTGGACCACATCCCTGAAACTGTTCTATTGTCCCTTAACTAACTACCCATACAAACATCTGCATTACCCCCAAGGAACAAAATTTCCTTCCTTATAAGCGCAGCAAGAAATAAACCCCAAATCTGAACAAAAACAATGGTCCTTTCCTACTGTGATGTGTGAAATACTTTCCCGAGGCTGGTATCAGCTCTCTCCGTTTAAGTGAAGCTCATTTGCAGTCACTTGCCTATTCATAGTGGTTGGACAGAGAGCAGAGCCAGGGCTGCCTGTCACCAAGATGAATAGACAGATGGCACGGACAAAAGTGGTCACATTTGGTCCGAGCCAGGGGTGCCATTTTTAAGGTCAGGTCTTCATCTTGTAGTGGTCAGGAGGAGGCCTGTGATGATGATGATGACAGTACATTTGGAATGATACTGCTATTTGTTTATCATGGCTTTTACACAGGAGGTACCAATTTTAGCAAACACAGGAGGAAAGCAATTGAGTTAGCCCTGCAGCAGCATCTGAGGATCTTATCTGCATGGATGCCTCTCTTTTTACCCACTGCATACCAGAATTTAGGTACAGAAACAAAAGCTGTTTTCTGTCCTGGGGCAACAGTGAGTACTTCCTAGACCTTGCTGAATTTCTTCCCATCTCTTGTTGGAAAGAATAACCCGTAACTTCATCAGAGATTTACTTGCCAGTTTGAACCACACATTAGTCAGAATGGCTGGATCCTTCACTGGTGCTTATCCCAGTGTCATGGATCTATGGACATGGATTTACGTGGAAGTTTTCCACTGATCTCAAATGGCTGGTCATAGTTTTCCCTGGTTAAACTGAACACATCGCAAAAATGGCTTCCTCCCTCTTCTTCCCCACCTGCATCCCTGTGTAGACAGATGCAAGACCACAAAAATATTCTTCAGTCAGTGAAAGTAGATGTAGGTTCCCAAAACACAAACATGATGTGTCAGTTTACCTTCAGTCAAGACTCTAAGTATAAACAAATTCTGACTATCTACAGCAAGTGCAAAGACCAGAATATAATTAGATTTTACTTTACCAACAACCCTAGAAGAGGGCATTGATGTCTAATGCATTTTCCTCATTAATTGGAGACTAAAACTTGACCTGAACCAGAAAAAGCATATTTATTTACAAGTTGGAGATATGCTTTAAATAGGAAATTAAAAGCAGATAGCCGTATAATCTTATAAGAATAAATGAGGAGGAAGACTGATAAAAAAACAAAGAAAAATAAAATTTCTTGCAGCTGTGTTTCACATATGACCTCTTCAGAATGTGATTAAGAAATAAAAACAAACAAACAGAAACCTTCCTTCTGGTATATGTGATGTACTTATGAATAAAGAGTAGTTTGGGTTAGTGCTGTGTTAACCCACTGCAAAACATGGATCTCTCTATATTTAATTTTTAATGTTAGAAATCAAGTCCTGCAATGTGATGGCAGGAAAAGATTCTCTGTCCAGGATGAGAAGTAATTCAGGCTATGACGGTTCTGACATGGTCCTGGTGTTCTGACATCATAGATTTGGAGTCTGGAAATAGCCAAAATGTTGTGTGACCTCTTATACTTTACAGCACAGGGTAAGGAAGGGAAAATAAAACCTACTGCCTCTGCCTCTTTGTGTGGTGCATACCCCTCCCAAGGACTTGTTTTGGTGGACAGGTACCTACAGTCTCTCTGTCTGACTGTCAGGACCAAAAGAGGAAAGAGGAACAGCTGCCTGCCCAGGTAACCTCTTACTCTTCCAGGGATCACTTCTGGAGTTCATTGGAAGTGGAATAAAAGCAAGAATATATTTAGTGTCTTTACAGATTATGTGGAATTAATTTCCTTGCTCTTCTGCAGACACAAAGTGTAAACTGTACGGTGGGCTGAATCTATCTCTGCCTCCTTCATGCAGAGCAGCAAAATTCATTTCCTGTCTTCTATCACAGGTCCCTTAGCCTGTGAGCTGCTTTCCATGAGAACTCCCTTTACCTGTGCCATACTCTCTGTAGCCCCAGTAGGCACATACCACCAGAAATCTGGAGTGACAGAATTGTCAATTCCCAATCTGTTAGAGGTTGCATTTCCTTCTCTTCATCCCTCCTTTCTGGTGAATGGCTTCTGTCAGCGATCTCCACAACAGTTCTCTGTTCTTGGCCTGCTCTGGGCACCACAACAGCTTCTCCAAGGCAGGCTGTGACCCTCTGGCTGCGTGTTGTCATGACAACGTGAGAAACAACTCGAGGAGTCCATTGCCCCTGCCCCAGCTGCTAAGGGAAGGATGGTGTCACCAGTGAGGTCAGCCTCACTTGATGCCTGGTGGCACCCGTCCCCATGTGCATCTTGGCTACCACCTCCTGGTGGGAAAGTGTTTTTATATGGAGCAAAAACCGCTTCCTGGGGAGAGCATTATTGTCTCCTTGGAGAGAGTCCAGTACCGGAGGAGGCTGCAGTTTATCAGTTCTGTCCTCACCACTCCACTCAAAGTGTCTATGCCGTCAGGGGGATTGATGGAGTTGGGAAAGCCCCCAAAACCATATAACTTGACATTAAAGAGAGGCTGTGAAGCTCTCACAACCAAGAGTACCTTTCAGGAAGACATGCAGAGAAAACTGCTTTGTCTCTTTGGTGGATGACTTTTATCGTGAAGCTGCACAAAGCCATTACTAAGAAAGGCACAAATTTGCTGGAGCTGGTAGGGGGGAGGGAAGGGGAAAGAACCAACAACAATAAAAATAAGACACATGCTGCTCTCTTTTCTCTTCAGAGGCTTTGGGACAATCTCCTGAGAAATAGAGGCAGCTGCAGAGATGTCGTAAGGAGGAAACAGTGCACACAACCCACCTGTAATTTGACACAGCGTGAGCAGTGCAGTGGACAGGACTCCTGGGGTAGCACTACACATGCCATGCCAGTAAATTCACCTGGATAATACCTCCAAGAGTCCCTATGTTACAAATCAGTTTATTTTGTCAGTCTTAGGGCAGACGGCAAGGAATGAGGGCAGCAGGGACCTCATGGCAGCTCAGCAAGTGACTTTCAACATGGATTCTGAAATCATAAGCAGAGGCTGGCACTTGGTGAGCTTGGTGGTGCTGTGTCTGGCTTGCTAACCATGTAAGAGCTCTCAGGCTGCTCAGGTGTATGCACACAGGAGTGCTGGCACTTCAGCAGGTGGGTCTTGTGGCTTTGTGCAGCACCCTGCACCGTGGGCAGCCTCACGTGGAGGCACTCACTGTCAAGAGCATCATCGTGCAGTGGTGTAGGTGCGAAAGGGGGATGAGAGGATCTTTTTTTTTCCTTAACTTACTGCATAAATAGAATCAAGGAAAATATAATGTAATATAAATAAAAACAAATGGCTCAGTCAACTCATCTTTAATGCTTTGCTGCGTGACATCTATTTTGTCTAATGGAATACGACTTTCATACACCAACTGGATATTTAACCTTGGCCAAAAGTTATGATGTACATTACAATACACTTTTATTATGTTACAATCTATTGTTGTTGTTTTTTTTAATCTATTGCTAGGCCCCTAACAGTATGTCTGTGTCGATGAAACCCATCTGTCAAAAGCACAGTAGGGACATTATTATGTAAATGTAGTTGGGTCTTCCTTTTGTGGAATTGGGGGCAGGAATTTAATATACTGTCCTAATATTCCAGCCAGAGGGGAAAAAATATTTATGACAAAATCTTCTTTTTTTTTAAGTGAGAAAAAAAGTCTAGCTGAATTTGGCTTTTAAAAAGTCAGATCTTTCTCTTCGCCCTTCCCAGGAAGATCTTTAGAGCTAATGATACAATTTCTAATAAAAAATAAAATAAAATACATGAGAGACTTTTTAAGTGCACCAGGAGACAGATAGGTCATTAATATCAGCACTGCTATCTTTTCTATATTACACTCATATTTCAATAACCTACATTTTGGGGTTATTCTTTTTTTTTTTTAACAGGTGCCATTTTGGATTATTTCTTTATTAGGGTTCGTTATAATATATGCACAAAGGTATGTAGATTTCTAGGAGAGGTGTGGGCGAGGAGGAGATTATTTATTACAGTTCTTAAATATCAGCCAAAATCCATCCATCTAAATTTTCTTGCCTTAGATGCATTCTGCCATTATTTGTAAAATTAAGACATTTGTCCCTGCTCAGAAAAGGGGCTAAAATTGAAATAGCCACTGTAGGAAATGAAGTATCTACACAGCCCTGCCCTGGGCAAGCTCCCAACCTGAGGAACAGGCTCCAGGAGGTTTGTCCCAATGTGATGCATGAAATGAAATGTATGTAGCTCTCTAAATCCAGATTACCAGCTGATTTCTTCCCCTAAATTCAAAGGCACCATCTGCTGAAATCACGACAGCCTCCACTATGAGGATCTCTGAGGTGGGAAAGTGTTGTCATCTCCTTCTCTGCAGATGGGGTGCTGAGGAGCAGAACAGCTGAGTGTGTGTTTGCGCAGAATTAAGGTATATTCACAGCATAAGGAAAGGCACACGCACGCTGGCTGCGTTTCCTTAGCACAGGTAATGGAAACAAGGAGCATATGACAACGGAAGGGTTATCATGGACAACAAGTATTTATGGCCCACTCACAGTCTGGATCTTCCTGTGGATCCTGAGACTTGCCTCCTGTTCAGTGAGTTTTGGTGAAGGCTCCTTCTGTTTGGGAATCCTTTCTAATTTCTTTGCAAGGGAAGCTGTGAGAACAGCCCGATTTGGTTGAGAGACCTTACCAAAGCACACAGACAGCATTGTGGGACAGGAGGCTTCTAAGGAATTAATAGCCAGCACCAATAATGAGGCTGTGCATGCCCCATAGGACTTAACCAGTGATTTAAATGTCTAATTCCAAGACCAAAACCAAAAAATGCATGACTTCATGATATCTTTCTTGTGCCATTTCCTTGCTTGATAAGAAAGCTTTTAAAGTATGCTTTTGTTTGGTGGATTGACACAGGCATGGGAAAGACCAAGTTTTCATCATCCATAGTAGACTCAAGCCCTCAGCTACCACCCAAGACAAAAGCACCCTTATTCCCAGGCAAGCTCCAGGAGACAACATTCATCCCTCCTCCCAGATGGGCCACTGCACAAAAAGGAGTGTAACAAACACAGATGATGTTAGTACCTACTGCTATTTTTGGCAGAAGAGGGAGAACATTTAACTCTGGACACACATCTCTGTGTACAGAGCTTTTGGAGCTCTTGGTAGAATCCTGTTTGCTAATATAAAGTGCCACAGGACGTCCACATGTGTTCCTAGGCTTGACCAAAAATGATGAGGTCCTGGGGATGCTAAACCATTAAGTGTCTGTTTTACATCTAAGTCACATTCAATAAACATCCTCAAAGCATTTGACAAATTCTTCTGGTAGAAAAAGCTCTCTTTTTATCCAGAAGTACAGAAAAGAAAGTGTTCACACAGGAATATGGTAACTTTTAAACCCTCAGTCTTTTTGAAGTGATTTGAAGCAAAATCTTTCCTTTCCTAAAGTCTGGACTAAGGTAACTGGAGATAGGTGAGATGTCTGGTGTCCATGGTGGAAATATTCTGTACCCTAAAGACTGAGAAAATCATTGAGAGAAATGGAAACTTTTCACTACACTGTAGATTCTGCCCCTGTTTATTAAGTTGTTGTGTGGGCAGGGATTTTATCTCAATATTTGCATAGTATGGTACACAGAAACACCCAAATCATTGTGTTTATCTGGATGGGCCCAGGTCTCAGATCTTGAGTCTTTTTCTCATTTAAAACACATTATGGTGAAGCAGAGCCCCTGTGTGAGTGACTGAACCTCAGTGAGCACTGAGGTTCTGGTTTAGACTGATGAGCTCATGGAATCACCGAGAGGTTTGTGTTGGAAGGACCCTTATAAATGTCACGTAGTCCATCCACATGCCAGGAAGATGCTGCCTGTGAAGCAACCTTTCAAAGCATTTTCAGGCTGTCCCCTCTCCTCCATGCTGCTGCTGCTGCATGTCATCCTCTTTGCCAAGGGAAGGTGAAGCTGAGTGCTGAATGAGGATAAACATAATGACTGGGATTAATTGGGCAGCATACAGTGGAGACAAACAGAGTGACTTTTCCTCATCCATAACTAAGTCTCACTGCACTCAGCCACTAACATGCTGAACCTGATCAGCAGAGCTAATTTTCATTTGCTAATTGAGCAGATTCACAGCATTCTCCGGCTCCTACTGCTCCCAGCTGCCTGCTGAAGGAGGTGCACTGAGTGCAGGTCCCATCTCAGAAAGGTCAGCTCAGGGGGAGCTGTCTCAAGAGAGGAAAGATAACCAGTGTTGTTCCTTTTGCATGCCTTCCCCTCCTGCTTTCCACAGACACCTGCTTCTTCAGATTTTTCTTAATTTAAAGTTTAATCAATTTTTCTTTTAACATGTAAGCCCTTATGCGACATTAATATCTCTAAAGACTAAAATCCAGATCTATAGATATCTCCAAGTCTAAAAATACTTATCCACTGTTAGTCCAAAATGTTAAATAACTATTAATTCCCCTTCAGGGCCAGGTATTAAACCAGGCTGTAGAGATGCATTGTGTGAAGGAGGATGTGAAACACTGTCTCATACCACTCATGGCACAGCACAAGGCAGGAAGATAAAGTGTACTATTTAGTAGTTGGAAGAATCTGAACACTGGCTTGTGAATCTTTTAAAACTCCAAGCTAATTGGCTAGGACCCATTTGGCAGGCTACAGTGGAAGAAATGGCAGGGATGACAGGATCTGCTTAGTACTACTGAAGCTGGTAAGAAAAATGGATTATGTACTGGACTTTGTGGTTCTGCTTTGTGGATTTTTTTTTCTGAATTTCTTTTGTACAAATTTTTGGAAATAAAGATCTGAAAAGTTTTTACTCAGAATGTCACCTGGGTCTTTCATTGGAGTCACAGGTTCCACAGGTTTTATGGGGTTTTTAGTATGTTCATTCCACTTAATTGGTTGAATTGTCTGGTTAAAGTACATTTCCCATTGCACCTCAGAGCTTCTACATGCTAAGAGAGTAGATACTAAGGCAAAAGAGTCCATGAACACTGCTAACCAGGCAGACAGTCCAAGAGGCAGATCTGTGAATTACGACATTTGTGTTTTCTCATATAGTTGGGGAGGGGGGTGGGGGTAGGGAGGGATAGTTGATCCACAGAATTATTATTAGTGAAAGAAAATTCAATGTTTTATTTACAAAAAAGACTTTTTGTAAAATATTACATTGTGATACTGCATTAACAATAGTCATTTTTGTTAGTATTATTATTATTGCTATTATTTTTTTATGTGTATATGTATTGCATATGTGTATTTTTATATGTATAATACTTTTTCTAAACCACTGGCAGACAGCAGTTTTATGCTGCTCCTGCATCTCGACTGGGAGATCTTATGGAAGACATTAGAGATCCAACGGTGAACAAAATTACTTGGACGCCCATCTAAACTTTTCTGTGGGTGTTTTCTCCACCTAAGTGCCTTTTTCTCGCCAAAGTGCCCTCATCCACAGGCTGGAGGATGTCCTGAGGAGCCCAGGGGTGCCTCAGCAGCAGCAATCAGCAAGGAGGGATGGCAGGGAGGCTTCACCCTGTGGTTTGTGAAATTTTCCAGGCTGCGGAGGGTGCCTCGAGCACTTTTGTGTTTACATGTGGGAGAGAAAGGATGGTGCTGCCTCAGTCTGGGGAGAGGGGACAGCTGCTCTGGGCTGGCAGCGGGTAAGTGGCAGACTGAGAGGCAGCTGGGGGAAAGAGCCCATCTCCAGTGGTCCTGCCTTCCGTGCCTTTGCAGATTTTTCCATACCTGAGTGAGCTGCAGCAGGCAGACGCTGCTGGGTGTCCCAGAAGCCTCCTGTCAGAGCACATCTTGATGACAGCATCCTCACATCTCTTAAGCACCTCTGAGGCACACAGGCCATAAGGAGGTGGTACGGGGACAGTGCTAGAAGCAGACACCAGCTTTCATAAGGTCAGCGCTGCTCTGTGATTGGCAGGGCGGTAGCTTGTGATCAATAACTGCAAGGGGTTATTGATTCAGCCACCAATCTGAACTCTTAATTACTGATATTAAATGTCAGAAACCTTCAGAGTTTAAGCCATATGACTGTAATCTCTTATTCCAGAAGCTCTGCGGTGGCAAGCTCTCATCAAACTTTGTGTGGCAAGGGTGTGCTCTCAGCTCAGCTGCTGCACACTGGGAATGATGTGGCTGGCTTTGCTGTGGTTGCTCTGGGCTTACTTGGTGGGAGGGAGGTTGCTGTCTGGCCCATTGCATTTTTCTCCTGCATATCACTCAAAACTAAAGGAGAATAAAAAAGAAGAGCCCTTCTCTCCCTCTAGCAGAAACTGGAGTCCGCTACCCACTGAAATCCTTGCTTTGAGTACCTCAGAAGGTCAGGAGCTGACGCTTTCCTTGCTAGCCCATATAAATATAGACATGGATAAAGAGCAACACAGCAGGTGAACATTTCATATATATATTTTTTTCTTATGTATGTACTACAAACTTTTGTGCAGAAAGGAAAATAAGTAATCCTCATACTTTTTATCTACAGGTACATGTCTGTTTGCATGAGTTAAAATGCGTACAAGTGCTCTGGGGATACCTGTTATAGTCTCTAGCAACTGCTTAATTGTCTTTCTGATACTTAGTAAAGGTTTTAATCTCTTTCCTGATCATACAATATCTTGCTCTCTATGTCCAGTACTGTCATTTGTTGTCTTTGTAGAATCACAGATACATTTGGGCTGGAAAAGACCTCTCAGATCAAGCCCAACTGAAAATCCAGCACTGCCAAGCACATCCCAGCACAGTGTCTATATAATTAGGGATTTTCTCCCCCTTTTTAATTACTTTGCATTTATCAGCATTGAATTTCACCTGCCATTTTTTTCCCTATCATTCAGCATCATAAGATCTGTGCTTCTAGCTGTCAGATTTATTTTAGTTACCCTGACTATCTCAATCCCATCAACAGATTTTTTTGTCTGCAATAGAAAGGATCCCTGTGGGACTCCTTTGGTCACCTGCCTCCAATAAAATTTGACCATTTATTACTACACTTCACACCTACTTCTTTAAGCAGTTATTAACCCAAGAAAAGCATTTCCTATTTCTTCCTGAAATACCCTGGTTTCTTTACAAGCCTTTGGTAAGGGACTTTTCAAAACTCCAAGTGTGCTTTTTTCCATCCATATGCTTACTGACTCTTTAAAAGCATTATAATAAATTTTGTAAGGGATAACTACCTCCTATAAAAGTTGTGTTGCCTCTTTCACATTACATTATATCCATCTACTTGCCTGCCAATTCTGTTCTTGATTACAGTTCCTTCCAATTAGCTTGATACTGTGTCACACTTGCTGGTTTGCAGTTCCCCATTTCTTAAACTGAAAAAAATATCCCTGATAAAAAGGTTTCCTCTTTAGCAAGAACTAATAATCAAATTAAAGATGACCATGGAGTACTCTTGATTGCTAATAACACTTGTGAGTTTAGGAGGAGGAGTTATTTCAAGTTACTGAGTATAACTTCATTTTATTTAAAAATTTTCAGGCTATTTATAATCTGAAGAAATCATTAAAGGTAGAAACTAAATATCTGTGTCTCTGGATGGTGAATCAGGGTTGATTCCCTTCATTTAGTCTCTTGAACTGGGTTGTTTATCGTGTCATAATTAAAGAAAAAAAAAGAAAAAATGGATGATTTTTTGCTATGATCATTTCATTCTCAGAAAAAGGGAATTATCTTAAAAGCAGAACAGTACACAAACAGTGATTACCTCAGTCTCCTGCATATTTCTTTATAAAGTGTTTTTGAAAGATATTACACCTTGGAGGGTCAGCTGATTCTTGAGGGAACCAAGTACTCTATTATCAAAATTAGTAGCAAGCAAGTAATTTTGTATCACAGGTGATTAAAATAATTTATAGATAGGCAAAATGCATTAAAGGGTTGGTGAATCCTATTTGGTGTATCATGGAGAACCTAAGCAATTTATAAATGGGCAAATGTGACTAATCTTAAATAAATCCTATGAAACCAAAGAAAGCCTTTAAGTCAGTTAATCAAAAGAAGCCAGTCAAGCAGTTGTCTTGAGGCAGGTAAATCAATGAATATCAAGAACCTTAAATCTGTATTAAATCCCATTACTTATCTTTGTTTACCAAATTTTAGCCTCAGTGCCCTCTCCAGGAATATATATTCTAAAAAAAGAGTAAAAAACCCTCAGCCATGTACATAGCAATAGCACCTCCACATCCTGGTAGAACTGTTCAAAAATAATTAGAATTAAGTTCTGTGGCAAAACTTTCCATCTGCACATCACCTCTTCAAATGTCACCTCGGTGATGTCATCACATGGTAGGAATAATGCTGAGTTATTGAATACTGCTGTTTTATTTTGAATTGTACTGTCTTTTGTTCTCAGTCCTTCTTCTCAGGCCTCTGGTTGCTGAAAACTCCCAGGAGTGAACTGGAAAAGCTGTTGGCCATACTATAAAGCTGAGCAATAGGAGAGCTACCTCTTTATTTCAGAGGATTTTATAACCTTCTCTCTTACTTTAGGCAGGGAAAAATGTGCATCTCTTTCAGGCTTCACTGGATTCAAAATCAGCTCTTTTCATCTACTCCTTAACACCTCCATGGCTTTAGAAACATAGCTCAGGACTATGTAGTCAATTTAATACATATGTAGGACACTTCTAACTGGCTTTTGTATGCATGTGTATCTGGAAAGGATGACTCAGAGCTCGTTTCAAGGCAAGGTTTTAAATTTTTGCATTTATTTGAGCCACTTAGTTACATGAGGCTGAGTACAAGCTGAAATTCTACTTCAGGTAAATTGCAGTTAACTTCCGTTTTATAAAAGAATAAGGGAACAGTCTAACACTTCTCATAAAAGTCTTTTAAGACTTGGTTTTCAAGAGGGCTTTCCAAATTGAATGACCATGAAAAAATATTGCAGTTTACCTTATTAACCTGTGTGTACAAGCTTGAGCTCTTTTTTTTGTCCTTCGATTTCCCATTTGGTAAGGAAGGCTATAGCTATAACATCAGTTGCAGGCAAGAACAACGGTTCAACTTTTCTGCTAAGTTGGTTAGAACATGTAAGAATTTGTTTAAAACACACTAAGCCTAAATGAATAAGCAGAACTAGGAAGGAACACTACGTTCTCTTCAGTAGAGCACACTTCTGCTCTCCCTGAACAATGGGCATAACAAGCTCTCTCCTTTTTTCAGCCTAATCTTCAGCATAGATATACCTTAATTAGTACATCCAGTGCTAAACAACAAATACATAGTCTTACTGAAATATTCATCTGGTATCGTACACACTACTGAACAGGACACCGTCTTATATTTGAAACGTTTCCTGATAATAACCAGTCATTTCACAAGTGCAGTTCTTGTCTGTCCATGTGGCCAGGTAAAGCTTCTGTAAGTTTTGTAAGCAAAGGTAAGGCAAATTTTTATGGTCCTGAATTGTTTGCCTCCCAAAACCACACACTGAACAGTCTCTCGTTTCCCTGACGGAAAAAAATAAGCCTTTAAAAGCCATTAAATAAAGACAAAGTCTATGCAAGTTTAGGTGTTTAAGGTATCTGGACACAATCTCCCCTTGGAAAGATCCCTATGAAGGCACACACCTTTTCTTATTGACCTGCAGGGAAGTTCATCCCACTTGTCTTCAACTGTGTGGATTTAGCCTCTCATTGGATTGGTCAGTTAAGATGTCCCTGGTGTCAGACAGGCAGCTGCAGGAGATCGTGCTTTGGTTGGCTTCATGTCATGTGTCAAAAAAATGACAAATGTCACGAGGGATAAATATATCCAGTGTTCACTACAGGGGGAGCCTGTGAGGCTAGTTTAGATTAGACTCCTTTCTCTCAGGTAAAATTAATCACAATTTGATTTTACAATAACTGCCTCAGTTACTGTTAAAGTAAAGGATCATACCATGTACAAATTAAAATATAATATTTAAAGATACATGTCTCAGAAGAATTTTACTATTTCATGGTTATCAGGAGACCAAAACAAAGAAACATCTCTAAGAATAAAAGAAAATACATTTAATATGTAAGTAATTGCCTTCTCCTCTAAAACCTTTTTGAGTTATAAATATATGCTTCTGAAGGTTCAAAAGTTTAGAGCATTTTTAGAAGAAAACATGTTCAATAAGGAATCATCAGGAAGACTTGATTTTATTTCAACAAGAAGTTTTTTTTAGACTGTGGAATGAGAGTTGTTTATGATATATTCTGTTAACATATCCCTATATTACTCTTTGCTCTTTACGTTTTTGAAAGTCAGGATTCTTTCTAAAGCATATTTTATAAAAATCTGTTTTTGCGAGGTTATGATAATGTCTCTACCAGCTGGATGTCTAGTACAAGGAGTCTTGTTCTTTGAGGAGACATTCATGTTAGTAGCTTGATTCTTGACCAAATGGCTCCTGGTTTTACAACTGCATTGCATTTGCAACTTCATAATTTTGGGCTTTTATTTAATATTCTATACAAAGTAAAAAATATAATGCTTGTATCAATTCTAGTTTAAGCTCTAGTTTAAATCTACTAAAAAGTTGTTAATGATTTTCTTCTTGAAAGTAGGTTTTTTTTTTCCATAAGTGCTACAAAATGTTCAATGTTTATAAATATATTGCCAAGAATAGCTGAAGACAGTGAAAGCTAAAACGTTATAATTATACAAGCTGATTTTCAGACTTCATATAATACTGGCTGTTCTATAGCCTGTGGTATTATCCTCCTTTAACATGTACAGCTGATTCTTGGATGAAAGAAATAGGACCAGAATGGACTATTTTTAATTAGCTTGAGTATTTGAATAGCCTGAATATTTTAGTAAAATACACATCCAGATACTTTTAAACCTATTTTAAACATATGAGATTTAAAACAATTACAAAGCTATCTTAAAATTTTCCAGCAAGCTACTAACCAGACAGAGTAAATTCTGCTAATAATATGTTCCAGTGCTATCTGCAGGTACTCAAGGATCAGCAGTGATTGCACGCCCCTTTTAGAATTCTGCTCTCCTTCAGGGTAGTGCTAAAGAAATAAACCAATGTCTCCCAGAGTAGAAGATCTAGCCATTTTACTTATTTAGATATCTATTCAAAAACAAGGAAAAAATTTCATTTTATGTTTTCTGACAGTTGAAAATTTTCATGCATTCTCCCTTTGGATGGAATTAAACATATACTAAAAGGAATAGAATATCTTGGAGATCTAAAGGTGATGATTTTCTTCCTGGGTATAAAGATGGAATAGAGGTAGCTAGAGGGGAGGAAGAATACTAAAACTTTGTGTTTCTTTGTTTGTGTGTATAAAGAAGACTGCTATTTCAAAAAGTAAAATGCTTTTTTTCTTTTTTTTTTAATGTTTTCAGTGTCTGACTCAAAAATAGAGCCACCAGTGCATATGGGAACTTAAACAGATATGCCACCAATAATGATATTCCTAGAAATACCTTTTCCTCTTGTATATATGTACCTGATATTATCTGAAGCATTCGAAAATGTGTTTGTGTACAGCAGCACTATAATAGGATTTTGTGAATTGTTCTTATCTAAGCGTTATATATGCATCCAGAGGGAAAACTTTACTTTAACCACGTACATTATCAGAAAATAACAATCTGGGGCATAAGCATCCCAAGTGTGCACCTTTTTTATGATGTCAAACAAAGCAAACAATACACATATTTTCCCATTATTTTATGTTTGATTTTTTTTTCATTATTATTATTATGTTAAGCCAACTGTGTTGGATTTGTAAATGGGCTGTGACTGTTACTCTATAGCATCTGCTTATCCAAACAAGTCTTTCCTGATAATGGTGCCCAGCAATGCAGGCCAGGAAGTGGCAACGGGAGATGAAATAAAGGGTATGTCTCTGACAGTGGCCACAGGTTTCGCCTTGGGCAGATTTACATGAGTGCAATAAGCAGTCAACACAAAAGAGTTGTTTTCAAAAAGCTATTTCCAGCAGGAGAGCATGAATACAATCCCCTAAGCTGTCCAAAAATTAAGATCAGGGAGGCAATGGTTGTTTCTGTTAAAAGTCACATTCCTGTGAGAACAATGCGCTGGAAACTAGAAGAAACAGGAATCAGCAATGCAAGTCGGCGAAGGTAGCAAACATTCTTCATATCTTTGTATGTACAAGAAACTTTTTTTTCTTTAACTTCAGCACTTCTTCACTGCAGTGTTATATGTATATTCCCAGCAGCAGAAGACAAGCTGAGCAAGTTTTCATCAAAAGAAAGTTTGCAGGACTGCAGTGCAAAGGAAAGAAAAATTGATCTAACTACTATGATGAGAGAAAAACACATTTTTGACAGTTTATGGATAGTTAGTTACCATTATCTTAGTGACAATGTCTGTGTTAATCAGTTTTCCATCTGAACTTGGAATAGAGGCAAAAGAAATTTATTAGAGTCAACCCTTCAAAGTGAGTGACTTCTGTGAGTTCCAGTAACTAGATGCTAGAATCTTCTTAATCCAGATGGTGACCGAAAAGAGATATAGAGAGGTGTGGATGATCAAAAGTGGAAAAGACTCCATCAAGATCATCATAAATATTGCTTTTCATTTAAAACCCTTTCTACACAAAATCTTATGCTTGACTTGAACCGCAGCTGTCAGAGCGTCACTGTGGCATTTCTTTTTGTTAGTTGTAGGGGTAAGTCTTCAAACACAGGGCAGGTTGAACGCTTCTGCAACCCAATGGGTAAATTTAGTGTTAGAAGTAAAACAAATATAAAGTTCTCCATGTTCAATAAAGTATCCTTTTTTTTCCCAGACATCTGAAGCAAGGAAAGTAGAGATTCCATGTCACACTTTCAAGAAGTACCTATTTCACTGCATGATAAGAGTGTTTGTACTCATTCATTCTTTACACTCATGAAAA
The DNA here is from genome assembly GCA_013399195.1 of Dicrurus megarhynchus. Taxonomy (NCBI): domain Eukaryota; kingdom Metazoa; phylum Chordata; class Aves; order Passeriformes; family Dicruridae; genus Dicrurus; species Dicrurus megarhynchus. Next base: position 130,706 of record VXAD01011613.1, on the reverse strand, counting down.
TTAACAAGATTCACGGAAGCTTCAGTGGTGAAAGCCATACATTTTCCAGACGGGATGCCTTCCTACTTTAGTCTCTTAGTCAGCATGGCTGTAACTGATATTTTACTTTTTGGATGGTCTTTCAGATTTCACTTGGCATGGTAAGTTCATGGTAAACTCGCAACATTACCACAGCGGTTCCCATGCTAGAAGTCCTCACTTAGGAGAAAATGCTTAATGTTCCTCCTCTCCCTTGGCAGTGAAACATTTGGGAAGCACCACAAAGCAGCTGCACATGGGCTGCTAAGAAGTAATTTGACACCTTTACTCCATGCAGATACAGGACTAATTGGAGCCTGGTTTTTCAAGCTCCCACGATGGCTCAGTCCTGAGGTTGGGAAAAAAAAACATGCAGGTAATTTCTTACTTTTCATTACTTGCTTTTTCTTGAAGGGGAACTTTTATTCCCACATGCTGGTTTTAGGTACTTACCACATCTGCCTGTCCAAAAGAGGAGTTAAAACTTTTATGGTGCAATCCAAACTTTAAATTCTTTGTATCTGATTAGATGGACTGCAGTGGAACAGCCCTCAAAACATGATGATAATAGCTGGCATGAATCACTGCCTCTGGAGAGTAGAACCACCTTGAGAGCTTCAAATGCATGTTAATAAGTCTTCTGGAGTCTGTAAGGTAGTTTGGCTACCACGGGTTTTGATTCCATAACCCACATTCATAGCACGGCAGCACCAGTACCTCTGTCCATTGACTTCAGTAACACTGCTTTCCCAAGTAATTGTTACCCAAGCTGAGTAAAACCTGCAGAGTGTGATCAGTGGTTTGTGAAGCTATTAAGTGCTTTGCAGTGGAGATTTAATATAGCTAAGACAAATGATGTAACAAAGATATCTATTTCTATTTAAAAGTGATACTGTAAATAGTTAGGATTCCATTTAATGCATTGCAAAGTTAGGTAACATGATAAACAACCTGATAAAAGTCAGGCTTTCAAATCCATTAAGTGTGTTTGAATATTGCATCCTAAATGTCCATCACTATTACAGGATTTTATGTGAGAGTACAAATATATAGGACTTAAAAAAATCTACACTGAATAAAAAGACAGTAATAATATAGAAGCTTACTGAGTTTCTTCTTCGACTACTCTTTCTTCTTCCTTTTAATCTTTATTTGACACTTTATTAAAAGTCCAGAGCTCAGAATTTCAACCCCTGGTTAATCACCACTTAATCATTTGGCATAAGTTAAAGACACATCTCTGCTGCAATGGTTTTCTCCCTGTAATATTCTCCTGATTAAGCATCAGGAATTGCTGCCTTTTCCCAAACATATCTCTAATTTAGATGTGGTCAATCCACCTTCTAAAATACTGCCAAGTGTACATACTATAGATACTAAAAAAAATTACATGGAAATATGTGTCATCCTTGAAACAGATGCCACCCTAAACTGTGTTGTGAGCTCCAGAGCAAGGATACAGGAATGGACTGTGAATAACTCAGTGTTTTATCACGCTCACATAACTAAAAGCCTAAACTTTAAGGAGCTTCTTTGTACTAGGGTCCATCTGGTGACTAAGATGGACAAACTGGGAAGCCGTGTGAGACTGTGTGATGTTTCAAAATTGCACAATTATACCTTGGAGTAATTTTTCACAGATACCTATTTGGTGCTGACCACAAATAATAATAGGTGGGTGACAGGAATCATGTTTCCTCACAGTACTGCAGAAGCAGGGCTGGAACCAGTTTTCCTTCCACCTAACTTTTGTTGCCTTCTCTGCATGGCACTTCTCCCTCCTGTGAAGTGCAGAATTAATTTCAGCAGCGATATGGGATCAGGAATGTAGGAAATCTTTGAGCCAAGATGGATGCTTGACATACTGAGTTGTACAGCGACACCATGGAACTCGTCAACTGTGATCATCACCAGGGCGCTGAGAGATTGGGATATTTTCTGTAAACACACACATCTTTATTTTTCCATGTGTTTTGCAAACCCGTATGGTGGAAGGCTTTTCACACTTTTAGCCTGCAGACTTTTATTGAGTGTGGAAGCAGAGTTTATAAATAGGACTTCTCTTTTTTCTTTTAATGCCATTTAGATCTCATTTTTAGCAGAGTTTATAAACAAGCTACATTTGTTCTTTTTATTGGCTCAAGAGAACAGCTGTCTATCAAGCATTCCTGTTTACATGATCTCCTTTGGTAAGCCATGCTTAGAGACCTTCTGTGGGTTATCAGTAGCTGTTATATAAATAACAGCATATTGGATGAAATCTGTGATATTATTTCATGTGCATTTTCTTCCTACACTGAAGTTCTCTTGTAGGCAGTGGCCCAGAACCAGATCCATTCACCTCTGAAATGTCTCCAAAGTCCTCTTTACAGGCCCTGTGTTAGATCCTGGCAGGCAATGCCCCAGGGTTGCACAGATCATATGCTGGCTATCTGTAGAGGACTGCATTTCAGCCATAATGAATTAAGTGATTTCTTTCTTCAAAAAGCAGGAGATGTTTGACAGAAAAGCTAAAAAACACAGTGCCAAAGTGGGAGGTCTGTGCTGTCAAGAGGTGTCAAACTGACAGAACTGGAGACCTAAACCTTCTGTTCCCCTACAGCGAAAAACAGATTTCGAACCGCGTCACATACAAGAAGCACTGGCAATGGAAGCATTCATGTATGTTAGCCACGATATAGAGGCACCAGATGTAGAGACGTGAGATTTTAGTTGCCATCTCAATTCCAGTCTCAACTTTGGAGATCTAGAATTTAGTTCCCCAGAACTTTCTCCAGTACTGCACCTTTTATTTCCATAACACTCTCCAACGCTTATCCCCAGTGCTCATTCAAATACAAGATTTTGGTTACAAAGCAGTTGAAGATTCTACTTTCCATTGCCCAAACATTCCCCAATTATACAAGTTAAGTAAAACCTTCAGCAAATATTTGACTCCATCTTTTAGAAGTAGTAAATGTTCAAATTCCTAAAGGGCACAGCCCAAGTTAAGCATATGTTTAACCAGCATCCTGACTCAGTTGTTGCCCTGCATGTGGGGGCTCAATGAAAAATAAAAAAAGAAATCCTAATTGTAATCCTGACTTTGGGCCAGGATTTTATTGAAATATTTATAAATAAAGACACGGTGGTATTTAATTATTTAAGAAACAAACTGGTTGTGGAAATTTCACAGAGATGTAAGGTCCTTGGACTTGTGCAAGAGATAAACTTGGCCCACTTTCCTGTGACTAATATATACAGTACAGAAAGAGAGAAAGGGGAAGGAAAAGCCATTTTCTTTTGCAACAGGAACATACGACATTAAGGAAACTGAAAACTACATTTCTAAAATTGTTTCCATTTCAGAGTTCTTCTGCCTATGGAGAATCAATACGCCAGAAGAGCATAGCCTTAAACATTAATATTACAGAATAAAATTTGTTTTTGATGGATTGATAGGCACATTTTCTTAAGGCCAAGAAATAATGAATACAACCTTTTTTTCCAGATAGTCTATCTTTCTCCTCTCCCTGCACAGAGGATGTAGAGAATAATATGATACCACTTGCCTGTATATAGAAGCATCTGTTATTAGGCACCAAGAGGTTTCACTAGGATGCATGTCCTCAACCCCATATATCCAATTGTAACAGCAAGGGGAAATCGGAATACAGGAAAATGCTCTGCTTCTGTTTGCTCTGCTTCAGCTTTAGAAAGCCAGTCAATCAAGAAAAGCTTGGCTGATGTGATGGTGGCTAATAATTCCCAGGGGATTTTACTCTGCCCTAACTACACAGTCCCTAAGCAGGCTGAGCTTAAAAGCAAATCCATGTACAACCTGATTTCAACACGCAGTTTTACATCATGTCACACTTGCTTTTCTTTCTGAATCAGCAATAACTAGCAAGTGCCTCCCTAGTAATTCTGATCTTATATATGGACAGAGTAAAAATAGTAATTTAGTTATTGTCCTGACATTTGGTGATTTGTTGCAGGGAGGCAGCATGGGCCCATGTTTCTGGGGCATCTCTAAATTCCTATGGCTCCAAGAGATGCTTTCAAGATCACTGGGTATGCCTTGAAGTTGAATTTCAAATTGTGTCTGTTTCACTCTCAGACACATTTTTACTCACTTTTACACTTACAGAAGAGGTAATTCTGATTCCACAAATCCCCTCTTTTCCTTGCTGTCTCTTTCCCACTTAAAAATTATGTATTTGATACCCAAAGTCAAATTTGAGCATCCTTCAGAGGAAGAAGAAACCACTGGACCCAAGTAAAAAGAGTTATTTGCAAGGTTGTTTTCCTATTCAAATATATTTGTACAGAGGAGGTTGGTAGTGTGGAAGAAACAATTCTGCTCTCTTTTGAATAAGCCAAATAGGAGAAAGACATGATGTTAGGACATAATCACATGTAGTTTTACTCTGTCATGACACAGTTTATGCAGAATTCAGGGAAAAGGCTGACCTTTCATTGAATGTCACCTTGTAACAACTCACAGTTTAGTCTAATCATATTTTAAAATTAAGGGTAGGGAAAAGTATTCTTAGTCTGCCTCAGTGGAAAACCGTGGGGGTTCTTCAGCATGCTTAGTTTCATCCAGCTGCTCTGAGAGAGGCAAAATCTGTGGAAGAAAAAAAAAATGGAAGGAAAAAACCTTCTTAAAGCAAAAGTTAAAGTCAGTGTAAGAGTTCAGTTAGAAATCAGAATTGTACAAAGTCCAGAGCAACTTTTCCATCCCCTGAGATTCTTGGCAGCTTATCTAGTATCTCCCAGGATTTCTGCTCACAAGAACAGAGCATAATATTGTAGACATTGATTGCATTTTATTATTGTATTCTGAGTGCTGACTGAGGGACTGCATTAGTGGAGCAGACAATGAAACCTGACTCACCCAAAACTTATAATTGTCTTGGATGAGGCTAAAGATACCACCACAAAACTGTTTGTGCTGTGTTACTGCTGAAAAACCCCAGGCCTTTGGCAAACTCTGGAGCACTGGCTTGTGCTTGGAACAGAGAAGGAACTTACCCTTAAGTCCCAAAAGAGCTTACAAAGTAAAGCTTCCTTAAGAAGACTACAAGCTAAAACTTAATGCTGCAGTAATGTTGATTCACAGTAATATCAGCATTTGCACATTGTAATATGACTTAGGGATATGTTACTGATTTTCTTTCCTAAGCATCCAGTAATCAGCATCTTGGCTAAGGTTCCTCTATCCTTCCATATGTTGTACAGCAAGTCACTGTACCTCCATAGAACCTATCCTTTCTTATTTCTTTTTAGGTTATTGAAGACCCCAGCCTGTGCCAGGTGCTTCTCCAAGAACAAAGCTTAGGAAGTAGCTTTGAGATCTATGTAAAAGCTCATTATAATGATATTTTTTTCCTTCTTCTTTACATTGAATTGCACCTTTCAACTAGTGAATTCAGCAGAGTTAGCAACTTACACCAAATATTGGTCCTTTGTTAAACTTTTCCAAGCTTTCTTTTCTCCCTGTTTTGAGTGGAGGGAGATACAGGTTCATTGGTTGGTTGGTTGATGAAATTCTCTTCATTCTTTTTTTTCTTTTCCTTTTTTTTTTTTTCCTCAAGAATAAACAGATGGCTTTGTAGCTAAAAATATGATATAAAACACCTCTGGTCAAAGTCTTCTGAAGCATATCTGTTCTTATTTATTTTTCTCTGCAACTGAAATGTCCCAAATACTTTACAGAAACCATACCTGACTCTCACCTGGAAATGAGGAATGAGATTTTTAGTGGATTTCTTTGTAGTCCTTCCCACTTCTATCCATTTTGATAGAAGTTTGGAAACTCACTACTAAAATGTCTCCTACTCTTCATAAAATCCTCCTTTTGAGCCCTTTGTGGATGTATTTTTTAGCTAAATGGCTATTTATGTTCAGAGAGTAAAATTTTTGCTTTCAGTGTCTCTCAGACCAAAGAATTTATTGTTATTTGTTCATTTTCCTTGCAGCTCACAATGCATTTTCTGTATCCTGGTTCTGTCTGGGATAATCTGGTTTCAGATGGGACAAGCCCATAGGCCCATCACACACTGAAATGCAGATAATCATCCAAGTGGAGTTTCTTATGACCTTGAAAATTAACTGAAAAGTAGATTATTGCCTTTTTCCTTCTTAGCTCAAACACACAGGCGCAGAGTACATCTGAATTGAAAATTCTTAACAGCCAAGAGCATTCCTACTGTTAGCCAGTTGGTGTGGATGGAGTTAAAGCGAAAGAGAAGTTTCTGCTTTGGAAACCCTGAGATCTCACATACCTATACATGCAGTCATTTATTTATTTACTTATTTATTATTGTATTTCTAAGAATCTTTGCATGCACGTGAATTTCATATGATGAGAAATGTTAATCTTATGATAAAGAAAAGGGCTGGAAATCTTTTCATCTAGCTTCTGCAACCAGGATTTATTCTATGACCTTTAATAAATCAATTCTTGATGAGTCAGTTTTCCCACTGGTTAGATTTTGATTAATAATGACCCTTAATATAATTTCTGCAGTTCAGAACAGGGTGATGATAGTGAAGGCCCAGTCCTGACAACTTTTACTTCATCAGGTAGCACTTACTCCTGAAAATGGTTTTATAAACCTCAGTAGAAACTGCTCAGCTGAAAAGTTTACATGAATAAGTATGACTTGTTTAATATCTGTCAACTTTTTTCAATTTTTGAGGTTTAATGTGGCATTTAAGTGAAAATTGTTGTTTCTTTATGAAGGTCTTTTTTTAGCTCATCAGGCCTTATGACAACCCAGATAATTTAGCACCCTTTTTGATGATGGAAGAGATGTGATAGTTTGATACCACTTGGCTACAGTTCAGGTATTTCTTATTTGGAGGTGGGGTGGGGAAGAACTTGTTGTCTATGTGTAATTTTTGCCAGCATGGGTTTACACCTTCAGACAAAGGATCAAGTTGACTGATGACATATTCCCATCTAAGGTAGACAGCAAAACTCCTTCCAGAATCTAGCTGCTATACAGTTATACACATGCAAAATGACTCATTCTTTATTGCAGTGGCATCCAAGATTGTTACAAGAGATATGACAGTGTCCAAAACAAAGGATGCACTCCAAATCAATTTACTGGTAAGGGAAAAAATGGCAGAAATTAGAAGTCTAAGAAACATTCTTACCATCTCCTGGCTATATTCAGGATTTCAGAAGGTCTTCGTTTTCATACCAGGAAGCCAACACTTTATTCTTTAACATCTGAACAATGATATAACTCAGAAACTGTGATGCACTTCTCTGTTTTGAAAAAATACATGTTTCAACAGCTTTATCAAAATGCATAGCAGAGGAATATTGATGTAGGTTCTTCCCACAGCTTCAGGACACCTTCTGTGAACGGCTCTATAGGCATTTAAGGGAAAACTCTTTGCTTACTAGTGGGACAAATATGTCTTTGCATAGATACTGGATATTAGGTGTGATGCAGTGGTGAGTCAAGTTATGAGTCTCAAGCATTTTAATTTAATAAACTCACAGTGCTAATCCTGCTCACAAAATTATCCAGAAATTCTATCATTTTTATTTTGCAGTACTTAATCCATTATTTCAGTGCAGTTTTCAGCTGGGCCTAGAAGGTGATAACTACCATGATCATTCTTTTTCTTTTTCTTTTTTTTTTTCATTTCAAAAATCAATATTATAGTCATTTTCCACCACTTCTGTTACCTCTCCAGATTTTCAATTACTTTTCCGAAGTATTTTTCTTGGATAAAATTAAACCAATTACTGCTGATCTTGACAAATAATGACACATGCCCTATGAACTAGTAGCCCTTTCTGTGCTCTGAAAGCAGTCCTTCATGAAGAAAAGGTGTTTATTTGTTCTTTTAATACAGCTTTCTCCAGGAAATAGAAGACTTAACTACCGTGCCTCTTGATATACCAGAAATTCCTTCTGCTGAACTTCCAGTATTACTTTCTATCAGATTGTGCCCATTACTAGTAGATTATGCTATTAGATATGTTTAATTTTTACAAAATTTTTAAATTAGTTCCCTTAAAATTCTTCACCAAGCAAAGATCTTGAGCACCTTCTTAACTTAAATCATACAAATGCATTACCAGGCAGGACTCTGCAGACAGGATGGGACCTCAGCTCATGGCCTGAGTTATTGCAGTACAAGGGCTATTTACACACTGAGTCATAATGAAGGAAATTAATTCTCTGCCTCCAGAAATGGGCCAAATCATGTTATTTCCTTTTTGTATTTTCAAACCAAAATACAGCTTAATTTTTTTTTAAAAAGCTGCTTCGGTCATTTGAAAGAAGTTAACGGATAGGAAAACAAACCAGATTGGTCTTCTGTTTCTCTCCAAGGGTTTCTGGGGGTTTTCTTCAGTGAGAAAAAGAAAAAAGTCCTTTTGGGTCTTATCAGCCAAGTGAAAAATCAATTAGTTGCACGGGTCTGGCTATTTGTTAGGATTAGCTATCAGACAATGCATGCTTTTTGTTAGTTATTTTTTTCCCCATAGTAGGACATATCATGGACCACAATACCATTGAATTTTTGTTTACATCTTTACAGACAGAGTAGCATTTTTAGCACCATTCTTCAAGGTGCAGACAAAAAAAATATAATAAAAGAGAAGAAGGAGAAGCTACTCCACTATATTTAAAAAGATATGTAGAGCTTTTGTGGAAAAAAAATAAGTGATTTAAAGATAATCCTAGCATGTTCAGCACTCATTCTTTTTACATGAAATCTCAAAGTGAACCTCCATTTGACCCCCTCATTTAGTGAGAGTCTGCTTGACCACCATCAAATTGAACTTCTCACACCTTAGTTGGACTTATTTTGTTTGTTTGTTTGTTTTTCCCTGATAAGAAGATATTTAGAGGCTAAAGAATATCCTATGGTCTTCAGACTGGACTTGCACAAACATTCGGTGTGATCTTTCTCTGTCCCTCTTTTTCCAGTAGCTGCAAAAACCTATTTTTGTCCTAGAATATTTCTACATTGAAACCTATTAAGCTTATTAGTGTCTATATGCTCAAATAACCACTAAACACATAATTGGTCCCAGCTAAGTACATGAGTTGGCCAGGTGAAGAGGTAATAGCATGGGGGCAAACCATCAGCTGCTATGAAGTCGTCCAGCTCCACTGGGTTTGGTATAAGAATTTCTGGTTATAACAGAGAAGACCTCGGTACAAAATCTTCTCGGCTGGGAGGCACTCAGTAACAGATACCTGAGAATAAAACACATATTTAAGAGTAGACTAAGGAAGGCAGCTTACAGGCAAAGGATCAGATAAAAGGAAATTTAAAAAAAAAAATCATCTCTCTGCTGCCACCTGAGCTGTTCACTATGGAAGAATAACAACTGATGCACAGGGAAGTTGCCAAGGAATACAAGGAAGAACAACTTCTTGTGCACTGCCTTGGACTAGTTAATATTCATCAGCAAAGGTCAAGGCCTTAAACAGAAAGGTTATTTCAGGGAATTGTATGGAATAACAAGAATCAGTACAGCCCAGAAGTGCTGAACTTGGAATTCAAGGGTCGAGGTTTCCACCACCTGAAATTTCACATGTGACTGGATGTTCAGATGCTGGGTTGTTTTCTAATTACTATAAATCTTGTGGGGTTTTTAAGCTGTGCACATAATCTGCATTTCTGAAAAACACAGTTATTAGTTACCAGAAACCCAATGTATTATTAATTTATTTAATGCTGATGGACTGAATTGTGTAATGGATAAAGACAATCAAGGAGCAGTGATTGGCAGGAGCAAACCGGTTTCAGTGAATGGGGACAGGGAGGATTTTATTCAAGGAAATGGCAGTGAAACCTATCCTAATAAATAACCAAGCTGAGTTGACTCAAGCACTTATAATTCCAGTGTCTGTGATAAGCAATGGAAACATTAATATAAAATGATTCACCATAAGTGAATACGGTAGAGTTCAGAATGATATATTGCAGCACAGCCATCCCTAGCATGGCATGCTTTTAAAGTGATGCTTATAATCATTTTTATTTTGGTAACAATAGGGGGAAAAAAAGAACAGAACAGCAAAAATTGTTATCTGCTAAAAAGGAACTGCAATAGCAAAAATTCCTGATAAGAACCTACATAAGGATTTAGCCACAGTGAGAGAACTGTGCTCAGATACAAATGCAGTAACTAGGAACATGGTTGTAGCTTGTTCATTTCTAATCCTAGCTGTATGTTACAGTCAGATGGTGAAAGCAGTCATTTCATGAAATAACTGAAATTTTCAGATATTTCATGAAATGACCAGCATTATGGCTGTTCTACTACACTCTTATACTGTTTCACTCCATCATTAAATTAAATGACTAGTGTTATTGTGAAAGTCACATTGGTATGATTTTTATCACTTATAGTTAGGCACCTGAACTTAGATGTACAGGTCACTCTAGGCTCTCACAGTCATTGAAGAAAAGGTGGCATGTCCAGCTGGTAACCCGGCTGATCTAATTTAGCTACCTGGTTTTGGATTAAATAAACCATCCTTTTGCATATACTGCTCTCTTTCACTTAATTATAAAAGAAGTAAAATGTGTTAGGTTTGAACAAAGATGCTTACCCATCGGTTGATCCTCGTGACTTCTATTCACTGTGTTGCTTAATACTATAAATGCTCCTAACTCCTGTGAAAAGTATTTCTGTTATGACACACTTAGAGACATTCACTTTTTACACCCTGTGCTCTTTGCCACAGGACATCTGATTGCAGTGGATCCATTTGCTCCCTCTTTGTAGCTTACATTTCCCTTTCCCAGTGTGCCATGTGGGCTACAGGATAGAATTAGTACTATATTCAGGGGCTTTTTTTTGTTTTGTTTTGATCAGAACAAATAATGTGACACATCCTTCTTTGCCCAGTCTGGGACATTTATTAAACCTCTCCATAGTCACGGCTTTGCTACAGTCCCTAGACTTAAAAATTTTCCCCTGTTGTGACAGTCAAATTCTAGTGACAGATGAGCATGTTAAATGCCTTTACTGCCTTGAAGAAATTCTGTCTCATATTCCTAGTAAATGCAGCATTTGTTGGTCCTTCCCCTTACAGGCCAGAAAAGACTAAGAGCCTGTCTTTCTAACTGCTTCCCTGGGAAGTGAAAAGTTCTATCTTCAGACAGCCATGATGAAGTGGTACCATTCATGGGGAAGACAATATTAGTTGAAGTATGGATGTGGTGAATGTCCGTGAAGTTATATGACAGGTTCACTCTTTCCTAATGAGAATCTGAGTGGAGCCAAGGGATTCTGCACATCAGATTGGAAATGTCCAATACGATTCTGATAGAACGGATTGGCTGGAAACTACATCTCAAAACAAGTTTCCTGGCTGTGGATGCACAGCAGGGGAGGTGCAATTCTGGGGTTTTCTGGGCTCTAGAAGGAGGGCAAAACAGGCACCTGCAACACAAAGGAGAGCCTGACTCTCCAAGAGACTTACCAGATTCCCTGAAACGGTAAAAAAGCAGTCCTTATCCCAGGAAAAGGCTAATTTAAATGAATAGGGTTGAAGTTTTGTATGAGGTCAAAGACTACCTGCCAGTTTGAGTCTTTCAGTCTAGGCTGAGAATATGGTAGGGTAAATATTATTTCCTACTTCATCTGCATATAAAACCCGGAGCACGTCACAAGGCACTGACCTTCACATCTGTTCACACAACTGGGTGCTCTGAATTCCTTAGAAGGAGGCTTTTTTTAGTATGTACTCCTGTATGTTCTTTTGGCTGTGGGATATTACGTGGAAGAACAGGTGAGAAGGTAAGCAGGACTCAGTTGTTGAGATCTCCTGGACTTCCTGCATAAAACTTCACCACAAATTCATACTCCAGAAGAGAGGAAGGAAGAGTTATAACGGGATAATGAGAGGCAAAATGAGACATGTCACAAGTCTTAAATGGAAACTGGACCGTGAGACCTAGGAAATACTGGTCACAGAAGGGTAATGTTTCTTACTTACCATACATCCTGCTGTTTTATCAGATACAGGTTGTTATCATGAATATGTGCAGCTACCTCAGAACATTTTTGAACTGCTGAAGTGTGTATTGATGTCAGTAAATGTTATACAAGCAGCAGAGCTTGATAGTTGTGTATCCCACTGAACCCACTGCCCACTAGAAGGTACAAAACCAGCTCAAAGTCATCTGACAGAAAAGTATTTCTGAGACAAAATACTTTATGCTCTTTCCTGGTCATGGCCCCATAAATCCTAGAGGTTCCCCCTTTCCACATCAAAATTTAAAAAGAAATTGCCTTCTGATTTGTGTCCTTTTTTCCTTTTACAGTCTGCCTTGAGAGATAAATGATCAGTTGAAATATCCTTTACAGACTTCATGGCCATCAAAGAGTAGAAAGACTTGTCCTGAACTTTTGTAAAGCTAGACATTACAGAAAAGCTGAAATATTGGACAAGAAATGGGAATGTAATCAGACAACAAACACAAATTCTCTTCCTAGGGTTGCTGCTAAGGAAATGAGAAACATTAGTGATTTGGTCTTGCTTTTGCTCTTTTCGTATGTCGTCTAGATATTTCAAAAAAATATTTGCCTTCCAAGTCTGTTTTTAACACTTGAGTCTTCTAGATTTTTTTTTAAAGGCTCAACTAGGTTATTTACAAATTAGCTCATTTAAGGATAAAACTGTAATTCACAGCATTTGTTTTTTATTTATTTAATGTAATATTTTGAAGCTTCCTGAGAGGCAGATTTGTTGCATTTATTTTGCAGTTTTTTAAATTAAAAGTTTGGGGTTTGTTCATCTTATTTATTTGACTAGGACTTTAATTTTATTTTGATATGGACAGATTTCGAACATATGAGTTTATGCTTATTTCTACAGTTACTATGGTTTTCAGTAAACATGTACAGTTAGACCTTTAAATCAGTACCCATGAGGCCAGATAACCTGATTTCTGAGCTCCAGCTTCACATATTTAAGAACACAGAATCATAGAGTAATTTCAGTTGTGAGGAGCACCTGAAGGGTCAGGATGGCTCAAAGCTGGGCCAATTTAAAAGTTATACCATTTGCCATAGGCCCTTGTTCAGCCAAGTTTTGAGTGTCTCCAGGAATGGGTATGTCACCTCTTGTCTGAGCCTCTGCTTTAATGTTTGACCACCCTGACTGTGTGATTTTTTTTTTCCTAATTTCTAATCAGAATTCCACTCTCTGTAACCTGTGTCCATTGCCTCCTGTCCTTTATGTGTCTACCTCCCAAAAGAGCCTGGCACAATACCTCTTTAAGAGCCTAACTCATATTTAATGACATTTACTTATTCTGCTTTTCTGAAGACTGAATAAGCCCAGCCCCCTCAATTTCTTTTTGTATCTCTTGTAGTCTGGACACCCACACACCTTGCACCATGCAGCTGCCTGTTAGACGAGCCTGAGTACCTTGCAGATGCAGGGGAGATGTAGTACTCCAGATTTGGTTTCACTAGTGCTGAACGGAACATAATAATCACTTCCGTCAGCCTTCCGTCAATGGTCTTGCTAATGTGTCCCAGTCTGGGGTTAGCCATCACCTCTGCAGGGATGCATTGTGGCTCACGTTCAACTCAGTGTCCACCAGGGCCCCCAAGTTCTTTTCTGCACAGATGTTTCTGAGGCCAGCTGGTGGACAGGGCAGAATCTCTTGACCGGCACAAAACCACTCCAGTCCTGACCACATTCAGTGGCCCCACACAGTACAGCCCAGAAACACCCTGCAAAGGAAATAGCTGCACCTCTTTCAGCCTGATGAGCAACGCACATGCCAAGACAAAGCAGTGGACAGTGTATTCCTTCAAGCTGCTTTAGAGTGAAATGAACTGAGGTTGACAATTTTTTCATAAGAATTCAAAGCTTTAATACCAAGCTTCACTCACAGTGGCAGAGACAGAGATTCATTGTACTGAGATTGTGAGAATGAATTGTCTCAAAATAAACTGATAATGTGGCAAAACGGTTGTGCGTTTCCAGATGGTAATGAGATGCAATTATATATTTGAACTAAACAGATGTATCATATAGTAGTTGTTTTGAAACTATTAGAAATTGCTCAAGAAAGTAAGTGTGTCTGCTTGTTTGTCCCAAGCTCACAAAAACCTCAGATCTCCTCAACTGGTAGAAGAATAAAGCTTTACTAGCGGGCAGTTAAATGTTGTGGACTAATAATTCCGAAGGCAGGTTATGTCTATTGAATGATTAGTGAATGTGGGTATAGTCTTGCTAATTTTCAAGTAACCCAGAATTTACATGATAACTCTTCCTGCAACCAACCAGATGATCTCCAGTACTGATACAAAACCGAAATGAATCACTGGAAATCTTTAAAACATGAGACAAGGATCTTATATGCTTCTTGCCAAAGCTTATAGTCTAAATAAGATTTTTAAACCAGGAGACAAGATTGTCTAATCTCCATCTAGAGTCATCGCAGAGGGATGTGACCCTGTCCAGAGGGGTATCATGTGAATTGCTGAATGACAGTCACAGTATGTCCAGTGAGATGGCAAGAGTGGGTGACAGAGCCTGTAAGTAAGACATGTCATTCACATGCATTACTGCATTCACATGCAGTAATATCAGATGAAGAACAATCTTATCTCCTGTTGCTGGCAGAAACAGCACATATTTAGTATGTGTTATGACTGCATCTGGTCATAAATAAAGAATCATAGAAAGGGTTGGGTTGGGAGGGACCTGTTAAAGGTCATCTTATCCAAAACCCTGCAGTGAGCAGGGACATCTTCATCTGGATCAGCTTGCTCAGAGCCCTCTCCAACTTGACCTTGAATGTTTCCAGGGATGAGGCATCTACCAGGTCTTTGGGTAACTTGTGGCAGTGTTTTACCACTCATGGTAAAAATCTTCTTTCTTATATCTAAACTAAATCTACCCTCTTAGTTTAAAACCATGACCCTTTTGCCCTTTTGCTGTAGGTCCTGCTAAGTCTGTCCCCATTTTCTTATAAGCATCTTTTGAGTACTGTAAGGCTGCTCAACCCAGAGCCTTCTCTTTTCCAGGCTGACCAATCCCAATTCAATCAGCCTTTACTCTTAGAGAGGTGCTCCCACCCTCCAATCATCTGTGTGGTCTCCTCTGAGCCTGCTCCAATATGTCCATGTCCTTCCTGTGCTGAGATTATAAATTATAAATTATAAAATTAAGCTTTAGAGGAAAAGACTGATTTAATTTACAGTTTTATTTAAAGTAATATAGGAAGAATTCTTATGGCATTGTAACATCCCTTTTCAGTATTGATAGAATAAAAACGTGGTATTTGTGTTACAATATGATTTTTAAATTATGATAACATTTTGTCTTAGATGCTATTTAACAAGATTTTAATGACCTAGTTAGAGATAGAACTTCATTATTTTGTTAAAGGAAAATCTCTGAGATATTATTTTTTCCTAATACACATTTTTGGTGGATTTTATACAGTTCAGAAAAAAAATAACTTCATCAACTCAGAAATAGTTGATGAAATGAAAGTTGCTTCATTTTCACACCTCTAGGTTATTTATTACACTATTCTTCATTCAACATCTGGTACTTATTTTCAGTTGAAAGTTTCATTGTTGCCATGGTTGATTACTCGTACCAATTATTGCTGTTCTTCTGGTTGTACTCTATTTGAAATAGGCACAACAAGCAAATGCATTATTACCTATTATGACATTTATTATGATTATTAATCTGTGTAAAGAATATATGTAGAGTATTATCCATATGGTAGTTAGACAGTTCCATACTTTTGATATTTCCTATCTTTGATATCAGGCTATAAGAGTTTCCTCATTTTATATATTAGAGATGGAAGGAAATAATAATTAAAAATCTTGCCCAAGGTTAAGGAGAGAAAATGAGTTGGAGCAAGGACTCACAGTCTTCTGGCTTTAATTGCTTCTGGAACAATATGTTTCATTGTATTATTGAGAACAAACAGAACTAAGAGTGATAGATGAAAAAAGTCCCAGTGGTAGATAGCTGGCTTACTTCTGCAGCCATATCACCAAAATGGATTGATTTTCACATCAACAGAGTCAGTTTAGAAAACATTTGGCTGAAATCCAGGAAGGCTGAATGCATCCATAAATGCAGAATATCCAGTTCTCAGAGAAGTCAACAGGAGCTTTCAAAAAAATTATTTTGGGTTGGAGGTTTGGTGGGTTTGCTTTCTCTTTAACTAAATTGAAGTTGTTAACTCTGCAGGTAATGAAAGAGACTTGCCAGTATTGAAGATGAGGGAAAGACTGTGTAACCTGCAATGGTTTTCAGAAAATCTTCTCATATTTTCGTAATAATCTGGGATCCACATTACCACAAGGAAAGCATGGTGGATTGATGGACTAATCTTGCCATTATATGTTAAATATTGCACTGAAGTAAGGAGTACATGTTACTGGTGCCAAAAGAAGGGCATATAACTCTCAGAGTGTAAGAAAGACAAATGCCTCCAGTACGTAATTAATTCCATACATTTTAGGCTACTTTTTGGTCATTTGAAAGTGCTCTATCATTCTCCTTAATGAAAGACTGTGTCTAATTTAATAGGTTAACTTAGGAGAAAAGAATCCTGCTCTACAGGTTAGTTCTGGTCAGGTCAACAGTGGTAAAAGAAATGAAGTGTTGGAGCTGGCTGAAATTAGGTTTAAGGGCAACAAAGACATCATAGACCAGATATCTAACATATATAGAACACACTAGGTGTAGTAAACTGGGTTGTAATATGGGGGTGCAAACAAGGAAGAAAAAGCAAGGTGTATAAGGATGTTAGAAAATGTAAAAATAGCCCATGCCAATTTCCCCAAAAAGGAGGGATCATTAAAAAAACCAATTAACATCTCATTTTTCCCATTTGTGAACTTGGAACACTGATGGCCTTATCCAAATGTTCCCTTGCTTGAGCAAGATGTGTGGTATGTGATCCAGAGGGACAGTGGAAGGGTGACCATAATGCTCATGAAAGGGATAGGTACTCCTGTGTGTGTAACAATGATAACTGCTTTGTTATAGTGCTGAGACCTTTTTCTTGGTACAGATATTCTTTATTTTCTTTTCCTGTAATAAATGAATCTGAACCAATAACACTTGTCTAGCTTTACCATTAAGATTTCATTTTTATTAATAATAAATTCTTGACTTCATGTATTCACTGCATTTTCCTTTAGCACATAACAAGATTTTAAGCATAATAAAAAGCTTAAAGTTTCAACAGACAAACAAGTTCCCATTTGACTAGCTTTCATAAAGCGGCTTCAAGAAGCAGCTAGGACAAACAGTAATGTTTGTTGTTGTCTCATCTCATTTTTATTTCTTAGTGGAATTTGCTGCTAGTATGCAAAAACAGTTTCTGATCATAGTCAGTTACTCTGAAAAATATATTTTATTACTTTCAAAAAACCCCACTTAAATGAAGAGAATTATAAAATCATTTTTACAGGAGTCTTTGGATAATAAATTGTCAAGTCTTAAATATCATCAGATTCTTTTATCTGAGTTTATCTTGTCGAGATGGATCAGAATGCTGTAATCAATCACTCAGCTTAGCCATAAAATGGCTTCATCATACATGTGTATTCTCTTCAAAATCAAGTTGTAACATTTGCACATAATAACTTATTGGGTTGCAAGGTTAGTCCAAGCCTGTGTTCAATATTATCTGACATTTTATTGGCTACTACACAAACTTTTGCCTAATACAGTCATTTTACTTAGAAATTTAATTGAAAGGTTGCCTGTAACAAAGCACTTTTTTAATGTAGGAAGAGTAATGTAAAACTACTTGATGCATGGGAGGAAGAGGAGAGACAGTAAAATGTGGGAGAAAATGAAGAAGAAAAAGAAAACACTCATTCTAATGAGAAATGGAGTTTGAAGAGGAAGTTTCATAAGGATGAATTCATTCCCTAAGGGAGCTTAGTCTGCATTTGGTGCCTGGATCAGCATACCTTCCTAGATGAAAAGTATAAATCACACAGTTATGTGATGGATGATGTTTATTTAGAACAAGGCTTGTTAAAGAGGTGCTTAGCAGGGAACGGGCGTCTTCTTTCAAGGAACAAGGTCTTGATGCAGGCATTTAGAGAGTAGAGAAAGGGAAGCAGGAAGGAATGGGCTTGTAGGGGAAAACCCCAGCAGAGGATAAAAAAGGGCCATCCTCAGTTTGTAATGATCTGGACTTTGTCAGAGGAATATGACAGATGCAAAAAGGCCTCTACTGGAGGTTTCAGGCAGGCAATGGATGTTTACATGTGAAACTTCTATTGACCTACTTCATTTCAGAGGAATGAGGCTTTACAAAAGGTGAAATAAAAGTCTGCTTAATAAACTAATAGATGTATGGGGTGGCGAACATGCAAGAGGCAACAATCAAACCAAAAATATAATATTAACCAAACCCTATGTTTTCTCATGTAGGTGTTATTTTTTTTTCCTTTCCTCCCATATCTTAAAGGTCTATAACTCTGTTGAAGAAAACTTTATGAAGTCTTATTTTCAGAAAGCTTTTTCTATCTATTCCCAGCTATACCTCTAGCACAGAAGGGAGTTACACTCACTTCCCTGTTCTGAAAAATGAAACAACCCCAAAAAGCCCCATTTTTTGAATTTACCTTATATTTGACATTGAATGAATATGCTAATACAAGCACGATAGCAGAGTGTATCAGAAAACAAACTAAAGAATGAGTAAGTGTGGAAAATATTATTAAAGCTTGGTCTGTGGCCCCTGCATTTATGTATAAGCAGTTAACATAGAATAACAGTAAAATTTGAAAACAAACAAACAAACAACAACAAAATTTCTAGGAGTGCTTTATCCTCGTTACTGTTTAGTAGAAACTTCCTGAATAATAATATTCCCTCAGGAGGTGATAATTTATAAAAAAAAAATCATAAAATATAAATGTTTTATGACCGCTGTTGCATGTTGATAGAGTTGTGTTGGAATCTAAAACTGGGTTCCATTAGAAAAGGTTGTTTTCTCTTTGGTCATTGTTTCTCTCCATTTTTTCCATTCATTGGTTATAGGGATTGCCAGGATCCCACTGTGCCTCTTCAGGTGGAAGGGAAGATGAAAACTTGGGAGCTATTGGATATTCAGTTCCTGAATACCTTGGCCCCTCCTCATCTTGCTACTTATCAAAGTGGCTTCCCATTTTAAATGTGTAGGATAAGAGAAACAGAAAACTTGTGGAGCCTCCATACAGGCATGTGGTGGCGTCCCCGCCCATCAAGCCGGCTGAGATGTGGCCAGTCCCCATCAATCAAGCCCTAGCCATTCAATGGCTCAATGAATCCGATTCAGACGGCGTCTCCCTGGGCGGAGAAGCAGAATAGGAGCCACCCCTGGGGTGGACCTCGGGGCGGAGGGACAGAGCAAGGACCTCCCCTATTCCGGAAAGTTCCGTTCATCCTGGGCTATGGTCGGTTAATGGACAAGGACCCTCCCTGTTACTTGCCTGTTATTGGCACTGTGCTGCTGGTCCCTCCCATTTGTTCACTTCCATTTGGTTTTGGGGGCTTCCCCCGCCCCTTTTTTCCTTCCCTTAAAACCTCGAACCTGGACTGTGTACCCTTGAAGATTTTCCTTCCGCCCGACTTGTTAATAGATTCCGTTGGATCATCCCGAAATCTTCCTCTCTCTTTGTCTCCATTTCTCCGGCACTTGTCTGCGAGCACACCCGCACCCCTCGAGGCAGGCTATCCCGGTCTGGGGGCGGCTTGCCCGACACCGGCTACCTGGCAGGGACTGTGGCCAATAGCGGTCCTTCAGGAGGGTCGCCTGGGTGCCCAGGCTTCCATCGAGCCATCCAGAGGGGCACAAGCGGACACAGCCACCCTCCCAGGAGCTTCCAGTGTTCATACCTTCAGGATGGCTCTTCTGGTGGGTTTCCTGAAGACCGTGACATTTTTTATTTTACACAAAGAATTTGAAATGTGAGGTTCTCCTTCAGTTCATAACAAAGTCAGCTATTCTGAAATATCAAAGCCCTTTGTGAATTGGAATGACCTTTCCCTGGTTAGCTCCTGCCCTTTAGCAATGGGTGTTGCTGGTTGCTCGAAATTCACATACATGGCCACTTTTTGCAAAAAAAGGCTGTGAGAGGGCAAACTTTCTCCAAAAGGTCTTTAACTTAAAAAAGTCAACCCAAGGCATGAAAAAAAGAGAACCAGTTCTGCAGGCTATTCACCTCTTGGCCTCTTTACTGAAATTGCCAACAAGGAGAGGAGCTGCGATGAAGACTATTCATTTATCTCTGAAAATAATGTTGAATATCTGTCACTGCTTTGGGAAATGATTGACCTGATAATGATAGGTTTTATATCAGCAGGTCCTCGAGTGCCATTCTCAAAGTCACTATATGGGGTTTGAAAATTGACTTCTTAATGGTGACAGTCCTGTGAAACAGAAAGGAATTGCATTGCAGATGAATTTTCTGATGCAAGTGCATTGTCTTTTCTCTACCCAAATTGATGCCCATGCACAGAGTATGTTGCCCAGAGCAAAACTTAAGGGAATTACAGTGCAATGGCATTACATTGAGCCATATACTTTTAATGTCATGCAATAATTTATTCTTAAACTTTTTCTTATGATGGTGAAATGGTTCTCACTTAAAAAAAAAAACCCAAACATACTTACAGGAGAGTTATATTTAAATTTATGAGTATATAGTTTAGCCTTAAGAAAAAAATATCTTAATTTGCCTCTTGTTTTTAAGGTTCATTACAGTTAAAATTTCCTTCCAGACAAGCATCTCACAAAGGTCAATAGAAACTATTGGGGATTAAGCATGGAATTTTCAAAAGTAATTACTGCTGGCCTAAGTCTGATCTCACTGGTTTCAATGAACTACTGTTAACTTTATTGTGAATAGAGGTAG
The DNA here is from genome assembly GCA_013399195.1 of Dicrurus megarhynchus. Lineage (NCBI taxonomy): Eukaryota > Metazoa > Chordata > Aves > Passeriformes > Dicruridae > Dicrurus > Dicrurus megarhynchus. The sequence continues at coordinate 109,795 of VXAD01011613.1, read as the reverse complement.
TCAAATGTCAGGAGCTTTTTGGAAATCCAGTATGACTGATGTGTCATTCACTTGACAGTGAGACAAGAGTAGAGTACAGGACCAATCAAATCAAAGTGGATTATCTCTCTCTTTTCTATGACGTGTGGATATTAATTTCTTGGAAACATATAAATGCTGTCATACCAAACAAATTTGCAAACATAGAAAGAGGAAAAAAACATAGTGAATGAAATTGAATGGCTGGGAAAAAAGGGGTTAACAAGGACAAATATAGATAAAAGTAAACAAATACAAATCCAATGAGATATTGCCTTGGAAAATTGCTACCTAATTTATTTCCTCATTAGCATTTTTGAAACTTAACTAGGCCCAATTTCCCAGTAAACAAGAAAAATGAATTGCAGATCCCAACTCTGTTTATGTTCAATTTCTATGCTCTGTTTTGTTCCCCCTGAATTAAAGAAAAAAATCTGTCTTGTTTGCTCTTGAATTAATATCATAATCAATGCAACTTTCCATGGTGTTTGCAGTTTGTCACTACTATTTATTAGATACAGAGTGTTAACACCCAAAAAATAACCAACAGAGGTATTCTGTTGTGATAGGCAAGACTGAGACACTACCCATTCCCAGCTTTGCCTGTTTAAATGACTCATTTTTAATGAGTAAAGCAGGGAACACTTTTAAGGGCAGGAGAGAAGAATATACAGGACACACAAGTTAAGAAAGTAATATTTTGATTTGTAGACTTCATATTATTCTTACAATTTCAGGCAACTTTGAGGAAGAGCTGCTTTTCAGCAATTTTCTAAGGAAATTGAATACTTATGGGAGGAAAAATTAGCAAATGGTAAAAGTTAGGTTTTCAATCCATGCACTAGGTTCGCAATTTTGCAGTTGTCTTTGCACAGTGAGCAGGGACAATGAATGGCTGCATCTTTATGCAACAGGAAGAAAGAACCCACTCTGCAATCCTAACTGGAAAAGTAAGGCTGTGCTCTCTACACAGAATCATAGAATCCCAAAATCATGGAATAGCCAGGGCTAGAATGGACCTTAAAGATCATCCTGTTCCAACCTTACCAGCGTTCGTTCCAATCAGGTTGCTCAGAGCCCCATCCCGCCTGGTCTTGAACACTTCCAGGGATGGGGCATCCACAACTTCTCTGGGCAACCTGTCACAGTGCTTCATCAGCCTCACAGGTGAAAAAGATAATTTCTTCCTAATATGTAAATTAAACATAAACTTTCAGTCTGAAGCCATTCCCCCTCAGCCTCTCAATACTTGTAAAAAATTCCTCTCCATCTTTCTTGCAGACTCTCTTGGAAGATGGAAGGCTGCAATTAGGTCACTCTGAAGCTTTTTCTATTCCAGGCTGAAAAATCCCAATTCTCTCAGCCTTTCCTCATAACATATCCTGGGTTTTTTTCATATCAGTCATATATATTTTTTCCTTTATCTGGATATTTCACTTATGGACTACCAGATACAAACTGAAGTTTGTACAGTGAAGATGACCCTTCAACAGTTAGGACAGTATGTGAGTAGGAACCTGTTCTTAAACAGGCGCTGGAATCTATCATGCTTGCTTAAGTTGTAGCTTTAGGTCACAGTCTGGCATAGGTAAGTGCATATGTGTGCATCCAAATTAGTAAATTAAAGCATATTTTCCAATAAAATAAGCTACATCAGCTTCTGATGCACAAAACCTGGTCTTTTCAGCATCAAATCTTAGGGTTGAGGTTCAGCTACGCTGCAAAAAATTGTCAATATGTGTTCTCTGATAGCTGTGGATGTTGCCTGGGATAACTGCACATGGGTGCCTTAGTACCTAGTGCATGACAGCATGGCACTGTTCTGGAGGGAAGGTTGTGTGTTAAATTGGTCTGGACTTCTGCATGTGTTTGGCTTGTTTGCTTTAATCCAATATATATTCCCTCTCCTGTACAGCTAATCTGTTTCTCCTGTCATGGTATATTTTTTCTCCAATGAGATCCACTAGACTACACTTACTATAGGCACTGCAAAAATATGTTTCTTGTAGAAAAGAAAAAATCAAAATACTTTCATAATCTTTTGGTGAACTGTTGCACGTTAAATGTAAAGCAATTCATTTCCATAACAATGAATTTTACTAAATGTAAATGTAATTCTTTTCCAAATATTTAAAAGCAAATATGTTTTATTATGAGCTGGTTTTGTTTTTTTTTTTTTTTCTGGGTTTTTTTTTGGCATAACACAAACAGTTATTCTCCCAAATATAGCATGTCTGCTTACAAGCTCTCATCCCCCATATGATTCACTTACACTGGCATTACCCTGTCTAGAGATTTTCATCCAAACATGTAAAAGCACTGAAGAATATCAGGTAATGACTTATAATTGCTACTTCTGATGGACTATGGATTTTGTATGATTAATTTTGTTCCTTCTTACCAACCTCACATTTTTATTAGGACACTTTTGTTGCATTGTTTTTTTTCAGGCTGCAAATTCTGTGGAATAGAAATTGTATCATTTGATTTATTTTTACAGCATCTAACATAATGTGATACTAAATATGTCTGTGTATAATCAGTGCTGTATCAGTGTTAATAATAAATAATAAAATGCCTCTAAGATTATTATTCATTGCTCAGGTAAAGAAACACTGAAATAAGTAAGTAGGAAACTGCCCTAGGCTCCTGTACAAATCAAGGGCAGAAACAACCTTCTAAACCAAAGTAGATTAAGATTAAGATTCAGTTTCAAGGCATGATAAAATGACCTGTTTTTCTAAAAGCACTATTAAAGGATTGACATCATCTGCCATGAGTATCCAAGGGGAAGCTTCACTGCGGACCACCTCAGCTGACTTAAAATTTAGGCACACAATTTTCCTGTATGGAAAAGGATGAGGAATACCCACCTCCCAAAACAAATTCCTCCCAGCTCTCTCTCCTTGCTGACTCCAGAGGGAACCAGGACAGCTCAGAAATTCCCAGACATTCATGGCTGAGCCCACTTGGAGGCACTGACATCTGATGATCCAAGACATCCAGGCTGGGCTGGTGGACAGCACGCAAAACCTTCCAGGTGCCTCCTGTCCTGCAATATGAACTTCGTGCTTAGGATCCTTTTCCAGGGAGAGCCAATGTATTCTGGTGAATAATCAAGCTCTGCCTGAAGTAGGCACGGCATTTAATCAGAGGAATCCCTCTGAGGAGTCACACAATTTTAGCAACTGGAGCTCAGAAAACCAGCTCTTATGTAGACACTTACTCTGCAGTTAACTAAAATTAGGTGAAATGAATCCCAAATTCATAATTTTTAAATAGCTATAGTTATATTAAATGCAAATGAGCCACTGAGCAGGGATCTGCAGTAATTTCTGATCAAAGATTCCAGAGTTGGGCTGAAAGATGATGGCTGCTAAAGTTCAGGAACAAGCTATAAGAGGAAACTGGGGACCTCACACAGGACTTAAAATGGTGCTAGACAGACACTTCCAATAGACTTGCCTCAAATCTATCTGAAGGAAGGTATTTGGGGAGTATAAAACCTTAATGCTAGCACCAGGATTATGCAAAGAGGACTGGTTGATATTTTGCATATTTCTGTCTTTTTTGAGAACTGTGTATAAGATTTCCACCCTTGAAAATGGTTTACTAATTGTAGAAGGAACTCTTTGTACTTAAAAATCAGACATGTTCCCTGTACCATAGAGCATAAGGCAGAGATCTAGATCAAGAAATACTTAAAGAGATTATTTTTAAAGAAGACTGAGAAAGACTGTCAGGCTGACAGGCCCTTGAATGTGTTCCATCCGTATGGAATAGAGTATTGAGCAGCAAAAAATAAAATATGCATACGCAAGAAAAAAAACACACATAACTAAATGACATAATGAGGAGCATTAAGAAGAGCCATGGTGCCATTCTGAATGCTAGACTGATGCAGTCAAATGAGGTGGAGAGGAAGACAGAATTTGTATGTGCGTCAAGGAAGAAAGATTCTGTTTTAGGCCAGTTGCCTGTCAGCAAAAATATATTTTCAGTTAATACTGGATGAAAAAAATAAGTAAACACTGTTCACAATCAATTTAAAAATTTGGGAGTGGGTTTATTTTCTATATTTTGCCTGTAAGACTAATTAAGGTAAAAAAGTTCAGTGTACAGGTATGGGTTGCAGGTGTGGGTTTCAGCAAATTGAAAATGAAGAAAAAAACAAAAAGCCCAATTAAAAAAAAAAACAAACAAAAAACCCCAAAAAACAACAATCAAACAAACAAACAAAACCCAAAAAAAACCAAAAAAAACCCCAAAAAACAATAAAATCATGAGCATTTCTGGAAAATCGAAAATAAAAATTGGAGGTCATTTTCATTCCAAAAGATTTGTGGGGTTTTATTCATGTTTTCAAATAAAACTTTCCCAGAATTCCTAAGCACAAGAAATGGTGACTACTTGTAAATGACCCAGATTTGTGATTTCCACAGACACAGTGAGTACTCCTGACTTCCTCCTGTATTACTCACTCTGACTGTGAATACCTTGAAAAGGAGCTATCTCTTTCAAGAAAGCCATAAAAACTACAGGTGTAGTTGCCTTTCTCATGTAAACCACTGTGACACTTTCTGACTTTAGTGTAATTATGACAATCAACATCAGTGGAAGATTTGGCCAAACTGGATCTGAAGTATTTCTGTCTGGTAATCCAAGGCTGTGACTGTCTTTCTGTGCATGTAAGGTTAAACAGCTTTGTGCTAAAAAGGATCACCAGAGGCTCTGACACCTAGTCCAAATCTGGAGAACTAAATATTTGAGTGCCTGGTCTACTGGAGACATCTGTTGCTGCTGTTCAACATCAGTAAAGTAGTTGGAAAACCAATAAAGGCTCACCTTTGGGTTACAGAGGAAATACACATCCATAGATGAACTTCTACAAATATTCCCAAGATGCAGAGAGCAGGAAACATGCAATAACTACTACACTTGGCCCCACGTACTGCTGTGACTGCTGCTATACAAATTTAAAAAAGGCGAATGAGAAATGAAGTCATAAGAACAGATGTAGCAAAAAAAAAAAAAAAAAGACATTTCACAAGCCTTAATTGCAGTTAAAAATATTTCTATCATTCTTGAGTGAAGAATTTCTGCATCACTAAGATATAATTTTAGTCATCTTATACCTACACTAACAGAACAGCAGTTCCTGACTATCTAAAGGTAGCAGAAGCCATGTTTTCCTAATCCTGGGGTTGTTTTTTTTCCCCCAACTAATGCAGTTGAAATAATAACAAAGCAGCCTCATTCCACCTCTACAGCCCAGCAGCAAATATAAATCCATCAGGGTGACAATAGGATTAAACTGTGGGCACTGCTTGCTTGTTAGTCTTCTCCCTTAAATAACTTCCATGTGAGATGGGAAATTAATGTTGCAGTAAGTTGGTTCCTGTTGTGGGCCCAACAATAGAGCCAGCAATCCTCTTACCGTGGAGCATTACTTTTGCCTGTATGTCAGCTGGCTAAACTGTTCAGTCACCTTTTGTCTCCATAGGAGTACAATGTGCTTGTTGATTTGCCAAGTCCCAAATCCTATATTTAATACAATGCCTTGGTGTAATTTGAAAAATAAAAGTATGACTCTCCCTGAATACCATTAAGAAAATTGAAGGGGAGGGGAGAAAAACAGGGGCACAAGGTCACACATAGATATTTCCACATTCACACCCCAGACAAAGACTCAAGCTGTGTCTTCAGGTGGAAAGAGGAATGGACAAAAGAAAATGTATAAATTGGACCACCTCAGAACTAGGTCTTAAGGTATCATGGCTCATCTTCTTCCACTGCTTTTCCCTTGTTTTAATGCAAGGCCATTTATTTGCTGCAGAGCTACATAAGCTCTGAAGGCCACTGGAGAAAGAGGACATAGCGAAGCCTGTTCCTTTTCCGAACTGAACAAATATTCCTACACCTAAACCCAGCTGTATTGAGTTTTATTTGTTCCTTGCTGTTGAATCCAAGCCTGGCTACATCCAACATATTTAAGTCTATGACTAAGGACTATCTAGCCTAAGTCTTCATGAGGAAAAGGGCCACTCTGACTGAGTAGTCTGGAGTCTCTCTCTGCACTCCTACTTTAGATGCTTTAAGCTGGGCAGAGCATTTCAGAGCCAGAGTCACTGCCACTTAAAGCTGTTCAAAACAATGTTGTCAGAATGCCTGCCTGGTGAGGAAAATTATATTTTTCAAAATGCCTAAAAAAGTATTGTTTTCAAGAAAATTTCACGTGAGGAGGAAAACAAATGAAGCACAGTGATGGTGACTAACTACTGTGGCAAAAGCTTCCACATGGGATATTTCTTTTAAAAATTCAAAATAGCTTAGGAAAAAATCATTGGTTTAGTGCATTAAAAAAAAAATCATACAGTTTTACTGTGAATTAAATGCTCTGAATTTAGGACAGCAAGATATTTGGACTGACCTTCACCTCCCTTACTTTTTTCGCTCCAGGGAATTTTATTTTGAAGCAGGATGTTTATATGTTTGTTGTCAAGGAGTTTTTTGTATTTTATGAATGAACAAACAAAAATCGTGGTGTTAAATTTTCCCATCATACAGGGAAATCTCTGTGTCCTCTCTCCCCAGGTCTACCACCATCTCACCACTTTTCAGTAGAAAATTAATCTGTGCCCTCAGTTTGCCTCCCATGGGGCAAAAGTAATGCTCAGAACTGTCCCAGCACACAAAAAGGAGGAGGGAGGGCATTTTCAGCTGTAAAATTGTGGGCATAATTTGTGTTCCAATACACTCCTTGAAAACCCAGTGCCCAGTACTGGGCATGCTATTGCTCACACAGGTGACAAAAATTCTCCTGAATCTACAGTCAGGATGCAGAAAGAGGCAGATGAGAAAAGAGCAGGGCAGGTGGGCAGGGCAGGAGCAAAGGTATGAGAGAAAAGAGTAACACTTCAGCTGGACAATGATGAGCTTTTATTTCTGATTGCATGACCAGTAGAGTTAAACATCCTACATGCTCCTCTGAGGCCATCCCTTCAAGTTAGACCTCATGGGACAGGAGGGAATCTTGGGCTGTCTCTGCCCCATGGTAGAGGTAAATAGATGAGTACCACAATAAATTTACTTTAATGAGAGAAACAGATGCATGCAATTTGTTATACTGAGGGATGAGGAATGCAAGCAGCACTGCCGTGGTTTAAACACATTTCAGCCCCACACAGCCACTCGTTCACTACCTGACCGTGGTGGGATGGGGAGAGAATCAGAAGTGAAGGAACCCATTTTTTTTTCATGAAGACAGTTTAACAGGTGAAGGAAATCCACGCTCACAAGCAGAGCTAAACAAGGAATGCTTCCAGCACTTCCCATAAGCAGGCAGGTGCTGAACAATCCCCTGGAAAATGGGGGATCCATCACACACAAGGGTCACTTGGGAGGACAAATGCTATCACTCCAAACTCCCCACACACACTTTCTTCTTTTCTCAGTTTCGTATGCTGAGAATGATGCCTGCAATAATATCCATGTGATCATCTGGGGTCAGCTGTCTTGCCTCTGTCCCCTCCCAATTCCCTGTGCACCCGCTCTCTGCTGAGACGAGGTGAGAAGAAGAAAAGTGCTTGACTCTGTGCAAGCCCTGCTCTGCAATAATGGCAGCATCTCTGTATTATCAACACTGCTTCAGGAAAAATTTGAAACACGGCCCCATGGTAGATGCTGTGAAGGAAATTAACTCTACCCCAGACAAAACCAGCACATGCATGAATCTCCACCCAAAGCACAGGAGACAATTCCCAATGAGAATAAACAGAGGGTCTCTGGAGCAGAGGTGCATTCTCAAAGTGACTTTATAAAAGCTTTCTCTTCACTCCAGTCTTCCCCCCCACTCAGCAGCCTCCTTGAGATCTCATGTATCATTGTTTTGTGCACACCGTTTTCCATGAGATGAGTTTAATAGCATTATAAAAGTCACATTGTGCACAAATTGGGAACTTCAGCGCCTCGGTAACTGCTCTGATGCATACACACTTGCAAAGTTTTCAAAGCAGAAATGTTGAAGGCACTTCAAGGCACAAAAACATCCTTGGGTAAATTACTTCCTATTAGTATGTCACATATATCTTATATATGACTCTGGTTCCATGAAGTGACAGCCGCACTTGACAATAAAACTTTGCACTCTTTTTTATTTATATTTTTCCTGATTTTTTTTATTTCTTCCAAGTATATAATGTCTGATGCTAAACCACTTATCTTCCTGCTACCAGTGAGACCAGCGCTGCCTACTTTGCTTACCAATAAGCTAGAGCATTTCCACCCCACACCTCTGCCTGAAATTGCAAGCAATTCTAATCACTGCTGGTTAAGTCAGATGAGAGAAGGAAGCACGGAGAGTTTTAAAAGGTGGGTAGGTTGTAAGTCCTGTGACCCATTTAACATTAAAGGGTAAAAACATGAAAGAAAAGCTGAGTATCTTAAAAAGAGATGTATCCTTTTCTGGATAAATTCCACCTTAGATCACAGAATATCACCCTTGTCTCAATATCTTGAAGGTATATAGCAAGAACAAAAAGTACCAAGCCTTCCCTCTTACCTATAAAAAAGGAAAAAAGAGGCATAGCTTCTACCCATATGAATCCCCCAAATTGTTTGCAACCCTCCCCCTTTCTAGATAGTGATTCCAGAGTGAGTAAATTGGTTCTCAATTTTTTAATGAAGAATCTGATCTCCTTTTTTTTTTGTTGTGTTTTATGCTTCCACATAATGGGACACTGAAATTGAAAAATCAGTTTAAGTTCAGGTTTACAATCTATTTCACTTCCTCATTTCCAATTACAATTTTGGAATATTTTGTTGTTTGCATTTAAGGCATCATATGGAAATATTTAACACTTCATATGTAGTAGGTTAAATGACAGTTTTAATGGACTGTTAGGAAAGTTTTGAAATACATAAAAACTAGGAAAAAATAACTCCATTTTTTCCTACTTTTCTGCCCCCATACGCCATTTATGCATCACTTTGAAACAGAGAAATGACATCTCCTTTACAATTTCTGATCATTTTGATAGCCCATGTTTAATTTCCTCTAGACTATAGTTCTGAAATTTTATGGCTGAGAGAAAGATGGAGTAGATATAGCTAAATTACAGAAAATAGAAGTGTATCAAACCTGCATATTAATCCTCAACTGAATTTACAGTGTCCATTTAACTGAGCTATGAACTCTGTGTTTACAACTACGGGAAATGTTTCCTAAATAGTTCTCTTTCCATTTAAATTCCTAAATGTGGTCACATCTGGCCAGTGGAAAGTAGGGGAGGGGAAGCTCAATAATTAAGAGGTTATTTGAAAGTTTAGTTGAAAAATCTTACCTTTCAGAGCTTCCAATAGACAATCAAATTTGAATCTAGGATTGAACTTTATGATTATGTTCACTTGCAAATATATTTTTTCTGTAAAATCCTGTAATTTAGTCCATAAGCATAAAAAACTCATACTAATTCATATTAATCCTAAAAAAAATTAAAACCAAACGAAAAACAGTCACTACAGCAATACCATCACAAAGGGTAACAGCAGGGAGATTTATTTTAGACACACATTCTCCATGTTTATACTGGCTGAAAAATATATTATTTATATAATGACATTTTTAATATTTTAAAATACAAAAAAAAAAAAATAAAGATCATTACTACTCCTTCAAATAAAGAACTCCATTTAGAATTAATGAGTTGTGATGGTTTTAACTATCAGTTTATTTTATTTTTAGTTTTTTTCTTTTTTTTTTTTTTTTTAAGTTTAGGAAGCAGGCAGCTATTCAATCCCAGATCTTGACCAGTTGGAGTTTTATTTTTTCAACATTATATGACATCATAAATCATATATAAAGCAAATATCTGAAGCATAAATCTCCCATTAGACATACTAGACAATGTAATTTCCTTCATTTAAGCTTCAAAGATTTAATCATGACTCTTTACCTGAATTTTAGTTCTGATTTAGGTAGTGGCTGTCTAAATAAATCTCCCATAAATTGTTGGGAAAATCTTAGTTTGAAGGAGGTAGAAAAACAGGGAAAGAAGAAGAAGAATAGTGAAAGAAAATGGAAGGAGGGAAGGAAGGAAGGAGGGAAGGAAGGAGGGAAGGAAGAAAGGAGGGAAGGAAGGAAGGAGGGAAGGAAGGAAGGAGGGAAGGAAGGAAGGAGGGAAGGAAGGAAGGAAGGAGGGAAGGAAGGAAGGAGGGAAGGAAGGAAGGAAAAGAAAGAATCTCAAAGTCAAGGCTGAATCCAGGGGGATTGCAGTGGACTATAAGTCTAAACCTCATCAGAGAAAGCTTTATTCCCAAAAGGAGTTGCACTGAAAGGGAATAATTGACTACAGAACAGAAAGAACTGATTCATATTCTTTGAAATCAAATCAAATTCCTCATCCTGAAAACTTCCTTTCACAGATTAAGGGCCAAGTTTTCTTCTGCATTCTGTGAAGCACAATAAATTACCCTACTACGAGTGAGACGAAAACCCGTCTACATGCATTTGATTCTTAGATCAAGGAAGCAGAATATTTTTATATGCATTGATTATTCTGCTCACCATTTCACTGTAGGAAATCTCTCTATGACAATTCCTAATCTCTGTTTTTCAGCATATTTATTCTTACATTCTTAAAGAAGCATTTTTGCTCATTCCAATAACACCTCAAGGAATGTGGCCATCAGGGTTAGTTAGGTCCTGATCTTTCTTACTCCCTCTTCTGATAAGAAAATTGTAATTTTTTAAATTACTCTTTTATATCAAGGTAGTGTGAGTTGTCTCTAGGGCCAGCAGAAGGAATGCAGAAGTGCACTTGACACCCAGAGTGGAAAGCATTATGATTTATACAATGGCTCTTTCTTATTTCAGAAAAACTGAGGACAGTTCCTTCTTTCACAAGAAGTCTTTGCACTAATAGGCTCAGGATGTTTGTCAGTCCCAGGTTTGCCTTTCCATAATCTATAAAGTGAGGTTCAAGACTCTGAGCCTGATGTATGAAAGCAGAGTAAGGAAGAAAGGACATAAATATTTTCCTTCTGGGAGCAAAAGGATAGATGGGATGGTGGTGGTAACCTCTCTTTAGGAGCATAGACAGGTATATATAGATGATAATTATCAAAAAGAAGTTGGTTATATATTCTTGAAACAAGGCAAAATCTTACCCACTTCTAACTTTGCATGATTTCCTGCACTGGCCTCCACTGAGCCTCCGATGGTATGGGACCTCTGAGGGGAAAGCTCTCTGTACAAGCACGTCAGAATCTGGGCCAACACATCACAAGGAAAGAAAGGGGAGACAGCTGTCTTGAGTAAAGCCAGAAAAACATTACCAAGCTCTGGTCTTTGGGAAATTCAGTCCTTTTCCTACTGTTTGTGTGGCCTTTGATGATACGGGTTCACCTTTGCAAAAGACATTTTGCGGCAGACAGTTCAGATCGCTGTCCTTTAAATCCAGACATTACAACCAGCTGGAAGTCTGCAATGACCTCTTCCATGGCAGAGCGGAATAAATCAGTGACAAAGTGCTAGAATCATTGCAAGAACGAAAGAGATCCCTCCCTCCTGGAGCCTGTATCTTAACCTCTTTAGATGAGATTCTTGTTACCTCACATGATCCTCTGAAAGTTAGACATCTAAGTCTAAGGTAGCCATTTATGATTCCTTAAGAGTCAACTGAAAGAAACACAAACCTCCAAAAGGGCAGCTCACCTCATCCTAAAATAGCCTTTGGGAATGAGTCAGCAGTACTGCCCTCTGCAATGCCCATATCTGTCCTCTGACTATAATGGATGGTGAGGGCAGTCCATACCTGTAAAGTTCGGACACTGAATTTATATATGAGGACCCCCACTTTCTTTAGGGTATTCCAGATTTCATTCCTGCAGAATCAAATACAGGAAACTATGAAGTCCACGTATTCAAGTCTTGCCTCTTACAAGCACTTGGATAGGTAACATAATCACAATATGAGTTGAGGACTGATTTGAATGGAGAAAAGACTTATGTTGGTCACCTTAGTTATTATGGAAAAAATGTAGTAAACATAAAGCAATAATATCAATCTCACTTTTATGTCCACACACACACACACACACACACAAAGAAAAGGAAACAAGGTAAATTTGGTCTCAATTTACGTAGATGGATAATAAGACTTTCAATTATTGTTGCATTATTTGTTAGTATGTGGATGAAAGATTAGGTGACCATATGCAAAATATATTTTCTGCATATTATAATATTTAGTAATGTCATTTGATTTTTTATATGTTTCATTAAATTGTTTTGTGGCTTTATTATCTACCCAGATGCACAGCTCAGAAATACAATTATTCAGATTTAGAAGCAATAAAATTTGGCATGCATTTACTTGTATTCAGAATTCCTACACGCTAAAGAGAAATTACTGCATTCTCCCCACACAGCTCGGTTCTCATGCCTTTGCTGAACCATTCATTAGAAGGAGCACATTATAGAAAATACACCATTTATGTTAAGAAACCCTCTGATAACAGATGTATTTGTACAAAGCAAATGTTTCAATATATCATAGCCTTTTGATCATGAGTATAATAGAAGCAAACCTATACACATTTTCTGTAATGCATATCTCTGTTATATGATTATTGGGGGGGGGAAATGAGTGTTATAGATTATATGTTTTAAGAAAAGGCACCTGCAGACAGAGGTTGACAGTCCTTTGAAAACATTATTGAATACGATACAAATTGTTCCATTTTATAATAAATGTTTTGAGGTTGCATTAAAAGGCATGTCTCCTAGCTGAAGCACAGGGAGCTTTCCTATAGACAAGTCATTCCAGCTTTGTTTTGCCTTTGCTATGTTTCATAAATCAAGCACTCAAATATACGACATAATGTCCTGAAGTCGTCCCCTGTCCCCTGTAGTTGCGACTGAGTCTGTTCCTGATGGATAGCAGGGTAGGGAGTAAGTCAGCAGTCGTGTCCTAGCAGGGGAGGTTTCAGCAGTGGTGTCTGCTGTGCTCTGTGAGGCTGCACACAGCACCTTGGGGCCCTGCTTGGACCTCAAGTGATGATCCTGGGCAGAAGCACCCCAGAAACTTTAATGTGCATTTTTTGTAGAAGCATCCCAGGTGCGCCCTGTCTGTAGCACAGACCTGCTGGGCTGAAATTAACTGTAACTGTTTATCAATATACAAGTAAATATGGTGAGGGGAAGGTGATACTGCTTGGTGTTCCTTCCACTCTACCTTCCAACAGGAATTGTAGTTCCACCTCTGAGTAAGTGCTTTCCTTCACTATCATGTTGCTTCTCACAACACCTCCACAAGAAGAGCACACCTGGCAGAAGAGCACTAATGCACTTGCCTGTGCTGCCCAGGAGTAAATGGGAGGATGTTCAACCACAGGATGTTCTCTCGATTCCGACAGTCCCTGACCAGTAGTTCCATGCTGGGTCAGGAGCACTGCCTGGTCTTTGCTCACTCTCAGTATCAGTGCTGCTCTGAGGCAATAGCTTGCATTTTAGGGAGTCCCCCAAGGCACTGCCATGTGCTGCACTGGGGAGCCCCAGGTCTTCGGTCCTTCTTTTATGCTATCAGGACAGTAACATAACTGGTGTTGCTGTAGATGGATCCCTTGAAGTTTCATGTCTCTCATGGACTCAGCTGTCTCCTGTTTCTGCCCACCCATCACACAGGAAAAAATTATCTTGTAAGCCTGTGTCAGAGAAGAGACAAGGACAATCTGAGCAGCTGTGATTTAAGATTTGGATAACGGAGGCACAACATGGGGCAATTGCCATGGGGCAATTGCCAAGGGGCAATCCCTAGTGATGTAGGAGATTTACCGAGTATCACAAACTGTGCCTTTTCTTCTATTATTTCCTTCTAAAAGCTGCAATATTGGTCTGAATATCTCTGCTTTGCAAAAGCCACAGATCTCGTCCTCTTCTTTTTCTACTGGAATTATTAAAATGTAGAATAGCATTTTATTTTTTAAATTAATAACTTCTGCTTCAACGTCTCTGATTAGGGTATAAGAGCTTTATTACATGAATGAAATCAGTATAATCTTTTTTGCCTAAATTTACACACATAATACAGATAGCTTTAGTTCCCATTTCTGCAGAGGTATAGAATTTTTATTCTTTTATCCTAATGGATAGAATTTCAGGCAATTATGTTGTTTATATTTTAGAGACCAAACTATTTTTTTTATGTTAATTTCGAATAACTCTATTGACTTCAACAGAGTTACACTGGATTTACATTACTATAAATGGTAGTACATGTTGGTCCTTAAATGACTATGGGGAGTTTGGATTACCCAATGGATTTGGCAAACCACACTCAATAATTTTGCTAAAAATGTCTTTATTCCTGGGGCCATTTAATATTTATGCACTTGTTTCAAGCTTGTTTCTAAAGAGTACAATGATTTATTATGAACCAACACTTGCACAATAAGCTATAATAAAACAGCTATTTAGGTTTGCTTATGTTTACCACAAAATCAGTTCAAGGCATCTGAGAATTTTCTTTGGTTAAAATAAAGTATGTCCAATATAATGGAGAAATTTGACTTGATATAACTCACAAGCTTGTAGGGCAGACAGCAAACTGCCCTGGTTTGACAGATGCCAGTGGATATTCTTTGCCCACCACATTTTCCCCTCTTAGGGCTTCCCTGTTCCTCTTCTCCCTCCAAATACATTATCTTTTGAAATTGGGTATAAGTCTTACCAACAGTGAAGAAGCAGCAATCTCTTTCTGTGTTTCTTGGCACACAGTTGAGTTATTTTACTTGAGGGGTAATGTTCTGGGAGTTTCTAAATTGTAAGACAAACAGATGGCTGTCATTTATATATGGTTTTCAATTTGTACATTATAATCTTTCCATTATTATTTGGAAAAAAAATCTGAACAGCTTACAGCTTCTTCAAACCATGAATCACCTCTTTCAACATCTCTGCAGTTTTCTTGGACAGGTACATTGTCTCAAGGGAGAAGAAGCCTTGCTCTTCATGCATGAGTTGACCCTACACTGAGGTCATTGAACATTCTCCCACTTACACTGGGTAACTGAGTGAGGGCTAAATGAGACCCTTGACAGGGTCAGGGTCAGTGAACAGAAGGATTTAGAAATTATATTTTATGTTAATTTAATTTACCTTATTTTAAAGACTCTAAATTCTATAGGCTCAGAAGAATATTGTTGATCACTGACATTTAAACCAAAGGCACAAATCTAAGAGATCCCAGATTTTCAATCTCTTTTCCTTCTGTTGAATGGTGCTTTTTAGAAACCACAGATGCCTTTGATTTAATTTTTCACTGTTCTATCCACCCTATTTTGTTGTCCATCAAGAAAGAAACATTAGTCATCACTCTGACAACAACAGAAAAAAAAATGGCTAAAATAGAGGTCTGATATATATCAGCTGCTGTTATTCTTGTTGCAAGTCAAAAGAATACAATTTCCACAAATTTGCTTAGACTCATAAAGTTTCATATTCAGAGGTACAACTGGGGCTTTCAAAGCCACATCACAGCACAAGCCCTGTCACTGCCAGAAGAGGAGAAACATTGCTCGGATCATCAGCACCTGCATTATGTATACCCACTTCCTTCCCTTTGATGACATCAACAAGATCAAAACGGGTTTAGCTTTCAGAAAGAAGTGTTGTGGCTCAGTCATAGGTGTTTGGGACAGAAAGAAATTGTGGGGAGGAACTCTCCACCTTCAGGCTATGCAGTAAGGTCACCAAGAAGCATTGCATCATCCTCTCTTCCAAGTTTTCTGCTTTCCACGATGTCACACAAGCAAAAGATTTTCCATTTATCAGAAAAGCTTGCTATGTAGCAATTGTCAAATACTTGGGGAAAAGAAAAATAAAACAACCTAGAGGACTGGAATAATTTTGGAAATCCATGAAGAGAGAAAGAGATGTTCCCAGGGCACAGGTGAAATTTGTGGCCATTGCAACTGTCAGGAAGCAAAGCTTCTTGCTAAAAAGGAGGCTAAAAAGAAAAGATGATGTAGTCTTATTGCCATGACACTGCTCAAGTGAGTAAAGGACAAACGGGGATAGTGGGGAGAAGGAAATATCTCCCACTTACAGGTGTTTCCAAACTGAATAAAAATAAAATATGTCCTATCATCCTTAAAGACAAAAATAAGACTGAAAACAGGGAAAAGAAAGGTTAGGGTTAACGCAAAATATTTTCTGTTTAATAAGTTAGAACTTTGGCATGTGCTTTTACAAATGCCACATATCTCTGCGTATCCAGGAGGCATCGTTTCCACACTCTGATGTTTCTATTGGTTTCAACCTCTGACCCAGCTCCCTACAAACAAGCCACACTGTGGACAGCAGAGAGGTCTGCAGAACCAGTTGTGATGGCTCTGTCATGGGACTCTAGAACTCCAAAACTGATGGCTTTGGGCAGCCTCAAACACTTGCGAGCATGAAAACAAATACATTATTTAATCTGATGTGTTTAAGTCAATTGCATAAGTCATCACTGGTCATTCTGCTGCAAAAGAAAGGGAAATTGCACAGTTGACAAATACAGACCACCAGTCTAACTATCCAAAACAGTGACAGGCAGAGAAGCCACCTGGATGTTAATGTGATCAAGTCTCAGTAAAGAACCGCAGACAGAACACCTTCATTTACAAGGGCCCAGCCATAAGTTGCTCTAAGTGTGAAAGGCAGCATGTACTTATTTAGTAAGAGGCAACCGTTTTCCACTTTGACCCTAAACCACATGTAACCATCTCATGATTTCCTATCGTCATGCTGGAAATAATTTTTTTTGGTTTTGATATGATTTGAGAGGTAAAACTAAACTCTGCAGACAGCTAAAACTTCAGTCCCTGTCTCTGGAACATCTTTTGGAAGTGCGAAGGAACACAGTGCAGAGGTTTCCTCTGAGCTTATTCTTTGATTTAACACAAACAAATGCCTGGAAAAAATCATACTGTACTTGCTAAACAACAACTCTGAAAGAGAAACGACACATCTTGGGAGGTAAAACATAATATCCCAGCCCTGGTGAGACAACACCAGGGTGACCAAGCTGACTGTGCTGCCTGGTGATGAGCATGTAGGGTAAAAGTAACTTGTCCAGACCATTTCCATTTGTCCCACATCATGGCTGCACTCAGACATTGCAGCTAATTCTGGGAATCCACTAGGGCCAGTTAAGAATTGAAAAGCCTAAGAAAAAGTTAAAAGATGTATTAAAAAAAAAAAAACCCCAACCAAATAAAAACCAAACAGCTAGACAAATACAAATTGACATTTAAGAAGTTGTCAAGACTTGCTATACATGCCACAAATATAAGTCCAGTCCAAGTCAAAAAAATCCAATGTCACTGACTGAGGGAGAAAAAAAGAAAAGGCTCTCTGGAGCAAAGCTGACATAGGTCTGATTATGCTGACAGAGGAAAATAAAGTACTTGTTCTAGAATATTATTCTAACTTCCCTGAGAGCTTACTAGGAGACATTATGGCTAAACAGGTAATCAGATATGCCAAATCTATTTTTGCTAAATATAGTACACCTGCAATCAAAAAGTCTGACAGTGGGCTACAGTTTTGTAATTTACTGATGGGAATTAGATATATTAAGCAGTAAAGAGGCCCCAAGCATCCATCCTGTGGTTTAATGAAGTTGTCTCCTTAGAACCATAGAATCATGTAATTGTTTATATTGAAAAAACACCTTAAAGGACATGGAGTCCAATCATTAACCCAGCACAGTCACGTCCACCACAAAAACATGTCCCTAACAGCCACATCTACATGTCTTTCAAATAGCTACAAGTATGATGACACTACCACATGCCTGGGCAGCCTATTCCAAGTCTTGACCACCCTTTCCATAAAGAAATTTTTCCTAATATTCAATCTAAACCTCCCCTGGCACAGATTGAAGCTGTTTCCTCTTGTCTTGTTACTGTGACTTGGTAGGAGAGAATAAACCCCACTTCTTTTTAGGTACTTTCAGAGAGCAGTAAGTTCTCCTCTTCTCCAGGTCTCTCTCTCCACTGCTCCACATCAGATTTATGCTCCAAATCCTTCCCCAGCCTTTCTCTGGAGACTCTCCAGCACCTCAATATCTTTCTTTTTGTGAGGAGCCAAGCCTCTTAAGCAGGGCATTCTTCCCTCCAGAAGTCTAAGGTGTCAGTATTGCTGGCCCCCATCCTCCCTACTTCTCCAAGAATCAAAACCTCTATGATACCATGATTGCTATGACTGGGACAGCCTCTGACCATCACATCACTGACCAGCTGTGGCTGCCTGACCAACGCAGTGGCCTTCTGTGACGGGTGACTACATCAGTGGACAAGGGACAGGATATAGGTGTCATTCATCTGGACTTCTGTAAAGCCTTTGACATGGTGGCCCTCAACATCCTTCTCTCCAAATTGAGATGGATTCAAGAAGTGAACTGCTAGATGGATATGGAATTGGTTGAATGGTTGTCCCATTGCCCCAGGAGGAGTTCAAAGCTTTGGCCCAGTCCCAGAGATTTGACATCATCAGTCTAAGTGAAACCTAGTTGGGTGGCTACAGGTGCTTCCGGAGGGATAGGCAGAGCAGGAGAGGTGGAGAGGTGGTACTGTATGTAACAGAAGGGCCAGAGTGTGTGGAGCTCACAGCTGGCCACAGCACAGTTGAGAGCCTCTGGGTGAGAGGCCAGGGACAAACAGAAAATGCAGATGCCATCGTGGGAGTCTGCTACAGGCCTCCCAGCCAGGACAATGCCCGTGGGATCCTTGGGAGGTTTAACAAGGCCAGCTGCAAGGTGTCCCTCTACTCTGCTCTGGTGAGACCCCACCTGGAGTACAGCCTCCAGCTCTGAGCAAGCTGGGCTAGTGGGAGGTGTCCCTGCTCACGGCAAGGAGGTTGGAATTGGGGGGTTTTTAATGTCCCTTCCAAACCAGTCCATTCTGTGATCTCATTATCACCCACCAGCCCTAGTTGTTATCTGCCTTGGCCTTCCCCTTGACCCTTACCCATAAATTATCAGCTATCATTAAGCTCTAGACAATTAAAACACTCCCTAAACATACATGGCTGCCCCACCACCTCTCCTTCCTTGCCTTCTGAAGAGCTTAAAGCCATCCATTGCAGCACGTTCAAGAAGCCAAATCATGTGTCTTCCTGTTTATTCCCTCATTATTCCCTGCAGGAAGGATAGAGGAGCACACTGTTTGTGCTCCTGTTCCCTTAGCCACTGATCCCAAGGCCCTGAAGTCTCTCCTGGTGGCCATCGGATTTCTTGTTGTAACTTCCCGAGTGCCCACCTGGAAAATCAATAGTGAATAATGATCTAAGGGCCTTACCAGAGCAGGGCTTTCTCTTAGTGTTAGCTGGCCCTAAGGGCAGCAGCAGTGTTCCCTATGGAATGGGCCTGGTCTGCAGTCATGGACACACCAGGTCTGCTGGGCAGGACCTCAGCCCCATTCCCTCTGTCCCTTCAGTCCCTGTGTTCAGTCAGGTGCAGAGAGGATAGGGATGCATGTCATGTCTGTCTGTCTGTCAGGCCTGTCTCAGGGAAGGCAGGCATCAGTTCCAGTCTGTCTCACATTCCCTAACACTCCTCAGACTACTCCTCTCCTCCTGGAGCATTGTCAGTAAACAGAGGAGCTCCTCTGCCTGGGTGACCTCCCACTGGCATGAGAGCAGGGCCCACCCTGGAGCTGGCCCAGGCTGCTCCCCCAGAGCTCTGCCTGGGTGGCTGCCTCAGTCACGGTGGGTATGGAGCTCACAGAGGTGATGGCTTTCTGCCCTGTGGACACCACTGCTCCCTGGTAGAGCTGGCAGGGCTTCAGTGCCCTTCTTGCATGCCATTCTCCAGGAACTGCCACCCAAACTGCCAAGCCATGCCCTGATGGCTCTGTCATGCCCTGTTTTCCCACCTTGCTGCTGTCACTTCTGGCTGCTAGTGCTTCCTAAGGTCTTATTTCATAGGTGTAGAGGCTTGGCCACCACTGCCACCGGCCCCACCTGGGTCCTGTCCTCCAAAGTCTGGTGATCTGCAGGCTTCCAGCGGCTGTCCCAGCTCCTCCTGAGCTTCCCCCAGTTCAGGAAGCTCTGTTGTGCACTGACCAGGGTGCTCTGCTGCCAATCCTGCCAGGACCAGAGCTGCTCGCCTCAGCAATCTTGGGAAGACTGAGCAGGAGACATGTGCAGACAAAGTGCACAGGGCACAGAGGCAAAATAAAAGGGGCATTTTGCCAAAGAAACTATCACACAAGTACCAAAGAGCAAAGCAAGGAAAACCCAAAAAGATAGCTGTCCCAGGACAGCTGCATCTGGTACTTCAGAGCAGCAATGGCACAGGTTAAAGGAGTCAGTCCTGGCAAAAACAGCATGAGTGTACAAGCACAGATTCTATGTACTGATGAAAGTCCCAATACCACTGATATCTCAGGAGAAATTCAATAATTTAAGCAACTAGAGAGGCCTAATTTAATTAAAAATTTAAAATTTTAATTGAAAAATAAAGAAAATGTGATGGTTACAGATATTTGTGACAAGATGTCATTTGCCTACATATTATAAAGTATGTTTTGTTTGATTTTTTTTCCTTTTTCCTAGGAAAGTAAAGCAGAACAAATGTTGGGAACTGCACCTTTCAGTGGCAAACACAGGCATTGATTTATACCACCTTAGACACTTAAAATCAGGATCAAAATCTAAGCAAGTAAAACAAGATCCATTTCTCTCTCATGGAGAAAAACAGACACCTTCATAGGATGCTTTTCCACACCTCAAGACGGGAATCTAAACTGGGAAAAGTTTTTTTCTCTCTCTTTGTGCCTTTGTCTCCCCATGAACTATACAGGGAACGCAGATGGAAAGTCAGGCTTAAGTGTCTTACTGTGTGACATTTAGAATCAGGGGCACTGAATCCTGTCCTCAGCCTCAAGGATGATGCTTGACTAAAAGTATCCCTAGTAGACAGCTGTTTTCCATGACCTTTTCAGTGACCTTAGGCCAGGCCTTCAATAAGAAAGCTTTTTATCACTTCACCAAGGACTTCTACATGCTACAGGAGTCTGCTCTATCACCCTTTTGCGACATTGGATCGATTTCCCTGAGAGTCTCTCCTACAGTTAGTTTCAAGGTCCCAAGTTAATTTTCTTGCTATTTTCATTTCCACACCCCTTGGAGTCCTCCTTTGCAGCAAACCAAAACCCAGGGAACAAACCCAGGGACAGGACATCTGCATTTCCCTTGGGTTTCATCTGTTCCCTCATGCATGGGGCTATTGGCTACAACTCTGTGCATATAAGATCAGGTTGCTTTGCATAGTGTCTACCTCAGCATTAGCACTCGGGTCTGCAGCTTTCCGTGTCCTCCGAAAGGCGAACACCAGGGCACTCTCAAAAGGCAACTGGATGCCTGCTGGGGCTGGAGGTAACGCCTGGGCTTCTGCATCCCATTTTGAATCTAGCCCATGGTAGATAGCAAACAAGCATTGCTACCATCTGATGGTTGCTTGGGGAAGTGAGTTTAGATGCTGCAAATGTTCGTCTCGGAAAAACCACCACTCCCGGTTGCATCAAGGAGCACCGTGCTGGCAGCTTCCCGGCTTGCAACAGGAAAGATTCACAGACTTATGTTTTATTTCTAGCTCCTCTCACATGACTCTGAGGAAAACAGGCAGCACAGATGAGTAGAACTGAAAACTGAAGTCTTTTATGTAATTAAATGCTCACGTGAAGGACAGAGGTGTATTTGTAACTTAGTCAGATGTTTTGCTCCCGGGGAACTTAAAAAAACATTATATTAAAAAGTTGTTTTACTAACAAAGTGAAAGGGTAATTATTTTCATAATACACCTTAATTGCAGCGGGGGGGTGGGGGGAGGGAAGGAGGAAAAGCACTAAAAGGGCCCTTTTATTTCTTTTAAAAAGCTTTTTTAAAAAATTGTCTTCCTTTTCAGTTTATGGATAGACCAGAGATTACTATACAGTTCTTCATTGTTTTGGTACCATATCCTTCATAGTGGGAAACTGAGGCAGTGAGGTATTAAAGTTTAAAATCAGAGATACCCTATGAAAATGGCCAGTACCTGACCTTACAGTGTGGTTCACTTTGTACTCCCTTCTGCACGTTCAAAATTCAGCTGTAGTGAATTCACCTGTCACTGAAGACTCAGCATTTTCATCAATTAAGATAATTGCCCTTCTTGCATATATTGTCTGCCCACAGTGGTTTCTGCCCCCAGCATCCTCAGACCCTTCTTGCCTTTTTGTCCCACATCCCATTAATTCTTAATTAGATGCACCAACAGTCCTGTCCATTTTCCCTCCCTTCCTTCTCATCAGTACCTAATTCCAATTTATTTTTCATTCCTTCTCCTCCTCTCTTTCTCCTGCCATATATACTTCTTGTCCTGTGCTGTTCCCAACTTTCTCAAGCCAGATTTCTCTTTTTCATATGTGCAGCAAGCAATTTCCTCATCTTCTCCTGCAAGACTCACTCAGCTTCACTCACTCGAGAAGAGGAGAAAGGATGTATACCAGGGAAAGCACAGGAGAGTCATTGCATTCAGGTACCAAAATGTTGAGTTTCACAGCCCACCACCCAAACTGCAATTGGAGCTGAAATTGAATTTAGCAGCTGAAATTTAAAATATCTCAAAGAGTTCAATGAGCTTGTCAATTTTAGAGGCCTGTACATCAGTCAAGTCCTGGTCACAACAAGTGACCCACTGAGATCTTGAATCTTTACTGCAGCTTATCAGAGCTTTAGAGCTTAATTAATGAAATATTACCAGAAATCTGTAGAGAAGATATGCAGTATCTTCTCTAGTCTTTTTATCTGAAAAAAAAAGTTAGTGATTTTGGACTTTTTGGCGTTAGATTGGNGTTGTTTTTCATTGGTTTTTGTTTCTTTTTCATTCACTTGGTTCCTTTTTTTTTGTTGTTGTCCCTAAGAAGACAAGCAAGTACCCAAGATGTCAGAGCTGTAAGGAACTGGAATTTAGGGCCAAATAATGGGTAGTGTCATGAACCTTAAGAAGAAACAGGAAAACCAGAGCTGCTTATCTGAGAGAAAATGGTCTATATTTTCGAGGTGACAAGACCCAACAACATCTAATGAATCCATTATCTGAACTATTATCTGCTTTACAAAATGCCAAACTCTCCACTTAAGGAATTATTACAGTTGCAAATTGCCATCGTTTGCATAGTTTACAAATCACACAGTTTAAAAATCTTACCTATTGAAAGCACAGAGGCTTCCACATTGTCCACAAAATAGACAAATTCACGAGTCATGTAAGCTGTCAAGAAATGGACATTTAAAGTGGTGCTATGCTAAGAAACCAATTTTCGTATTTATTTCTCATCCATGATTTTGGTACCTAAGTATACCCTGCAAAATAAGAAATGCCTACAGTATAAATTCTTTGTAAAATTAATATGTATGGGAAATCTCATTTGAGGGAAACCTGGCATGTATTTTTTATACATATTATGATTTGTTCCTGGAGCAAATGCATTTGTTTGTGAGTTGAACAGTAAAAGGCTTTTGTGTACCTAGATCTTTGTGCATAATCTGAAGAGTGTCAGTTCTTCAGAGTTTGTTACAGAGCAGTTGTTCTTTCCATAATGGTGCTTATGAATCTTATCATTTTTTTTAGTATCGTTATGCAGTTTTAAATTCTTTTCTCCCTATGAGGTCTGGAAATCTCCTTCTCCATCTTAAAGTGAGAGAAAGCTTAGCCAAGCTTAATGATTTACCCACAGTCATACAGGTAGCCATAAGGCAACTGAATGGGGTTTTCTGTGTAATCTGCAATGGGGACAACATTTGCTCTCACTCCATAAGTCCTAGAAACAAAGTATTTGCCCACTGGCAGGGCTCAGCATTTTTCAGGGGTGTCCTCACTTACTGGGTGGCATAGCATGGAGTCTCAGATGGAAAAACTGCAGTCACTGTGCTGAAACCTACAGTTACTACACAGACTAAAGCACAGCTCCTGAAATCCTTGCACCTGGTAGTACCAGAGCTTCAGTGCCATAGCACCTTCTCTAAACTACTGTCAGGGGGCAAAGGGTGAGATGCAGAGTTACAGACAACCACGGCCAAATAGAAAAAAAAAATTTATTTACATTGGTGTGTGAGACAAGAATTAACACCAACAACAAAAACCCTAATGCAAAAAGAACAGAATGGAATACTATGGATATAAATATGGTGTTACATGGATAAGTTACACCTGTCCTCCAAACAAAAAGTTGAAGGAACTGGGGTAGTTTGTCCAAAATGTGGGAGGCAAAGTAATGGTTCTTCAGTTCAAGAGCTGCCAAGGCAAGTGTGATTAATTATTTCTCAGAGGCACCACGAACAGGAAAAGAAGGCATGGACTTAAATTACAGCAAAGATTTAAAGTAGACACTAGTAACATGTTCTCCTGATATGGAATAGTTAAGTATCTGAGTAAACTGTTTGGGAAGCTTGTAACATCTCCATTTCTGGAGGTTCTTTAAAACATAGTGGAGAACTGTCAGGCCTCAAGCAGGCATGAAATCAGCCTTAGAAGGACAAAGGAATAGATTATTTCATGATTCTACATTCTAACCCTGAGTTATCTTCCATGTCTTATTAACCAGAGTCGACTCTCGTTTCTTCTTAAACAGAAACTCTCTGTAACATACAGAACCAGGAGACAAGCATATGATCTAGTAAACTGAAGACCTAATTTGGAAAATATTCATGAGATTTCAAGGCTAGGATATTTGAGGCAAAAATAGAACCATTCTCTTCAATGATTTATAAGATTGCTTTAGAGAGACAGGGTAGAACATGCACAGTGATGTAGTGAGTGAAAACAAAAGTAATTGTTAACATGTTGCATTTTGAAGAGTAGCGGCACCATTTGCCCTCCTGAATTTTGTATCAGTACTTCCATGAGCTCTCCTGATCAGCGCAGATGTGACTTTGGTAGGCCTGGGAAAGACATGACCTCGGTTATTCCCTTGACCTAGAAATGTCAGGGTTAATCTGTTCTTCCAATTTATATCTAGGTTGCTTGCCCTCCTTCCTGGGAGTGTTTCAAGACAAACACTAAGCAGCCTTTCAAAACTCTCAGCTGCTGTCTTATCCTCTATTTGACAACTCATGAGTTTTTTTATAAATGTAAGTCTTACTTTGATTTTTGCCTGCTGCATCAAGCCCCTCAAATTAAGGGTTACTATTTAATGAGACTAAAATAGCCTCACCGGCCATATGTCTCCAGTAGCACAGCACAAACAAAATGGTAACTCTCTTCCACTTGCTTAATAGTAGAAATTAAGTTGCTTTGGCAGTTATCACTGTAAGATAATTACGAACTACCAGGAAATACAAATAGATGATGCCTCACTCTACCTCAACCAGTTTAAAAAGCTTGTTTTGGCTTTTTTTATCTTAAACTACTGGTCTGAACTTCTATCTAAGTGGCTTCTCTGTCATCTGTACTGTAATTTGGTATTATCCCAAGTGAGAACACATGTCTCTGGAAGTCACTGCCAGGTGTTTTGAAAACAGCTGGAACCATCTGAATATTCAGGTAACTAGCAGTTAAATTTCCTCAGTGTAGATGAACAGACAGGACCTCTGAGAAGCCTGAAACTTTGCTAAAGGGCCTTCAGCTTTTTGGAAGGACGTAAGGCCAGCAGTTATATGTGTGAATACCCCTACTATAGCTCCCAGCAACCTTACAAATAGCCATAAAATCCCCCTGTTTCAAGTCTGGGATTGAAACAGGTCTTCCGTCAAATGTTGTTTCCACTGGTTTGAAAAGCAAGGTTGGAAGAACATAATTTCTGCTGGTCCTGTCCCCTAGCATTTCACATATTTTTTACTGAGCCTATTCTCTCTACAAAAATCTATGACTTTCTAAGAGTCAGAATAGGCCAAAAACAGTCAAAATAGGCCAAAAATTAGAGTGTTTGAAATAATTACTGGAAAGGTGTGGAACATTGGGGGATGTTTAGTTGGTTTTTTAAATCTCAGTGCCAGTTGTGATGCTGCAGCACTAGGCCTCATGTCTTTGCTGTATCCTTCTTCAGAGGTCGCTTTGCTGAGTTGCCCTATTAACCTTCCTTATCTTTGCCAGAATTTTCTCCCTTGCCCTGCATGAGTCCTGCAGTAGAATCCAGAATCTCAGATGGATCAGTAACTTTGGAGACCCTGTCTCCTTCTCCCGCACTGCTCTCAGACACCTTTCTTTGGCCAACAGTTCTCCACCATTGAGTTCCATCTCGTCTCATTCTGCAGCCTTGTGACTCATCAAACATTATTTATTCATTTCACTGTTGTGGTAGGGTTCAGCCTAGAGAAGAACTTCACTGAGCTGTATGAACAATGTAGGAGAGATTCTGTTGCTGAAAAATTTATAGTCAAAAGAGACAAATAGTGAGGGAAACACAGTATTTTTGTCATATTTTTCTGAGGTTGAGTGGGAACATCAAACTATTGCCTTCTGTTCACACAAGAAATCTCTGATGTTTTAAAATACTCTGCTTCCCTGCCTAGACTACAAAATCACCTTCCATTTCATCAAGGTTTTGTGTTATGCAAATGTGAGAAGACACTCATATTTTAGAAGTTCCGATTCGTTCCCAACCTTCAACTTTAAACAGATTTATTTGTTGGGTGGTTTGGTGGGTTTTTTTTTTTTTTTTCCACTTTCCAAAATTGCTTGCTTCGATTTCATGTTGTTAAAAATAAAATTTGTGATCACCTTCACTTAAAATTTTGTCTGTGCTCCTAATTTGGCTGTTTTCTCTGTGCTTTGGCCACTAGAGGGTAGCACAAACAGCCTCCTGGAGCGAAGGT
Organism: Dicrurus megarhynchus; assembly: GCA_013399195.1. NCBI lineage: Eukaryota > Metazoa > Chordata > Aves > Passeriformes > Dicruridae > Dicrurus > Dicrurus megarhynchus. The sequence continues at coordinate 82,935 of VXAD01011613.1, read as the reverse complement.
TCAAGGACCCCCAGGAAGACCACGGGGGACAGGAGAGGTGGAGCAGGGTGGTGAAGGAGCAGCAAGGGGCTGTGGGCAGAACTCCTTGCCTCTGCTCAACTCAGCAGTGAAGCCACCCCTGAACCAGCTGGATCTCGACATGGATGATCATTCCCATTAACCAAGACTAGGCGTGGTTTTGGAGAGATGAAGAAGGGTATTTATGCATATATGTTAACGATTTGAGGCAGAGGTTGGTTTTGTTTAAACGAGAATCTGTTTGCGTTTAACCCTTTGGGCAGCATTCATATGGATCTGACTGAGGGTGCACGGGACACTGTAATGTTCACAAGAACAAACTGGATAAACTCAACGATGGTAGAGTTAATGAGTGTGATATTGGGGGGAAAAAAAGTAACCAAAATACACTAAAGAAGTGGGAATAGTGATAGCATGCCTCTGTAAAGTCACATGTACAGTATTCTCTAGATTCTCTGAATTGTTTAGAAATTTTTCTCCCACAAATAACCCTTTGGCTTATAAGTCTCATCACTGCCTCCTGACTTCGCCTTGAGAAATTTGTTGTATTTCAGTCCAAAGTTTTCACAGGATGAAAGGTTTACTAGCCTACATACCCCAAGCCTGAAGCATAGCCCAAGACTGAGAAGAAAGACAGGAGACAGAAGCTCTGGAGAGACAGTAAATGTCATGTGTAGATACTAAAAAACAGGTCAGACCTGCTGTAAAAATTTTCTCCCTCCTATTGAAAATGAAAAGCAACAAAATGCAATATCCAATCTAGGATGCTGTGCACCTTGGCTGTCCAGATCAGAAAAGAGGGTGAAGAAGCCAAGTCAAAGAGAGTGAAAACACAGCTGTTGTGTATACTAACCTCCAGGTATCCTGTAAACTGACTGCTGTACAGAAGTGCAAAACTCAGAAGCAAAAAACTTTAGGAATGATCCAGTACAGAACATGATGCAACAGCTGAGCAAAGGCCTATTATAAAGCAATTTTCATAAAGTCTCTACAGTAGGCCAAGGAACTGCAAAAAAAAAGGATAAGAACAACAGACGGAAAAATTATATAACAGGTTGTAGATCATCAGTGGTTTTTTTTTTCCCTTCTCAGCAGCAATGAATCTGGTAGTAAAATCAGCAGAAAAGCAGTGTACGGGTCCACTGATGGCAGGAATAAAGTAGACCCAGGGGAAAGCCTAAATGGACAATAATTGCAGGTTATTATATACTGTGCTACAGTACAGTGGAAAGCTGGTCAGCTATTAGCAAGTTTGGAAGGAATAATCAAGAGGACAGAGAAGAGAGTTTATAATCTTTCACATTCAGCAAGTCAGAGGCAAGTCTCCAGAGCTGAGAGATGGGAAAAGAAACCAGTGGTATCTTGCACCAGGGTTGCATCTCCATTGCTGAGGAAAGAATTTGTCAGAGCTTCTAAATATGATTTTTTAAACCACTGTGGCCTGCAAAGCTGTAATTTAGCTGGGGTTCCTCAGCTGGGTGCAGAGGTGTTCTAGGTTGATGGAGACAGCACCTCAGGAAAGGAATTCAGTCATTTATTAAGGGTGTAGGCATTTATTTACCTATGTTAAACACTTTGAGCAAAATTCAGTTTTTTCAACACAGCCATCCACTGTCACAGAAAGAGCAGTGGGACATCCACTCTGTGCTGGGAGTCCTGTGTCATATCTATCTGCCCCAAGCACGTGTCTTAGCATTTGTAGGACATTTGAGAGATCACTGGATACCAGTGCTCAGACAACTGCAGCCCGTCCCCAGGTACGTGGTGTTGTGAATCCAGTGGAAAATGATAAACATCACTTGATCCACCTGCAGATGTCCCTCCTTCTGCCTCTAATTTATATATCCTTGAATAACCAAACTTCTTGGTTTCCTCAGATGGGTGTCACAGCTAAGTGGGATGAGTCTGGACCTGAGTGCCTCCCAGTCCTCAGTGTATTTATCCTACCAACGTTCCTGTGAAGGAAAGAGATGCTATAATTCCTCCCTGACATATGGCCAACAGAAACAGTCACGCAGAGAGTTTGTGCTCAAGAAGGAAATTGAGTCTCCAGCTCCTAGGTTGTAGCTGTTAATTGTTCCCTTTTATGTTGTTAGAACTGATTGCCTGCCCAACAGACAAAGGTTTAAAAACAATATTACTATTAATTAGATTCTGCAGCATTCATTTAGTTTAACACTGTAGATTATTTATAGCTTTTTTTTTTTAATGCATCTTTGTCAAGTCCTTCGTTTTTCTTTGACATATCTCGATTCAGTTATGGCATTAGGAAAAAAGAAAAGGGAGACAAGAGCCCAACTTTTTTGGTGATTATTTCAACTCCCACTACACAGCAGATGACTGAGAAATCCTAAAGATGAGTCAGAGGGTGAAATAGGAAGTGTGGAGAGATTGTTTTAAATTAATGGCTGTGCTGAAAAAATATCAGAAAAAAAACCCAGCCAAAAAGCAAAACAAAAAAAAAAACAACCCCAAACAAACAAAAGAAAGGTATTCACTTTTCTAAAGGAGTTGTCTTTCAAGGTTTTCTAAGTCAGTAAAAGTGTCAGTGTGTCTTCATGTAGAAGAGAAAATAAATGTTGGAAGATATATTTTTCTTGATTAATTTTAGTCAAAGATTGAAGAAAGAATTAAATCACTGAAGTGTAATGCAGGAGAAATATGCATTGTAAGATATCACAACTCAGCTTTAACTATGGTATTGCCACTAATGCAAGCTTACAATAATAGTTAGCTGAGCATCTGCAAGGGAAACCCAAGTGGCTCAGGAAATTGAATGAGTCAATATAAGACTTCTTTCCTTTTCCACTTCATGCCAGTTACCAAGGAGGGCTCTGCTGAGGCCATGAAGGATATTACGATCTTGCAGATCCCTTCCTTCAAATGAGATATCAAATCAAGTCCTAACTACTGATACAGAGCCTGTCCTACCTAAAGTCCAAAAGCAATAATCACAGTTACTCTCCGTCTCCAGTACTGATGCTGCATTATCAGTCAAGAAGTTTTCCCTTGACTCCCAGACCTAAAACTTTGCCTGGCTGCTAGCTGCTGTTAAGCATGCACTGTTCTCTACAATCTCTGTCCTCTTAGGACCACAGTTTTAAATCTCACCTGCAAAAGTCATTGCACAGCACTTCTGGGCTGTTGGTTCAACACAGAGAACTATGGAGCAGATTTTCCAAAGGATCTGAAATGTGAAAGTTGGTGTTTTACATAAAAAATTCAAACATTTCAAGACATGTCTTTTAGACAATCAGAAGTAATAGTTTAGTAAAAAAATTTAGCCCAGACTCAAATACACAGAAGAGTGGACAAGAAATACTGTTATTCATGGGAAATAGGGATACACTGTGTGGATTGCCAGAATGTTCTTTGCCAGGAAAGTGCTTTTCATCAGTGAGTACCTGGAAGACTCTGTGAGAGGCTAGAAAGTGGGCAACTGTAGAAATGCACTGCTGCCAGCTACGGGAGAAGTGGAGGGTTTTTTTGGCCATGTAGTGTGGCGTTATGAAGTAAAGTCTTGGAGATCTTGCTCCCAGGTGATTGCTTGCAGCATGGTTTGGGTGGAATCATTTAGCCTACCTGGCCTCTGAGGATAATCACTGTCCTGAGATATTTTGCATGGATGTTGATTCCAAGCCTTCCTTCAGAACTGCCTTGTCACATACTGTGAGTTTTTGAATTATCCACTCCAAACAGGACAGGAGCACCTTTGTCTTTGCCTTCTACTGCATTCAGAGGAGTTTTGCTTATGTGTGGGCTGATAAAATAAGCTGATAAAAAGACTAGATAACTAGATTAGGGCAAATAGGATATAACTGATAATGACAGTGAGTGAGAAGGCTGGCAACCAGGCAGAGATAATAGGATTTATTGGGGAAATCAAACGTGAATTGAAATGGTTTTTGGCTACCAGATGAGTTAAAACAATAAAACAAGGAACACAAGAGTAGGCCTTAAGAAAACCAAACTCCTGGGCCCAGTATAATGGAAGATAGAAGAAAGAGAACAAATGATTGTTAACAGAGAAAAAAGAAAGCAATCAAACAAAAACCAACTCACACCTTAGCAGGGGAGCAGGAGGATGAGATGAAATGATGAATGCCGAGCAGGAGAGGGAGTGGAGCAAATCCTCTTGCTTGGGTTTGAGGCCAGGCTGTGGGAAACAGGTAAATAATATATTGCTTAAATGTGAAACAGCCATGATTCATTATCTGCATTTTTTCTTGACCTCAGTCATGCTAAAAGTAAGTGACATGTATGAGAATATTGTTCATGTATTTGTTTAATGAGAAACACAACGAATAAAATCTAGTTTCCTTCTTCTCTGCATCTTGCAGGTCACCTGAGTCCACCTGTTACAGAGCAAGAACAGTTGTTTTCAGGTTCCTCAGCACACGGGGAAGGTAGCAGGTGTCAATATGTGCTTTGTATGCGTGTCGTTTTTTTTAGGTGGAGAAAAGTCTGTTTCCTTGTAGAGTATTTTACACAGGTGAGTATGGCTAGGTTTTTTCTTCCAGAGGTGCAATATGTGATGTTGGCACTGGTTTTGTAGTGAGAATCAATTAAGCATAAGAATTAAGTGAGTTAGATTAGAAGGAAGTTAAATCTGTTTATTAATCCAGCCATATTGTTAAGGGGAAACAAAACAAAACAAAACAAAACAAAACAAAACAAAACAAAAGCCTAACAATAAAATACTTCCATACGCATCAGATTTCTCCAAGGTCTTCTTCAAGCTGAGTTTTTTTGGGTTTGGGCTTTGGTGGCTGGTTTGTGTGGTTTTTTCCTGTTTCACCTGTTGGTCTAATATAACTTCCTCTGCTTCTAGTGTTACAGGGAAGACCACAAAACTGGAATCCAAAATGAGTCACCACGTACATTTAGAGGGATGTTTTTCATAGGCTGGGGGCAGTGGGCATAGGATCACAGTCAGGAGACGAACAGTGATATTCCAAGTGTGAGTATTTGACCTTAAAAAAGAAAATGGTTTTGTATTGTTTCCTTGAAAGAAACAGTGTGTGGGGGAGTGAGGTAAGGGAGAAATAAAGCTATTTCCATTGTAGAGCTCATGAAACATAAAAAAATGTGGCCCACAGCCACCTCAGATCAGAACCAAGGAGTCAGTCCAAATCATCAGACTCCAGGTGTGAGAAAGCAGACAATATTGCCTTGTCCTTTTATTGAGACTGTTTCTCTGGCATCTCTCACCAGTGCTAAACACATAAGGAGAAGAATAACAAAGACTCTAAGTGGAGGGAAATAATGAAGACTTGTGATGTTTTGTTCAGTTGCAGCAATCTCACATGTTTATTAATAGAAGGTCGCCATGTGTAAATATATAATTTTGGCTGGATATGGGCAGCATCTCTTTAATTATCTGAAGAAAGAGAGTATTCATTATGTAGATAGTAAAGGAACATCATTCAGCAGAAAAGCAACAGAAAATTTCAAGCAAAGAAAGGCAAGAACTGATATTTTTCCCTGTCTCTTCCTTGTCATTATGAGTCATTTCTACAGAGTCTCTCTGTGTTTGTGTAAGCGTGTATATATTTTTACACATAAAACCATAATATCTGTATGACTTATATAAAACCATGTGTGTGCTTCCTTGGTAACTCTGAAGGCAGGCAGGAGCTGGAAAATCTGGAAAAAAAAAAAATTAAAAAGTGAAATGAATGCAGAGCTGACCTGGCTCAGTGTGCAGTGACTGAGGATAAAATAGAATTTGGTTTTACAAATTGAACTTCCTTTCATAACCAACGTGTCCTAAAGTGCTTTACATACAGTACAATGAGGGTGATGCCGGGAGTAGAGGCAAACACAGAAGTCATTGTAGGCACAAAAATAGCTCACATGTAGCTTTCTATATTAGAATCTGTTTCAGCAGGAGAATGGTCTTGGGAACATTATTAACTCTATATTCTTCTGTTTCCTTATTGCCAAGGAAAGTTGAACTTCTCCCTGGACAACCTCTGAGAGGATGGCTTCAAGAGCATCACAGTTTCCATTCTCTTTAAAAACCCCAGCTATTATCACTTCCAAGTACTCACATTTCACAGTGCAGTTTTGACTGTATTGGTCTTTTCTTTCTTTTCTTCCATCTTGGACCTTGTCTGATTGAGTGTGTACTGGATATCAGACTGTTATTCAATCAGAAGACTGGATAAAGGCCAACAACAGCATTACACTCAGCCCTTTCCATTCATTGTATGCATTGAGTCATGTTGCAAAAGAGTGTTTCATCATTGCTAAGATTCCCAGGAATCTCAGTCCACCATCATGAAAATTATCTCCCAGGAAATTATTGTGTCCAGGGGAACTGCTATTTGTCATATGGTATTTATGTACCTTAGTCACCATTCTTATGTGCATTCATGGACCACTTATGAACTTGGAACTGAAATTTTCCCACCTACTTTCGGGAATTCACTCGAGTTAGTGACTAGTTGTGAGTCTTTCTGTGTCACACTCTGTGTTTATTGAATTGATAAAAGCATCTCCACCAGCCAATTTTGATTAGTCAGGAGTAAAATGTCATCTGGAGATTCCGTTGGATGTTCACCTCCTGTTTTCTGGGGTCTTGTGTGGGCAAAAATCTAAATTCCTCACTTTTGAAAAAACAGAGTATCTCTTCATTACTGTCTGTTACTCAATTCAAGTGGGAAGCTGGAGGTCAGCATAGGTAGGTGATGTCCCTAATGTGAGCAGCACTAAAGTCAAGAATGAGATTCCGTCCTTATTATTCACATCCTTCAGTTCTAGCACAATGCAAACTTTGTGTCAGAACTTTGGAAAGTGTACTGAGTGCTTTAGACTTCAGTTTAAGCCAACATATTTAAAGACTGTATCCAAACCGACGAGCAAATACTTATTTATTTTGTTCATTTTATTAAATCACCATTGTTCTAACTCCCTGGTTGCTCAAACCAGGGGGATCTGAAAAACCACACAATTCTCATCCAGACTGCATGTCTCACATTTCTTTCCATGGAAACCATGGCACAGCAGCCTTGATTCAGTCCTGAATCTCATCCTGATATGAGCTCAGGGACACAAAAACACTGTTGGGTCTACAAGCTGTTCTGTGCTCAGTTAAGTTTGGGAACTAATACTGCTCAGCCTGACTCCAACTCACATCTAAATCAGTTTATAACAGTGTCTTCCAGTTTACACAAGCTTAAGTGCAAGAAGAACATGTTCCTACTAATGTCACAACAGTAATTAAAACCACTGAAAGCTGTATGTGGGAAAAAATGCCAGAATGCTAAGGTCAATATTAGGGTGCACATTGAGATTGTTCAGCTGATGTACTGATTTATCAGAAGGCACATTTCTCTCCCAAGCCCACCTGACATTATAGAATGTTCTATATTAGAATCCGTGATTTTCAAACCTTCAATACATTCTATGGCAAGTATAGCAAAATCAATGAGGTATGATGACTGGGGATGATTTAGTATTTAATCTGCTGCTGACCAAGTTGACTGCTTTGAAAGAAAGGAAGGGGGATATGGCAGCCAAAAGAGTTCTTTGAAATGCATACTTATGCATTTGATGCATATATTTGAGAGGTAATGATAAAGACTTTTTGCAGCTTTCAACGCTTAGAAACACTTGAGATGAGTTTTAGTGCTTTGAAATTGAGGGGCATGGTGGGGGTCCATGCAGTGTCTTTGAGTCTTATGTGCTTAGGCAGAGGTTTCGACCTCTCGGTTCTTATTTTCATTTAAAAAAGTAGAACAGAGGATTTGAACAGCAGCAAGGTTTCTTATTTAATTGTTTGGCATGAAAGAGCAGATCCTTACCTGATATGGACTAAGACATTTTATACCAATCATTTAAACAGAACTCACATTTGCATGAAAGAGCTCTTCCTTTTAGATGAAAAAGCTGTGTTTTTTCTGGGATGGGCTGTGAAATCTGATCTAAATATTCTGTTAAGTTTGGGAGACGTAAAGATAGAGGGAACTGATGTCCTTTGGGCAGCCACACTTGCTCCCTTGGGAAGAAAATTTCCTGTAGAACACAGACACCAATCTAAATCCTACATCTTCAGTTAAGCACAAAATACTGTGGGTTCTGAAACCCAGACCAGTCCACTTTATGTAATGGAAACTCACAAGCCACCAGCAAGGCTCTTGTCATAATTTGACCCCTTGAGGTGACTGTGGAAGACAATCAAGCTTTCAGGCTCTAACAGCCTGATTTGACCACATGTCAGTAGGACAAGATTCCTCAGCCCTGAGGCCCACAGGCTATATGGAGTTACAGAAATTCAACTGATTCAGCTATGTGGATGCAAAAAAAAATCACCTAGAGATAGATATCCCTTTGCTGAAAATGTTCCATTTCAGAACAACTGAACCCCAAAGACACTGAATATGTTGTTATGTGCAGGGTTATAATCTCATTACATAATGTTTATCAGATGTAAAAATCTTCAATGTTGCTGCCCTATAGCATAGCAACATACCCCTTGCTTGTCACTCACAGAAGTTAAAAAACCAGTAACAGGCTAGCGTGATTTGAAATACCCTCTAGCTGTCTTGTTACTTGTTAGATTGATATTGTTCCTCCCCTGAGAGGTCTTTATTGGTTTACTATCATGTACCTTCTTTCGTGATTGGTTCATTCTGTTATCTCTACCTGATGATGTAACACCTTAAAACTCTCTGCAAGAGGACAACCGGGGTCTCTCTGCTTTAGCTTCCCTTCAAGCTAACTGGCCCCTGCCCTCTCGAGGGCAGGAGAAAATAAACTTGGAATGAAGCTGACAGAGTTTCCACTCTTTTCTCCGTACCTTCCGCTGCTGGCTACAGCACGCCTACATGCTGTGAGGAGGCGTTGGGCTGCACTGGTAAACTGAGGCACGCAAACCTCAGTTACCATCAATTCAGTCGCTGGTTCACGCGGGCAACGGACCACGTTTACCTGCGGGCCAGACTGGGAACAGCCTGGCCGATGGGGAATTTTAACACTTCAATAGCCAATTTCCCCATAGCCTGATCCTGGCTCTTCAGGGTATCAGAATTCTGTCTCACAGGCATTACTAAGAAAGCCTCTCTCCCCACTGATTTCACAGGCAAGAGTAATAATACACATGGCTGGCATTTGCTATATATCTCTGATAAAGGCCTGGTATAACCTCACCCTTATGTCCCATTCTGTGGAGTCTTGGTTCTGTTCAAGTTGCACTGCAAGCAAGCAGACACCATGCTCTGCTTTGGCCAGTTAGTTGGACACTTCCTGCAGTTAAAACAAAGAAGAAATACAGTATTTACTTTCCTCTGCACAGACTGGGAAGAAGACCAGGCCTTTTCTATTCAAAATCAATTGCCCCTGGAAAGCAAGGGCTGATTCTGTCAGTCTGGGACCTAGCAGGGCTCTCCTCAGTCTCTTCTTAGTGCTTCTCTGGTTGTTTGCCAGCACACAGAAGCAGAACTACGGGACAGAAACTCTCCCATTTTGCCTCTGAGTCTCCAGCTGATCCTACTTTGGATATCTGTGTTTCATTTGACTTGTTCCATGGGCTTGCTGTTTATTCTGATAACAGACCTTCCAACCAGTCCAGTGGGTGGAAGTTTAAACTAATATTTAAGCTTGCCCCATTATTTCACACAAAAAAGCTGGCTGTGTGTGAAGCTAGCTAGTGCTGGTGTATCCAAAGTTTTAATGTCAAAATACGCATGTAAATACATGTACAAACTTCTCTGCCCATCTTATGCCCTTTTTTGGTGTACATAAATTCACAAAGGTCACCATATCTTTACACTTATTCCATTATTTCCTGTCACAACGTAATAGATGGTAGTGATAGAAAGTTTCCATGAGGAGCCACTGTAGATGGAGCTGGAACATTTTGTTCAGACTCATAGATTAATTCAGAGCTGTGGAATTATGGCAAGGTTCAGAGGCCTGTTACTCCATTACAGACTCTGGAAGTGCCTATATGTTTTTTGCCATTTCTCCCCATGCATGACCTGTTTGACTTTAGGCTTTTACCCCTCCAGGCTCTTGCATCTAGTTTCCTTAATTGTTTGTTCAGACCTTCCTCAAAAGACCTCAGTAGCCTCACCTACCCAATTATTTTCTGATAAATTCTGCATGTTTTTATCCCAATAAATATCCTCACCAAGACTTTGCCAGTTCTTCCAGGAAATGTAGTTCTTTTACCTTCTTCTGCCTGCACTGTGACTTCACCCCTGCATTTCCTCTCAATTTCCCCTCTCTACCTCCCTTTCCCAGTCTCTCTTTTGACCTTCTCTTAGCATTTTTCTCATCTGCTGCCTCCTAGAGATCTGGCACTTCTGCTTTCTGAATTCTAATCTACCATTTCCTCTTTGACTAAAGGTCTGGAGAGATGAACAGCCCTCAATAACACCTATCTTTTAGCATGAACTGCAGATGTAACTGGGGCTCCTAAATTAAATGGATACATGCAGAAAGCACAAAGGATGAAAAATTGTCTGTTCTAATTTCAGGCCCAGCACAACCCACCAGCTGAAAATACAGGAAAAGACCTCTTCACCCTCTTATTTCAGTCAATGGAACAAACAGAGTCTGAATCTTTGTATTGTGCTGTCAATTGTACTACAACTATTACTTTCAGATCACGGGGAGGTACATGCAACACGCAGTTTTCCTGAGATGCTGGAAGGCTATCCGAGAGAAAACCAGCATCCAGGTGCAAAAGTCAATTTGAAGTGACCAAGACCCTACACTTTCCTAGAGAATGCACACTTGAGTGCACACACAGCAGACAGAAGACCTCTTGTATTTGTTCCACAAGCTTATCAATGTGGGCTTGGCCCCACAGTTAACCAGAACCATGAGTATTCTCTCCCACTGCTGTTGAAGCCATGGACAGTTTGAATACCCTGCTTATTTCCTCTACTGTCTCCACCTGCACATCTGGCCTTCAAAAGACAACTCACTGTACAGGTGATTTACTATTCTGGACAGAAACAGACAAAAACAAAATAATCAATAGGAGTTTAAAAAGATGTAAGAACAGATCTACATTTTATTACATTCATAAATTCTAGGACGGAATTATAAATTTGACCATTAAGGAAACTGAGCATATTTGCAACACCAGTAACAAATAATGCAGGTAGAGATATCATCCATCAGACAGCAAACAACTGATATATTTGTAGATATGTAGACAAACAGATAGAAAGGGAGTGAAATAGGCAGAGAGACTGGCAGAGAGAGGAAAAAAATCTTAAAGGACTCTATGAAATTCTAGCAGAAAACTGATGAGGAGTATTTTTGCACGTTTGGCTGGAGAGTACCCTCCTTCTCTGTCTACAGTATTTCCACACGTGTGCACGTGTGGATGCACTCCTACATGGGCTCACAGCCCCCCCCAAAAAACACACAGACACACACACACACATGCTGTCAGCACTTCGTCAGCTGCCCTGCATCTGCGTTAGAATGAGGTACATGAAATCAGCAGCATTAATGCTGGACCCGGACTGTCATTCCCTCTGGGCACTTGGAGAATAAAATAGGAGCAGGAATGGGTTTTATAAAACAAGTATTCACTCATGCAAACAAATACAGCATTGAGACTGTGCCTACAACATGTGTCATTCAAAGCAAGGCTGGGCATAGCTTCAGAAGTAAAACGTGCCACAGGATGTCAGGGTGTTCTGAATCTGAGCTCTGACTTTGCCATTTTTTTCCCCTGAGGCTGTAAAGGTCCATGTGAAAAGGCACAAGTGATTTGGGATACTGACGTCACACACCTAATCTCCACGCTTCATTCTCTCTAAAGTTCAGCAAGCAGCTGGGTGCCCAAATATGAATGAGCTGCTTAAAGTCTTTTTTCAGAGTTAGGCCTGATTTTCAAGAATACACACTGGCTGTGACTACAACTCTGGGAGGACAACACTCTCCAAAAGCTGGCTTAAAATCCATCTTTAAGCTTGTTAAATTGAGTTAAAGTCGCCAAATCCCAAACTGGAGATTTAAAAAAAAAAAAAAAAAAAAAAAAGGTGTTTTTTTTNGTTTCCAGACAGAATTTAGTTGCAGCTTAAATGAGAAAAAAAAAAAAAAAAAAAAAAAAAAAAGTTGGCTTTTTTTTTTCCTTGCACACAAGCCCTAATTAATAGAAAATTATTCTGGTTGCAAAGGCAAGCACTTAAATATTAAGAGCTCCCAGAATTGAGGTTACTTGCACAACCTGGATTTTCCTTTGTTGTACAGATGCATTCTAATTCAGACTTTAATTACATGATCATTCACAGAGTAGATGGCATGTGTAGTGCTGTTTGTTGACTGTAGAGGACTGAGGGACTCTGCCTCACATTTCAAGTACACAGAAGTGTGGACTCTTAGGGGCAAATATTCTTTCGGGCAAGACCTCCTGTTCTTTTAAATCATCCCCATCTCAGACCCACCCCTTCTCACTCTGTATTCCCTTTCCCTGTTCCAGTCCTGTATCCAATTTCACTTTTTGGCTCTTTCTCAATTTGTCTCTTTTATCTTGCCTCAGTCTTTCAATGTCTTACCCCTGAGTTTACCAGTCATAGAGACTTCAGATCCTCTGTGCTTTACCAGAGTCTGTTTTCTGATGGTTTTTTACATCACATTTTGTATATTAACCCTTCTCTTTTCCCTATTTTTGTGCCACAGATGGTTGCCCTTAGATTTATCTCCACTCCCATTTCTCTCCATTTTCCCAGGTTCTTCCTACTGAGAAGCAGACTGCTGTGTCTCAGCACAACCTTTCCTCCGAAGATCTCTGTGGCTAATCAGGTCAATACAAATAAATAACTGGAGAATTCTTTGACCCCGGGTCCAAGTGGCATGGCACCAGCTATCCATATGGCTAAATGCTGTTTTACATAAAAAACCCCCACGTTGTCCTTGTCTGTAGCACCTATTGAAAACACCACACTGGTCTGTGGTGACCTCCAAGCTGCGCCCAGAAGGTACCTGGGAGGCTGGTAAGGACCAAACCTGTCTAAGACTGTGCTAAGATTAAAGAAATTAATACTTTTCTTAAACTTGTACTCTGAACCAGGTCATTCATTTCCCGGTACATGTACTATCTTTGAATCTGAATCTCGGTCTCTTCCCCATTTGAGTCCTTTCTGAATCCAACCCAATGATACTCCAACCTCCTTGTCTTTCCAAATTACCTGAATTTCCCCGCAGCTGTTTCTTTTTAGTTTCTGCTCTAGTCTCACTGTTGGATCTCCCTGTCAGCTCCTGAAAGCAAAGGAAAGACACACTCCCTTCTTTTGTTTCAGGTATCCAGACTCCATTTTTTCGTGGCCTGTCCTGGCCCCGAGCTGCAATGACAGGAATAACTCTTGTCTACTGTAGCAAACCCGGTGAGAGCCAAGTCACTGGGGAATCTGGTTTTGGAAATCTGCATCTCTAGTGAGCATCCGAGAAATGCCATTTTCCCCAGGCTTTTAATTGGCCGCTTTGGGGCAGATTTTCCCAGAGATAGCAAAAAAACTTGAGAAAGAGCTTCACCTCCTGACAGCTCTTAGTATCATGCTGTAAAGCATGGGGACAGGAGAGCTTTACAAAGCATCTCGTTTTACTCAATTCAAACCAGCCCAGTTCTCCTATGGGTTGTTTCAGGGACTGACAAATAGCTCCAGACAAAATTTTTGAGAAATAATTAAAGAATCTGAACTGAGTGCTGGTGCCCAACTTAAGAGTTTCAGCCCAAACACGTGCAGTTTACCACAGGTGAACAGGATTTTAGTAGACTGAGGCAAGCTTTGTAATTGGTGGTGCTACCAGTTCCTATTAAAGTGAAATCTCCCTTCCTCACAGGGGCGCTGTAAGCATTAATTTGTTAATGACTGCACAATGATTTGACACTGAAAAGGACCATATTAACATGAAGCATTATAGTCCCTACAATATAGGCTTGCCTGCTTTCATTACTCATTATGTAAAGGGACATACCTATTATGAAAAGGGATGTGGAGATAATAAACTTGATATTCTTTTCAAAGGATTAATCCAGCATGTTTATGGCGTGCGCAGCACAGGCAATAGGAATATTCTGTTTAAATGGCAGAATCCATTGTGTGGAATGTAATGATGTGCATGTATGTGTCTGCACAAATCCTGTGTCTAAACATACGTGCAAACATATGCATGCATGCTCTCTTCTGCTTTTCTGTCCTCTATTAACCATGGGTTTCTTTGCAGCCCTCCCTCTGCTGCCTCAAACTCATCAGTGCTACTTCAATACCAAAATGCCTTCATAAACAAACACTTTTATTTTATTACAGTGATACTTTTTTTTTTTTTTGCCTACAATCCTATGCTAAGCTTCTTTGGATACGAATAATTTTTCATTTCTCTCCTCAATCAACCTTCTTGATTCTAACTAAGGCAGAGAAAAAAACCAAACCAAACCCAAAAAAAAAACCACCAACCCAAGCTGACTTATGCATTAATTCAGGGACCAATTTTGCAAATGTTCACATGGGTAATCCTTCCTCAGATGAATAATCCCTCTGACCACAGCAGAGTGATTAACAACAATGCAGATTAAGGTTTCAGGATCAGGCCCATGCCCTGATGCTTGGGTTCTCACCCAAAGTTTAGTGGATGATGGTCCCTCTTCTTTTGTTAGATACTATTAGAGGGCCACATGCAGCTCTCAATTATTTCATTTGATTACGTAGTTAATATGCCCTGATCATGTCAGCACTCCCTGAAAAGCCTAACAAGCTGAAGTAAACAATTCCAGCTGAGTTAGAAGACTTGGCAGGATTGGGCCCTTTAATAGCAGCTGTGAGCTGTGTCTGATTTGTGATCAGAATGTCTTTGCTATTAACAGTCTCATGTTTCATTTAGAAATAGTCTTAATAAAAAAAGCGAGCAGAAAATCTGTGAGTACATGAGCTGATATAGCTAACTAGATCTAAAGAAGGAGAAATTGCTATTTAAAAACAAAAGTCACACGTATTTTTATTTCTTTGGAGCAAAACTTGCCTGCTACTTAGCTTATCTATTTAAAAATAAAATTCGCATATATTGCTTATTTATTTGGAACAAAACTTGCCTGCAATTCTTTTTACATCATACAGCGACTGACGGTTTTGTGTGCTACGGGTCCAGGGGTTTGAAGTTCAGCAGAAGAATCCCCCTCCAGCAACCTTTCGGCCTATTCCTGCCTTTCTTCTTTACTTGCTCGTTTCCTGGAGAATGAAGACAGTCAGGACTGATGTATCACTGTGTCTCCCTTGCCTGCACCACACGGTGTTCATTAAAAACTTGCTGCTAGCAAGGGCCTGATCCAGCCCTCCTGGAAGTCATTGGAAAGCTGTCTGTTGACGTCATGGGGATGAGGAGCATACTAATGCATGCAAGTACCTTTACTAATGCGGCCAGTCCTGTTAACAACACCGAAGTTGTTCACAGGATTAACAGCAATCAATCAAGCCCTTTGAAAGGCACATTAAAAGCCGAAGCCTGGTCTGCAAGCCCTTTCTCACAGGAGGTGTGTATATACCTGTGGCTGGTCCTGCTGCATCCTTCTGCTCCTGGCTGCCCCTTTTGGTGCCTTTTTCCAGCCGTTCTGATTCGGGGTAACATTTCTCCTGAGGAGGTAAAAATTGATGGCCATCTACACCCAAAATACATTATGTTTTTGTTCTTAAAAAAAAAAAAAAAGACACACTAACCAGAGTGAGAAGCAGGAGAAAATGGGACTGCAAATAGTTGTGGGAGGGGGCTGTTTTTTCCTTGCAAATACGAGGGGGAAAAAAAAAAGGGAAGTGCTTTATTTTGGTCCCAAGCAGCTGAATAATTTTTACTCTCCTGGAGAAATTGAAGCCTGTTACAAAAGACCTTATCCTTACAAAATTCCTGTGGACTTCTCTGCTTCTGGATTGCTGAACTGAACCCACTGTGATTACACTGGGAACATTTCTCACTGGGGAACTGTTCAGCAAAAGCTGGTTTATAGATAACAATTTCACTCCTCCTTTGCCTGTATCTGTTTAAAATCTGCTACAGCCCCTTGTACATGTGTAAAGGTGCTTATGGGGTATAGCTTATTTCCACCCACAGCAGCAGCTGTGTTCATCTTGGAGCCCTTGTAGCAATATTTGTGTCCATATTATTTCATCCTGCCACCCCTCACAGCTGTTCCTGTGCACCAGGGGGCTGTACTTGAACAGCATCCATTTCTAAATGACTATACTTACGGCTCTGTGAAAACGGGGCGTGGACCAGCTCAAAGTTTTAGAAAATAGAGATTGTTATAAAAGGGACACCCGCACTGAGCAGCAAAATTACTCTTTTTACTGCCCTGTTCTTTTTAATTGGCTTTCATTTGGGATAAGCCGTGATTGCAGGCAGAGTGGCCTGCTCGTGGACAAGGTGTTAACAGAGCTATCCCCGGGATGGATCAGTGCCGGATGCTGTTTCACTTTTCACTGTAGTGGATATTCCTTCTTTAAAAAAATAGGTTTAGGTCTTCTTTCAGTGCGTCCTCCTAGTTCTATCACGGGTGTGGTTTTAGGGATCAGAAAGAGCGGATACTAGGATTTTTAAGGGGCGGGAGGGAGGGCTGAAAGATTTTGTTTCATGCGGGTTTTGTTGTTGTTGTCATTCTTTTATCACAGTCCAAGGCACAAGGCAGGATTTGAAAACAGGTGAGTCACGGGGCTGGGAATTTGGGAGTGGGGCTGTCTGAGGGTTTTACCCTCCCCGCAGCTCCTGGGCTGTCAGATCTCCGTGTCTGTAGCCTTTAAAGGTTGTAGGAGTGTGCCCAGGAAGGGAAGACGGGCAGACCACCCCCCACACCCCCCCGGCTTGGACCCCAGAACACGGCATGCCTGGTCAGACGGCAGACAATGCGCGGTGCCTGCCACCAGCCCGGCACCAGGCGGCTGACAGCCGCTGCTGCCCATCAGCGCCCGGAGATATTTAAAGAGCCGTAAAAAGCAGCGCAGGCTGCCGGGGGCTTCGCACGGGTGTCGCCCCCAGGTGCGGGCCCCCGGAGGGTGGGATAGGGAGGCTCCTCGGGGCCGGTCCCGTCCCGCCCCCCGCCCGCAGCGCTCCCCTCGCCGGGATCGGCGGTGGCCCCGGGGAGGGGCGCAGTCCTGCCGCCCCCCCGATCCACCCCCGCTCCTCTGCTGGCAGGACACGGGAGCACTCTCAGACACAGGAGTAGTTGGAATAGCCGAGCCACCTGNCGGCGGGGGCCGCGGACACCCCCGGGGCGAGGGGGGAGGGCCGGGCGCCGAGCGGCTGCAGCCCGGCCGGGAGGCGAGCGGGGGTTCAGGCCAGGTAACTCGCAGGCTGCTTCGAGCTCGCCTGGTGGTGTTTCTCCGAGCTTCATTCTCGCACAGCTTGCACGGGAAGCGGGAGAACACGAGAAAAGGGGAGAAAAAAACAACAAGGGAAAAATTGCTCTGAGCGCACGCAGAGCCTTGTTTTGTTACTGTCCGGATTACTGTTATTATTATTTGGGGGACAAGGGGGAGTTGTGTCCTTAATCCGAGGCTCCCTGCCCTCCCCACCCCCAGATGCTATGAAAGAAGAGCTGATTTCGTCTCCACCATACAGTACACTTTGTCTAGAGAGCATTGTTCGGACGAGCAACTCCCGATCACTGACGACTACAAAATACGATTTATGTTTCCATCAGAGACAGACAGAATATCCTGATGGCTTGAAACTCGGGCAAGAAAATCTTACCTAATCAATCCCTTTCCAGTATACACACGCACGTACACACAGACACACACACACAGCCCGTATAGGAGATAACGCCCGCACTGACTGTACATAAAATAAATATCGGCAGCACGAAAATTAACCACAGTCATTTCGATATTTTTCGTCTCTCTCCAAAGCGCTACAATAATATAGTTTGCGCTTTCCTAGTTTGATGTCATCAGTAACATAATTTATATATATATATATATTAAAAAAAGAGCTTAAAGAGCATGCAATTTTTTTTAGATGCAACATGAACATATATAGTAAAGAGAGCTTGTAACATCACAATCACAACAACAACAGCAAAAGCAACCTCTGAGCCGGGGGGTTCATCCGTATCTGAACTGCTTTTTATTATCATTTGCGGAATCATAATAAGAGTAAATAATAAGTAAGAGACATCATCATAACAGAAAGAAGTCAGAACACCTTGGGTTTGGGGTTTTTTCCCTCTCAAATAAAAAGGCAGATTTCCCGATGATCACTGAAATTATAACGACAGCGATTGATCGGAGGGCTTGCAAAGGAAAAGGAAAAAAAAAAATCATCATCATTGGTCCTAAAAACGCAACCGTTCCCCTTTGCTCACTTGGCACAATAGAAATTGACTGTCTCTCAAAGAGCCATGCGCCTAGTGCTATTTATAGCCAGGGGCTGTGTTGGAAGATACCATTAAGCTTCTGCCGGGCAGACAGACAGGGGGGTGGTTGGATGGGAGGAGGGGGTTTAGCCAGAGTAGAGGCAAAAGCAATCCCCCACCCCTAGCCTCCCTTCCCCGTACACACACACATCCACACACTCACACCCCACCCCCTAGTCTGGCTGGGAATTTGAACCGATCCAGCCTGTTTAAACGGAAAGGACACAGATCTTCAATGTAAAAAAAAAAATCAGATCAGACCCAGAGAGAGAGAGAGAGAGAGAGAGACAGAGAGGGAGGAGTGTGTGTGTGTGTGAGTGTGTGTGTGTGTGTGTGTGAAAGAGGGAGAGGGAGCGAGAGAGCGAGAGAGAGGGAGAGAGAGAGGGAGAGAGAGGGAGGGAGAGAGAAAAGAAGAGGGGGAAAAAAAGGAAAGAAGATTTTCTCTATGTATATAAAGATGGCCACGTTAGCAAACGGACAACCAGACAATACCAGCCTGAGTAGCAATCACAGCAACCCCAGCACCAACGGGCATATGAACGGATTAAACCATAGTCCCGGAAACCCATCCACCATCCCAATGAAGGACCACGATGCCATTAAGCTCTTTATTGGGCAGATCCCCCGTAACCTGGACGAGAAAGACCTCAAACCGCTCTTCGAGGAGTTCGGGAAGATCTATGAACTGACGGTGCTGAAGGACAGGTTCACTGGCATGCACAAAGGTGAGTTACCTCCTGAACTTTCCCGGGAGAGCTCGGGAGAGAAAGGCAGGCTCCCTCTCCCTCCGTGGCTCTCTCTTTCTCTCTCTCTTTCCTTTCGATTTCATTTCATTTTATTTCATTTTTGGTTGGCCCGGGGGCGGAGGCGGCAGGCTGGGGGGGCAGGGAAAGAAATAATAGACCCATCCTGGGAAGAGAAGAGCGAGAGTCAGGGCAGGGAGTCAGCTCCGTTTGGCTTATTTATTAGTATTTTTATTTCTTTCCCCGCTTTTTTGAGGGGTGAGAGGCAGCTCCCGGGGAGCGTCGGGCGAGCGGCGGCGCGGGCGCGGGGCCGGCGGCAGCTGTCCGCGGTGCTGAAGCGGGAGCGGGTGCTCTGTATTTACCTTCGGGAGCCGCTCATCGTCAGCCCAGGGGTGTGTGTGTCCGTCTGTCTGTCCCTGGGTTTGCTGGCAACCCCCTATTTTAAAATTGTTCTGTATCTTGCACCGGCGGCTTTNCCACCGAGGTGCTATTTTCCTCAGAGCCCAGCACCAGGGGCGGGGGGAGACACTGCACAAATGAAAGAATTTTTTTTTTTTTCCTTCTTATTTTTTTTCTTTTTTTTTTTTAATCTTTTTTTGACAATTTTTATTTTTACTGCTGTCACAATTATTATTTGTAGTCCTCTACAAAACAAGAAGTGGAGGAGAGTGAGCTGCTCCGGGGGGGCTATTTCATTTTAGTTCTAGTCAACACGGGAACAGGGATATAAACAACAATAAAGAAGCCCATCTCCAGCGGGGCAGGGGTGTGTGCACAAAATCACGATATGTGTGCGTGTGTGGGAGAAGGCAAGACAGAAGGGACAGGTGGCAGCTTAGTTCCAGAGGGAAGAAGTCCCTGACCAGGCATATTCCAAGCACTACTTTAATGTGCCCAAAGTCCGTGCCGGGAACTTTTTAGGTTTTCTCTAAAGGTAGTGGAGATGTA
Source organism: Dicrurus megarhynchus (assembly GCA_013399195.1). Lineage (NCBI taxonomy): Eukaryota > Metazoa > Chordata > Aves > Passeriformes > Dicruridae > Dicrurus > Dicrurus megarhynchus. Next base: position 62,862 of record VXAD01011613.1, on the reverse strand, counting down.
CTCCTCACATGATGCCTCACTTGCTCCATCTCTGCCCGCTCGTTTCCCTGTTCAGCTTAGGCTCTCCGGAGGTGCCTCTCAGATTAGATGGTGCTCCGTTTTGGAGGTGGGGGAGGGTGCGTGTAGTGGGGGAGAGATGCTCAGATCCTTGGGTAGGAAAGTAGGACTCGCAGGGAGGAAGTTGAAGGTAATTTGCATGGTAGCCTCACTTAGGAGTAGGAGAGAGCCAGGAGTGATATGAGACGCCTTATTAACTCAGATTCTGTATAAGTGTGTGTTTATTTAAAAAAAAAAAAAAAAAGGGAAAAGAAAAAGACCGGGTTGGAAGTGATTGGGGTGTGACTCCAGATTTAGTGCAGGAGGAGAAAGCGTTTTGCCCGGGGCCACGGGGAGAGTGGAAGTTGTATCTTTTACAGGACAGCTTCAGCACCAGTGTCTAGTCCAGTTTGGTGGACTCCTGGCACTGACAGTCACCGGTAATGGCATTACTGGCTTCCCAGCTTTCCAGATGCCTTGGCGAGTTGTAAATCTTGAACTTAACAGCATGTTTAGCAGGCATCTCTTCCCCCTTCCCACTTACTCCCCTCCTTGCTTCCACTCTCAGGAAACGCGAATGAAAATATACCCTGACAGTGCAAAGTGCCAGTTTTACACAAGCTAGAGAAAATGTTCGGGGCTCGGGGACTAGGGACTCAGTCCAAGTTATAGGATATTTCTTCCATCCTTTCTTGCCGGTCGCTTCAAACACCCTTCTCATTTTTAAAATGATCAGTGTGAAAGCTCTTTCGAACCGTGCTTTCTTTTCAGACTGGCTTCCTAGAAGCCACACCAAAGTCTGATTGGCATAATTTAAACATGACATCCGTATGATCATAATTATTAATAATAGCAGTAAAAATAATAGTAAGAAGTGCAGGGAAGGAAAGGTCCTGGGAGATTTTGTCTAATAGTGAGAGTAGACACTGAGCTCATGTGTGTGTGCATGTGTTTGCAAAAAATTACCTAAGGTTTCTGTAAAAGAAAAATAACAGCAGTAAAAGCTACACTGAAGAGAATCACTCAACATAGTGTAGAGGAAATCTTTGAGCTAACACTTCGATAAAGTATTTTTCTTTGTACTGGGAGGTTACTGTGATTTGTTGATGAGATTTTATTCTTTTGTTATGTTTTATCTTAAACCTGAAATTAGTCAATCTATGCACTAACTTTAATTTCTATTTCAGAGATTTGAGTTCTCCTTCTTTAAGTTCGGTTTTGCTTTTACTGTGTGCCTGTATTCACAGAGACAAACTCAGGAAGGGGGAGAGAGAGAGAGAGAGGAAGAGAGAGAGAGAGGAGAGAGAGAGAGAGAGAGAAGAGAGAGAGAGGGATCATTTATCTTGCTTGGATGTGTTTAACACATATCCCTGAATTAAGCAAGATACTAACTTCATTTCCCTTCATTTCATTTCTGTTGTAAAGCTGCAACCTAGGAAAAAAGCCAGGTGGGGAATCTTGTCACCTCATCAAACCAAATTGCATGAGTTCATCTCAAAACAAACAGTCATTTTTAACCTGCTGTAAGTTTTGGACTTTGGAAAGAAAATTTATGATGATGATTGTTATTTTGCAGGCTAGGGTTTGAGCGAAGCTTCAATAGACACCGAGTTGCCAGAATTTCAGAGATCGGTTTTATTTAGTACACCCGAGAAGAGTTTGAACTCCTTTCTAGCGATGCCGCTGATTTATTAGCTAATCCTGATAAAAATGTGCCTCTGGCTACCTGGAAAAAAATTACTTTCTTGCCAGTAGTGATTAATTACTATTAAGTCAAAAAGCGTGATGGGGCTTTGAAGGATGAGGGTTGTGTTTGGCTTTTTTTTTTATTATTTTATTCATTTTATTTCATTTTTAATCTATTTTTCTCTTTTGCCTTCTCTAAATGCAGTCATGTGAAGCATTGTATTCACTCAGATGTCCTTATTTTGGCTTTGCTTTGCAGGCATAGGTGAAGAATTGCATAAAGATAGTCCAACTTGGCTCACAGGGGTAGGTTGGCAATACAAAACCCCAAGATGCTTTCCATAAGAGATGCATAATGCTTATACATTAATTGATCCATCACTCTCAGTTGATTTCATTCCTAATTCAGGGGATGAGGCTGTGGCAGGGGTATACCCTGAAGGGTTAATAATAGGCTGTAGTTTATTTAAGTGTACGGAGAGCAAACCTTGGGTGTGGAGGGGGAGAAGGTGGGATTGTTCTGGGAGGAGGGAAGAGACAGGAATTAGCTTAAAGTAAAAAAACAGCAACCGGAGTAATTTCAGGTGTAAATCCATTGAAATGAGATCAAAGGATGTGTATTCTTGAAAATGTTATGAAGATATCCAATTGCAGTGCCCCTGTATAGCAGGAGGAAATTGAAAATTAAGGACCTAAAGATAAAGTACATTACTATGCCCTCCTCCGAGAAAAACTATCACAAAAGGAGAGTGAAGTCCCAGGTTCTCTCACCAGCAGCTCTGGCTGATACCAGAACAGATACCAGCAAAGAGGCAGGGGATTATGATTCTCTTGCAGATACGAAAAGAGAGAAAGGGTACGGGGGAAGCAGCTTGTGGGGGAAGGCGGGAAAGGTTTGCCAGATCCCCGAGAAAATAAGCTTTCATGGCACGAGCGTAGCTGCTGCATATTTCCCCCATCCTTGCTTCTCTCCACACGGGGCAGGAACAGGCTCCTGCTCTGGTACTTTGCTGTAGGGTTGGGAAGAGGCTGTGTGCTGAGATCCACGGGTAGAAATCTACCGGGGCTGAGCTGACCCACCCACGCGCTCACACATACCCACACGCACATGCACGGAGTTAACTAATCACACTTTAACAATTTAGCAAGACATTCATTCATAACTTCCCCCCATCTTATCTAGCAGTGGAGTATGCTTAAAGGTTGAGTTACTGGGAGATATAAAGGTTAGTGCTCTCAGGACAGCCATATTATAATGCATTATCTTTGAAGTCATTTAAGGCCAATTTAAATGGTATTTAGTGTAATATTTATGAATTAATGTAATCTAAATATAGGACTGTCCCCATAGGTTTAAACAGCCTTTTCTACTGAAGCTTGCTTGTACCCAAGGCCTTGGAAATGTTTTAATTTAAAACACACAGGTCTCCATAATATTCTATTTAGGAAGTCAGAAGAAATCAGCATTCCACACTTAACTGAGATTTACTGAAACACATGCGGGCAAACGCACTTAAAGTGTGGAGATAGTGTGCACTGGGAAAGCAGGAGTCTTACATAGACTTGAGACCAACAACACTCTTCAAACCCTTATTTAGGGGCGGAAAAAGCACAAACCCCCCAAAACCTCCTTGAAATCCACCACTGCAGTCCCGTGATTTGGGTGTTTTTCCTACCTGACCCGAACCTCACTCTGTAAGCATTCAATGCAGACAGAAAAACGCAGTATGAGGAGAATAGTTTAGTTCTTTCACAGCTTTACCTTCTTAAAAGTATAAATAATTTTGAAATTTAGGACACCTCTGGGGCAGGAAAACAAGGCTTCCATTCATTATATTCTGTTCTGTTTGATTACAAAGATAGATGATAGAAAAATTAAAACCTTGTTAAGTTTAAGGATGTTTATGAAGGTTGTGGATATGTCAGAAATTCAAAGGCGCGGTGAAAATGAGCATTCAATTAAGCTGATGTATTTGTTTATATGTAGAAATGTATAGGTTTGTGTGTGTGTATACATACAGAAAAAGAGACGTATACACATTCATGTGTATAGCCTTTGGGAAATGGAAATTTAGTTGAAAAGAAGCACAACGCAATACAGGTGCTGAATAAACTCCTCCATAATTGAAACATAAGACTTGCCTGGCTGAAAGCAACACATACAGCATTTAGTATGGTAGTAAACCAAACAAGTTCTGGGGAGGTAAACGTGCAAATAAACTGGAATAAAAGAGAGGAGACTTTATGCCTTAGGTCTAAAGAACAACCCCTTAAAACAATCACAATGCAATTGGATAGCTTGATGGAAGAGACAAAAAAAGCAACCCCCTGTACATTAAAATCTCCTGTACAGATGAGCATCTATGTGTTTTGATAATGTCAAACAGATAGCCCAGATTGCTTCATAAATTAGAAGGGTGTATGTTAACTCTTTTTTTTTCAGGGGTCTGGGCAAGGATTCTGGTTTCTAAAAGCAGCTGCAGCCAGTTATGATGCTGTTGTTACGGTTGTGTCAGCATTTCCAATACAAACTCCAATTTTCTGGGATCTCTTGCTTGCCTGTCAAGTTTTGCACTGAAAACTGTTCCTCAGCTAGTCCCACTACCATAAGAACTAATCATCCTTACACGATGGATTTGTTTAAAAGTTACATTAATGCAGAAAAAAGAAAGAAATTAAAGTTTATGTGTCCACAGCTTTTGTTTCTTCTCTTACGTTTCTCCAGGTTAGACTTACATTTTCTACACTTTTACAGGTTACGATTGCTTCTGTCCCTCAATATCTACATATACTGGTGCCTTTGGGCATTTTATGAAATAAAAAAGGGTACTTATTATTTTTTTTTTAAAAAAAAAACTAATTAGCAGCAACAACCAATTTTCATAGTATTTCCTTGTCCCTACCAAGGTTTTAATTAAGGGGTGTATCAGAAACTCACTAATTTCTGCAAAAAACCAATAGGAACAGGGGACAGTTTGGTTTAGTTTTATGTCTTTTTTTTCCTGTATTGAGCCAGAAAAGATCAGAAATTTTAGCACTGAAGTAGAGGGAAAAATTGAGGATCCTTGTCACCTTGCATGAAAAGCGTGGTTCATCTGGTCCTGTATCCCGCATCGGCTAGTGGCCAGTGCCACCGACAGGGCTTTCTTTAGCAGAGGATTCAAATTGCATAGCATAATAAAAGCCAGGCAGCTGATGGAATAGTCTTTTGAAGGAGATTGTCAGAAACTACCTGGAAATTTTGTCTGGGTAAAGAGTCAGTGAGATTGCAGAAAGTGTCTTGTGCTCAACTGAAAAGAGTATTGTACCAGTCAGGGAGGGCAGGCAGAGAACTCTCTGTTCATGGTGGTCAAGAGCAAGGGACAGAAAGGGCTGAATGATCAAGGAGGGTCTCCTCCAGCCCTAAGAGCTGGAAGTATGCAGCCACATTTTTCAGCAAAGCATCAGGGTGTTTTTTTATCATGCACACCCTGTGCGCATGCATACCAGCTGCACTGACCCGACAGACCATAACGACACTAAAGGAGCTGTTACTGTCCCTCCCGTCAATCAAGTGTGAACCGAGGCGGGTTTATGCGACAGGCAGTAATGGTTCCAAGGGAGAAAAAGTGGGGAAGACGATCTAGGCTGTTGGACCGCTTACCTGCATTTAAGATAGAGAGAAAGCACCAGAAGACTAAAGACCCATGTAGGTGTTGGCTACAGCCTCAAAGCAATATTCCAAAAAAGGCAGGGGGCTGCAGAGCTCAATGTGACCTGTCCATCAAGTACTGTGTGGTTCCTGCCCCATAAGAGTTTGCACTAAGCAGGTGAGACGTTAAGGGAACTAAGTTGAATCCTGACTTTAACAAATACCTGGTGCTTCATTAATCCCTACATCACCTTTACTTCGGGAGCAAAGGCCTGTTACCTGCTTGCTGGGCAGAACGCAGTGAGGTTTCTGCCATCACTGTGGTGGCTTCACGTTTGGAAATCCTGCTGCAGGTTTGCACTTACTCAGTGTTTCACATTCCCTTTAAATTTCTGGATTATGGGTTTGCATAGCAAACCTCAACACTTGCAGCTAATGCTACTAATTTCTGCACTTGCTGGCTTGTGCCTTAACTTAGCTTTACTTCTGTAAGTGAAACTAAAACTAAAACAAATCTGGGAAACTGACAAAAGCCTGATCCCTGCCACATTTCTCTCTCTCTTAAATGTTGCACCGATCCTTGTGTGACTGTTGCCAGGGTTTGTCATGGTGGACTGACCCTTATGCATTAAAATCTGCTGCAGAAAAAGGGAAAAATATAAACCATGGTGAGTAAAAGTTATGGTTTTCTATCACCATTGCTCCACTTACTGAGCTGGGGTCAGTATTATATATTACTATATTACAGGGGTCTCTCTTTCCCTCTAGCTCCCGGAGAGCCATGGTCACATTTTGGGGATCTCAGGATCTACTGAGTCACTTTGTCTGCGCTGCATCTCTTGGTGTGGTCTGGAGTCAGGATGTCACCACAGAGATTGCATTTGTTTGCTTTTTTCACTGTAAGCCACAACCTGAATGCACATACAGGTGAATGCAGCTTTTAATGTGCATTCATTATATCCAACTGACATCCCCTTGAAGGAAGAGAGGGCTTATTATTGTCGCTCCTTAAAATAAAGATGGATGAGAGCTCTAAACCTCTCAAATAAAGTACCTGACCATACGTAGTAGCTAAAAATAAATCATATACGGCCATCTATTCCATGTAAATTAATGGCAAGACATATAGATATAGACATTGTGTTAAGTTTGTCAAGCAGAAGCAGCCAAAAATATTGATCAAGGCAAGGGGGAAAAATTGATAATGAACTGGACTCCAAGAAGACTTTAATTGACAGTGACTTCTGTGAACCAGCTTTGGACAGTATATATAAACTGACCACGATGTAACTTTATTGCAATGCACTCTCCTGTAATTAATTGTCACCTTTGTTAAGACTGGCTACAGATCAAAGGTTTGAAGATACTTAACAGGTTCTTAGTAACAAACCCTTCAGATGCATTAGAAATATCCGACAGCTCAGCCAATGAGGCATGCAGATTTCGATCTACCTCACCCTTATCTGTTTATTTCTCCCTCCTTTGTTGAACACGGAAAGTCATTGTTTAACATTAACTATTTAATAGATGACTTTGTTGACAATTTTGATGCTTCCATGGACATATGGTTGTGGTGACGGCAACCTTCCCTGTAAGGTCTTTCAAAGTATTTTGCCAACAGAAAGTTTCATATGGTTTGGTAGACCAAGGTGTAGTGCAGATTCAATTTGCAGTGCAGACTATTCTTACCCCTTTACGTGGCTGAGGTGTTTAATTTCCTTATTTAAACGCGGAAAACATAAAAAGAACATAAGAACCTTAAAAAAACATACACAGAAAGTGTAGCTGAGAATGAACTTTTATATGAAAACTTCATATGCAGTGAGATAGAAGTGTACTTGACATGTTTGTATATCACAAAAACGCAACCATTTATTTTATGTGCGTGTTAATGAAAACATACATTCAGTACAGACAGGGTAATACAGGTCTCTAAATAATTCCTTTCTGAAAGACGGTATGGAGAACACACTCTTACGTGAAACTCGCAGGTGACTTAACAGGGTATTCCTGGAATTATATGCAGAGTTTAATAGGATACGTAACCATTTGCTCATTATCCTCTTTTAATGATACAGTCACAACTAATTCATCTCTGGTTTATTTCTACATTGTGTCTGAGTCTCCAAAATATTTTAGAGGCTACCGGGCTGTCTTCCCAGTGCACCGGGACAGATAACTCTGGACATGAAGCTTCTTCAAACAGAATAAAAATGGAGCTTTGCAGACAGAGTTGGTCTGATGAGATCAGACTGCATATTTGGCCTGTTTCTATTTCAAATGCCTGTGTATATACTACACAGGGACTGTGTATGCATGCATGTACCGAAAGGGCAGACTTACATTTGCACATAGTTCCTCTCCTTCCCAGTCCCTAAGGATAGATTCGCATCACATAATATGCATCACTCACTGCAAACGCACACAAATATCTTTGTCGGACTCGGTAGCTTCTTGCAGGTAGATGTATAAAGCAGCATCAGCCTAATAATATCCCTATAAAACAGCTCTTCCTTCCTAGGATCGAGAGGGATGAAGGTTGTCAGAAGATCAAAAGATATATCACAGTGTGCTTGTAGAAATCCCCTGATTATGTTTCCTCTCTATAATGCTCTAATTCACTATTTGATCAATTGTAAAAGGGCCAATGCTTTAGGAGAGAAAAAAAGTATTAGGTTACTAGATGCTTCAGGCTGAGTGAAAATCACACCTAAAATTATATGTAGCAATACAGTAATGAGCTTATCAATACTTCTTTAAGGAATCTGACAGCCCTATATGAGAGATTCAGTTCTGTGAGCAAAGGTCACAATATAGGTATTGCTTATTAAGACTATCAATAGTCTAGTTGACCAATATAACCAGAGACTGTATAATGTACCTGCTGTTAACAGGCGGGGAGGAGAACTATGAAGAATTTACAGAATTGCCCACATGTAATATTAATAATATTGATTGATTCTAATAATACAATAAGGTAAAGACTCATTTCTTTGAAATAGTGCATGGAAGCAGGGGGAGAGTGAGATGCCTTTGCCGAGCAGATTGAATTGGTTTGCACCTCTCTGAAAGTTAACACAGAGAAAATTCAGTTTTCTTGCCTATGCTCTGTTTCTTGCCCATTATTTCACCCACTGCAGACAGAAACAAGATTTGTTTTTCTCTATGATCGGGTCTTGGCCCGGCAGGTGCACAAAAGCCAGGGACCTGAGAAACTTCTTGCAGCGAGGAGCATTTTGGTCAACAGCTTCAGCCCTCCTCAAAATAGGATTAATCCTAGAGAGCTCTTTTTCAACATAGAATTGCAATGAAAGTATTTCTTCTTTTTTTTTGCCCACACCTTTATCAGCATTTAAGGGATGGGGGAAAAACATGGTGGAAATAACATATGTTCTACACTGTGTAAAATCTATAATTGACAAGAAAGGACTTTGCAGAGCAGCCACACACCTGCCCCAAAGCCTGCTGAAGTCCAGAAAAACTCTACCTTGCCTGCAGCAGTGTTTGGATTGGGCCCGAAGTTACGGGCAGTTCTGCGAGATGCCGCTGGTTGAAGCAGGAGCGGCCGATAACACGCGATGTGTCTGACTTAAGGTGGTTACTCACCTAAACCCAGACACGCAGACCTGGCTCCATCCGAATTTCTTAACTACTCCCTCTGCAACAATAGGCTGCCTTATCTAGGTAAGCTAGTTCGCTCCTTCTGCTATACCATTCAGCTTCCACTGTCTCGTTCCAGTGTCCGTATGGTGGTTTCAAGAAGGTTTGCATTTCATTACGCCTGGGTTTTTTTTCCGTTTACAGGGCAAGTGTTTTTCTTTTGTGAGCATTTAATTGGTTTTAAACGTGATTTATTTGATCGTATTCCATCTTCAATAATACATGGATGAGGATGCAATTTTTCACCCTCTTTTATAAAGATATATTGTTATTCAATTATGCTATTCTGTGGGATTTGTTCTGTTTTCTGCATTCAGAGGGAGCTTGGTCATTTTTTTACTTTGCTTTCCTTCTTCCTATCTTCTTTTTATTATTATTTATATGGATTTTTTTTTTCTTTTTAGAAAAAGAAATCTCATTCAAGATACTGGCAATAAATGAGAAAAGTAGGAGTGGAAGTGAGGAATGGGCAAGACAACCAACAAAAATCCTTTGGCAAAGCCTTTAAAAGCATACCACTGCTTCATGTTTATTTGCAAAAGGGGATACAGCCAATTTTGATACCAAAAAAAAAAAAAAAAGAGTATCTTAGAAATTATTTAACTCCAAGTTTAGTCATTGACAGAGAAAGGAAAAAAAAGAAGTGACTCAACCCGTAGGAACACTGGCAGAAAATGCACCTAAAGATCTTGCAGGAGACAAGGGTGCTAGAGTGGTGTTGGTTTCTACATTCTGCTAGGGATTTGGAAAAGTTAACAGCAAATTAAGCAAACAAATAAATAAACAAAAAACACAAGCATTGCCAGTCCTGAATTATTTGTAATGGCTAATACACCTCAGAGCTGCTCCATTTAAATTGCTGCCTGTGCCTGCAGCTTCATTCAAAGGAAGGGCATTATCTGGTGGGTGAGGGCAGGCGGTGAGAACGCCTAGGTTCTAATCACAGCGTGGATAATTACTCACCAACACTCTCTGATGGAGTCACTTAAGCTCGGTGCCTTCAGGCCTGAACCGAAACCTGTTGAATCAATGGAAAGATTCCCATTGACTCTAGTGAGCTATTGATCTTCCATTTCCCCAACTGCAATATTAGGCCAGCTGGAATTTTTTTTTTTTTTTTTTTTTTGTTTTTTTGTTTGTTTTTTTTTTTTTTTATGAGGGAGAAGGTAATGGCATAAATTTGACATTTACTTTTTTCTGTGTAAAGGTTTTGATGTATCTCTGATGATAACTGTATTACATCAGAGCCCCTTTCAGCGTAGATCCAGAAAACATGCTTTCAAAAAATACTCAGTGGGGGCATGGAAAATTAGCTTTGCTCATTTCACTTGTAAATGAATATTTGTCCCTGCTTTGCTAAGAAAGGGTCAATGGCAATTTTGCCAGTTTTCTTTGTGTGAGTAGGATTCAGCCTTTGTAATTTCTCTGTCTACAGGAATGTCATCATTCACTGATTCAGGATCTTGATTTATATTTTTTTTTCCTTCTTTTAGTGAATCACATACATACTCTTCATTGTTATGGCAACTGAGGGAGCTGCAAAGCAAGGATTTGATGAAGGGCTGCATCCCACCTTTCTTCTTTAAGGGCCTGATCCAAACCTAATGTTTGCAACACAGTTTGGATCAAACTGAAGGTATCTGCCTTCACTGGGTCAGTAAAAAGAGAAAGTTCCCTCTAGACAAGTGTACTCCTGCCCTCAGTACAGGCAGATAGAATTGGCAGTCGTCGCCCATTTGCCGAACACCGACCCAACACTCTCTGAAGTCAATAGTTAGACTCTGACCCAGCCTCACAAACAACAGACAGACACGGTGTGAATCCTTAAACAGGGATGTGAATATCCCTGACTTTTGCAGAGCAAGGTAATCCAGAAGGGAGTTTTCATTGCTGATACCCAAGGTGTAGGTTGTGGTGGATAAACAACATCCCAGTGTCCTTAGTTATCCAGCCACAAAAAATTTAATTTAGTAATATTTTCATCAGAGAGCAAGGTTTCAGGTGATTTGCTACAGGAAAGATCTGACAAACGAATCAGGCTTCTTGGGTTTTTTCTAATTATTTCAGTTGTAGTTTTTGTTTGTTCATCAATAGCAATGTACGTGGGATTCTTTTGTTTGTTTGGGGTCTTTTCTGGTGTTCCCATCCCATCTCTGCTCATGTCTTTTATGAAATAAATGAAGGAGCTGGAGTGTGCATGCAGTTATGTGTGTGTGTAGAGTCGATTATCTAACCCCTAGTCTATTTGAAATCATCACAGTGCACTCAAGTCAATGATATTCTGTCAAAGGTGGAGAGGAACGTGCGTGCAGTGTGAGTGTGTGAACGCGATGCTGTTTGATTGCCTGAAATCCAACTAAGTCTCAGTTTCAAAGGCCTGGAGGCAGCAGAGAAAGTATTTGTTTGTTTAATTATTTATATATTTACTCAGCTTTACTGACAGTGTTTGCAGATGGGGAAAAAAAAATTGAAGAAAGAATGCTGAGTTCTTGTTTGGAGGGGAACGTGTGTTGTATTAGCCTCAACCTGTTCTCCCATATAATGGCTGCTTTGTGCTCACTGGTCATTTGTTACTGATCGGCTCATTGAAAAAGGCCAGAAAGGTGCTGGTAGAGTTAGATTTCACGAGTTTATTCATAAAATGAGTTGCACAATAGGTGTGTCATTCCCCTGTCTTTTCCTCTGCACTGATCCAGGGACAGGACTTCTGGCAGTAGCTTCTTAATTCAAGACGAAATAGCTGAGCCACTGGCAAACTAGATGACCCTGCTCTGACAAAAGATACAGGTCCGACTGCTGGGTGAGCAGCTCACTTCCCCAGCTCTGGCCTCTATCCTTGGCCTCTGCTTTTGCTCTTCAAGTGCAGCACCCAGGCTTTCACTGGCTGGGCTTGCATCCAAGACCAGCTTTTCATCCTGGCTTCCCAGCCTTCCTTGCCTGGTTGCAGGTACAGGTGCGGGTGGGTGGACCACAGGCTTAGATCCACTCTGGGATCAGGATCCTTCGCCAGGTGCCGCTCCAGGCTCGCTGCCCATTCCCACTTGTCAGCTAACCGTGCTCATGAGTTGTTTATTTCCCATAGCCAAGCTACAGATCTGTTTCCCCAGCTCTCACCATTGCTATTCACACTCCTCTTCCCTTGGCTCAGCTCTGCACAGACATTCTGCCCTCACACCGTCCCTTGCACAAAACACTTCACCGGTTCATGCCAGGAGTCACCGCTTGGATTCTCTCAGACCACGCTAGCTATCTCTCCTCTACTTTCTCATCTCCTTCCCTAGCATGTTTTGGGAAATGGAAGCCATGACGTCCATGTTTTCAGAGAGTAAAACTGCCATGGGTAGTAGCAGAAAGACCCACACTCACGAAGTACGCACGAACATAGATACGCAAACAGACGCGTTTCTGTACGTAAACTACTGAGAGAGTAGACATAAAAAGTTGTTTGTTTTTTTTTTCTTTTTGAGGTTCAAAACTCAGTGTCCGCTTTAAATTTAAACATTAAAAAAAAAAGAGAAATAATGCAGTAAGCCTGCAATTTCACCAAGGCAATTGCACCTTTTTATTTTTTAACATTTCTTGTTTCATTAAATCAGCATCTTGTTTCTCACACATGAACAAAGATCCTGCATATGCTTCCCTTTGAATTCTTAAAATTGTGATCTTATTCTTAATTATCCCTGGCAGTCCATTCTGGGACTACGCTTCAGCTTCTTGCAAAAATATTTTTCCCTGCTGTTTTGAAACATAACTACCCTTCACTTCCAGAACCTCTCTCTAGCAATCCCAAATTTAAGTGAGAAGGCAAAATAAGCATTTGATGTGGTGTTGCATCAGAGTCCTCTTCATTCAGAGGTGGGTAGGAAGGGATTAGGAGCCTATTTCTAGCCCAGTCCTCTTACTAACCTTCCGTATCCTACCTGATCCCGTTCCTAGACCTTGTTCTTCCTTAGTTTGCTATGTGTAAAGAGGAATTTATGATATCCAGCTTTGCAAAGAGCTTTGTGTGTATTTAAGGCAGAAGTCATGCTGTAGCTTTAGCGGTGATGGTCTAAGGTTATAAATGAGACCACATTTGTAAGGAGAGGTAATATCTTTTATTAGTCCAGCTGATATAGCTGGGAAAAAAAAGACAGACTTCCTTGTGTGCCTGAAAGCTTGTCTATTTTTTTCCAACTGTATCACTTGGTCTAATAAAAGATATTACCTCTCCCAGCAAGGCTTGTCTCATTTGAGGTGTAAAGCATGTAGGCTGGTAATTTAGGCCTGGTTTTTGTGTGTGTTGAGGGATTAGACTTTTCCTTACCTAGGTGGATGGGGAAAAAGCACTCCGGGTTGGTGTCCCTGTCTCTCACTTTCTGTGATCAGTGGCGGTGGTCATCTCACAGGCATTGAGAGGTGCAGAGAAACTCTGACAGCCCCTGTTTTCTGATCCTGGAGATGTCCTTCCTTTTTTACTGTTCTGCTCCCTTCCAAAGCACCACATGCCCTCTCCTCACCCCTGTGACTGTGATTTATTTATAAAATTGCTGCATGTATGTGTGTGTGCGTTTGTATGTGGGCAACCACACAAACATCCCCAAGCTGCCAAGCAAGCTGATGAGCATTTTCTAATGTATTTAGCAAGTAATAATGCAAACCACAGGCAAAAAGTACAACAAGGAGAACAGGTAAAATGCTTAAGCCAGGGAAGACTTTGGAAGGAAAGGTTTTTTCCCATAGCTGTGAATAAATTGCAACCCCCTCCATGGCTGGGAGAAGAATTTTGGTGGGTTTCTTTTTGTTTGTTTGCTTGTTTGTTTGATTTCATAAAGTATTGCTGAAAATACTGAGCAGCAGAAAAGAATCCAGGAGCAGATAGCGGGTTTTCAGACACAGCAAAATCTGACTCGTACGCATAAGGCAGCAGTGGTCAGAGGACAGCTATTACTTATGCTTGGCTTTACTACCACGGAAAGCATCGGATCATCTATTCAGATCAGGATAGTCAGCTATGCCAAAGGTTTAATCAAATATTAAACGTGGTCAGTAAAATTAAACCAATGTTAGACATGCAGGAGTTCTGTTCCTTTTCAAGCACTCTGAGAGAGGAAAGTTCTCTCCTGTCTCTCTCTGATGGAGACCTTTTGCGACTGGAGGGATTCTTTTTTCAGACAGGGATCCACATGGGTGTATGTCTGGATAAATAGATGTGCATGTGGCTCTTCCAATGCGTGTCTCTTACCCTGTCAAGTAGACTGAGTTGATTTTTCCCCATAAGTTCATATCTTTCTCACTCAGATAATTTCCTGTATGCTGTTAACTGTTCACCCCATCCATTTCTCTGTCCATCTGTCCCTCTCCAAACACAACGTTTTCTCTCTTGCACTCCTCATCATCTCTTCAACAGAGTTAGAAAGGTACATGCATGTAGATATGTGTATGTGTGTATCTGCAAACCCATTCAGGTAAATGTGAGTATCTGGCTGCTTGTTGATAAATCATATATTTGCAAAGCCACATCTGCCTCCTTCTTCTGTACATTTGGGCTGTATTTACACCCTCCAGCTCTTATTTATTCTGACCGAGGACAGTCAAAGGTAGAACATTTTGCAGGGAGTTATGGTTTACAATGTTACCTCTCCCTTCTATTATTCATTCTCTCTGATTTTTATCTAATCTCTCTTTGATTGTCCTGGTGCAGCTTAAGAGACAAAGTGAATTTTTATTACATCATCAATATAATCTCCAGCTAATCAGCATCTGTGTGCATTACCATGCCCCCTTTGGCTTTTCATCTGTGTCCATAAATAAAAAGAATAAGGGCCGGTTTTTGTGTGCGTGCGTGTGTTTGTGTGTTGGTATCAGGAAGAGAGTCACAGCTGCACTTTTTCATTTCAGCCAGCTTGTTTTAGCAACATTGGACCCAGCTTTCTGCAGATTGTCTTGACTATTGCCCAGATTAATTTCCTGGTGCCTAATGCTTAAATCATGGAAACAATTAAAGCGGATGAATCCATACATATCTTCTCGCAGCAACTGAACTTTGCTGTTAATTGTACACACATTTCCATGGCATTGCAGGCAACATGCCCAGTGCCAGTGGAGTGTGTGGTAGTCAATGTATCCCCCTACATGGGTATTTAACCTCTAAATTTTTAGTGCACGCTTGCCACTCTTTCTTGGGTAGGAGGATAGTACATCACATGTCTTTGAACAGGAAGCTCGGAGACCAGATTTTTGGCTTTTGATTGCTGATATTTTTCCACAGCTTGCTGTGTAGCTCTTAGCCTGCCACTCAGGTCCGCAAATTTTGCAGAGTTGAGCTCCTATATGTTTTTTTCTCCTCCCTTTCCAGCTCTGGAAGAACAATGAGAATAATACCTCCCCATAAAGTAAGACTTGTGCCATACTTTGAAATTCTCATCCTCTGTACAGATGCATTGTGAATTTTAAATAGAATCACCCTGCTTTCTCTTTAAAATACCCTGATTTGGCAGAGCAAGGCAGTGGCAGTGCCTCTCTGTTAAGCAGGCAGATATCAGATTGGCTTCCCAGTGGCTTAGGGTGATACTCGCATCCGATACACAAACTGTAACGCTTCTGTCCCGTTCTGAAGTGCCAGGATCAGTCCTTTCCAAGTTGTCCAAGACTCACAGCAAGCACCGTGAGAGGGCTCAATTAGATATGACAAAATCTTCAATTAAAAAAGGAACATACATTTGTGGAAAAATTTTAGACTGCTATACCAAACAGCAGTGAACCCTTTGGGAAAGAGTATGGCTCTCTTCCAGATGTAATGTAGTTATGGTATAGAGCTGTCCATCCAGCAAAGTGTGTGCTTAATTCACATTGTGGAAAGCCTCCCAGAACGCAATAGGTTCTTAAAGTTGAGCAGGTGCTTAAATGCTTTGCTGGATCTGTGGAAATCTGTAGTTCAGATGAAATAATTAAGCGTAGGGGTGTTACAGAAGCCAAGTGAAAAGCATAATTCTGTGACTCAGAAATAACACTCCTTCATAGCTGTGACAGAACAGTGAAATAATGAAAGAAACACTGTGTACCTTGAACACCTTGCAGGGTGGATCAGGCTGAGACCACCTCTATATTTCAAAATATTTCCTTTCTGAATTCTTTCTTCATGGACAGATTCTGATTAGATTTGGCTTGAGAATGGGATTTGCTTCGAGCAAACAGAAACACAGAATATTTTCAGTTCTCATCTTCTGTTTTCTTTTTTTATAGCAAATCCTTTTCCCTGGCCCCTCCAGTTCCACTCCCTGTTTTGACAAACCAGCTCATTTATCAGATGGGAAAAGAGGATGGGGGGAATAGGAATATTTTTGGTTGCTTCTGTTTTGCATGATATAATCCCCCTCTCCACTTAGCACCTCCGTAAATAGGAGCTCCAATCTGAAATTGGTCACAGTTTATCGAACTCAGGATGAGACCAGATTGGGTCCTGAGTCTCTGTCAACCATGTAATAAAGAAAAGAGAGTTTTACACTTCAGACAGATAATTTTGACACTTCATGTAACGTCTTCTGATTTTTCTGGATCCTTTATTCTTTTCAATTTTTTTTCTTTTTTTTTTTTTAATTTCAAATGTTTATTTGCATGTGTACTACTAGGTCTCTCTTTATTGTTTCACTATTTATTTATGCTTCTTTGCACCTTTTTGCACTCTTTCTTGCCCAGCTTCCCCAAACCCAGTGGCTAAATCCCTTGGGCAGGTATGAAACCACGATAATTCCTGGATAAAAATCTACCTTGAAGGATGAAGAGCATCCCCCATTTGGAACTGGAAGCCATGAAAAAGAACACATCACTTATCTGAATTTGCTGTTCATCCAAGCACTGTTTATGGAGATTTACAGTTCCTTGCCTGTGCAAAGAGCTCTATTGCATGGTGTCTGCTGGAGGATTTTAGGTGGCGGTATTAGCTGCGGTATTAAAAATGCATCGGAAGGCACGAGGTGGGAGATTAGTTGGATAGAAGGACCCATGAATGAAGGGTTAATTGCATTCAAAGAGGCCATCGTATGGAGCAGAAGAGGCAATAGGTTTCTTTTCTTTAAAATTTACTAAATAGCTGGAAACACAGTTTAATGAATTTTAATGGGATCTTTCTGAATCCTATGCATATTGCATCTGCTGACTGTAGGAAGTCAAAGTATTGTTGAAAGGGAGGGTATTGCCCTACTTTAGGTTTCACAGTTCTGTATTTAAAAAAAAATATTCTGCAACAAGCACTTTATTCAATATAAATTTTTCTCCTTATTTAATTCCTGCCCCCCCCCTGCCATTACAAGTGGAAAAGACTTTCAGAATCTGTGAGGCCTCCATACCATAGATTATTCTACTGTTATGTAACACGTGCTTTACATTTATTGAGCCATCTTGTGCTGTCAAGATAAAGGAGGCCTTAGTATTTTCCTTGCTTATGAACCGTTGACGAAGCCATGGTGATGAATTCTCATCTTGGTGATATCCATGTAAATCTAGAGGAACTGACTCTTGTGAATGTCTTCTGGGATTACTGTGATATAAATGGGACTGAGATTTGGCCCAGTCTGGTGGGAGAAAGAAAGAAGGGAAAGAGTCGGTGTTCACTTTCTCCCTTCCAAGTGTGTTTGGGCTGGGCTGGGATCTCACTGCACAATTCATTTCCATGGAAGCTCCAGCAGAGGCAGCAGAAAAAACAATCTATTTGACTTCGATGCAAGGCAAACCAGATACCCATTCACACTTTAGAGAGAGCAGGTTTAAAGGAAGCTTTTTCCTAGGGGAAACTGAGGCAAGGCATGCAGTGGGTTTGTCTCAGAGCAGTTGTGTGGATCCAGCACGTATTTTTTACATCTATCTTCACTATGTTGAGGTTTCCCATTGCCTTGGAAACTTGAATTTTCTCTGTCGCTCTTCCTCAAAATGCCAGGCACCCTCTCATACAGCTGATAGGATAAGGCTGCCCTATTTTTTATTAACCTGGGGCCCCGTTCTCCTTTGGGGTGCAGAGAGAATTGCTGAGACCCTTAGGAAAGAAGCTTTGTGGTTCCCTCAAAGCCAGCAGGAACTGACAGGGCTTGACATCTTACAGGATTGTGTTTAGGTCTGTGGAAGGAGAAAACGGCACTGTTTTAACTGCAGCAGCAAGATCAGGATGACAAAACTTCTCTGTTAGAGACACTGTAGTACCTGCATAGAAATGGTTACACTGGCATATAAGTACACAGACATACACACAAATATAGAACATGTGAAAGGAAAGTAAAAGCAGGCTGTCATTAGGCATTTTTAAACCAATATGACCATGGCCACTCCACTGGGATAATATTTTCTGTGACCACTTGGTGTTACACTGGCTCTGCAGATCCAGAGGGTGTCCCAGTACAGGAACCAGGGCTTCCTAAGAGCAGAGAAAACCTTAGATGTGGATTTGGAGTGAGACTTTCCGGACTGAGAACAGCAGGAGGACTTTGCACCCAGACTTTTTTAAAGAAGAAAGGCAGGTATTTAATCACTCTTGTGCAGGACTCCAGACAGCACATCTTCCCAGTACGGTGTTGGTGTTGCTTTTCCCCCTCGTCTCCCATCCCTCCCTCATGTGTTTCAGATCTTTCTCTGCTTACAAGCAGGCAATGTGATGCCTGCTTTACTGGCACAGATAAGTTAGCCATGCAACTCGGAGCGCCAGCCCTAAACCACCTATCCTCCTCCCTTTGATCTGGAATCAAAACAAAAGACAGCGGCATCAAAACGATCCTTTGCCAGGTAACGGTTACTTTGTGCGCGCTGCCTTAATTCAGCTGCAAGGAGCTCTCATCTCTTTGTATCGTGCCCAGATCTGTGCTCATCTTAATACTTTATCAATGTGCCAGCAAGCTGCTTCTATCGTGGATACAGCTGTGCAGAAGCTGTCAGCGTTTTTAAGTAAAGCATTAAACAATACTTCGGGAGACAGCAAATTGTTATTTCCTTACCCCTCCTCCAATTCTTCCCTCTTCCCCTCCCTCGCCAAGCCCAAATGATGAAGCCCTTATTTTTATGTCGGCTTCGTGCTCAAATTATACAACCCAAATGCATTTTCCTTCCCCCCCCCGCCCCGATGGGACACATTCTCTCTCTGAGGGGTGGAGAAAGAGAGGCACAGGAGCCCTTCTGAGGAGCTGCAGAAAAAATGAACCTCATGAGCGAACAGGCTGTTTCGGTGGCTCATTCCCCCTCTGTTCCAGGTGAGCCTCTGGAGTGAACCCAGAAATGCCACCCACCACACCCAGGTCCTTCCACAGGCACAGCCTGTGTTTCACAGCCCTTTCTAGACTTATAACACACGGTGTTGTTGAGAGATGAGAGTTAGGAGACATAGTTGTTTTGTTTTTTTTTTCCTAGCTCAGCTGTTGGTTTACTCTGTAGACGCTGAGCAAGTAATTTCTAGAGAAAAATTAAAACTGTCTGTCACTTTTTTAGTGTCTACTTATTTTGTATGCTTGTTATGTACATGCTTTGGGGAAGGGGGGTCCCTAGCACAATTGGTGTTTCAAGCTGGACACTGTAAATTCGAGATTGATTTAAAAAATCTCAAGATACTTAACTTGTTGGCATATCCTTTCTGATTCTTGCTTTACAAAATTGGATAAATAAAATTTCCCCATAAAGAACTTTGAGATTTTCCAAAAAGTTAGCAATTGACAGTCACTTGAAGTATCAGGGATCAGACCTTGTTGGATTTGCATATACTGTGTAAACAGATATTTCCTAACAGGAATACTTTGCCAGATTCTTGCTTAAGGGAATCCAGCTTGTTTTGGTGCATAATAATCAAGCCACCCCAAATTATTGTTTTTTTTCTTTCCCCCCACCCCCTCTTCTCCAGAGAGGGGCAGTTCTGAGGCACCAGTACCTGAGAACAAAGTTTACTCCTCGTATGCCACCTTTGGCACTGACCCTCTCCCAGTAAGTCAGGTCGAATTTGATACAGGCAGGACCAAGGTCAGGCTCGCTTGACTCTGGCTGTCTCTTCCACACACCAGATACAATGCTGCCACTTTGTGGTTCCTTCCTATCTGTTCTGCTGCACACACTCACCCAGAGCTCTCGTCCTGCCAGAGAGCATCCCGGCTTTCTCTCCAGGGAGAACTAGTGACACTCCAACTCTCATGCTGCCCGGTCGGGGATGCCATCCAGCCCCCCCGGCCTCCACAACAGCCTGAGACCAAAAAAAGACCCCTCTGACAGTGACCACCTATTACAAGCCCCTTGTGGTCTCCCACAACTTGTCTTGCATGGCAGATAGTGCTTCTAGCCAAGACCCTGTGAGTTGGAAGGGAGGGTGTAGGGATGCCAAACTTAATTTCTCAGACACCACCTGTTTTACGCTCCTCTCCAGATCCTTACAGAGGTGGCTGATGATTTTGGTGCAAGAAAAATGCACTTAGGCCACTCTTTCCCTAACCATCTTTTCTCTTAATTGTCTGTCAGGTTCTTGACCCTCTTTATTTTTTCTACCATTGCTTTTTTCTTATTTCCTTCCTTCCTTTGAGGAAAAGAAGAACACATACACACAAAAACACAGCAGGACAGGAAATTAAATCTTTGCACAAAGATGATTTGGTAAGATGCTGGCTTTTCACTCATTTGTTTTGCACTGATTATTTTTTATAGGGGAGAAAGGAAAGAGTGAGAGCAAAAAGATGTGACAAGGAGGGTGACTAAGTAGAGGAAAGAAAGTCCTTTAATTTATTTGGAGAGCTCAGACATTGGCTGTTGCTTTTTCCCTATACACATGAGAAAACCAAAAGAGCTTTAAACCCACCAGCAACATTCACATGAATGAAACGCCAGGTGGAACTGCTCCCATTTTCCTGGATATGATAAGGATAATGGCTTCCTCCTGGCAAGATTCTCCCCACATCATCCTGGTTAAGCAAGTCTTAGCTGTATTGCAACACCACTTAATCATTCCAAGGCTCATTTTAATTTAGCAAATGAATCCATTGCTTTGTACCGAAAGGTTGTTTCAAAATAAGGCCATAGTGGTACCTTCAAATTTCGCTTGCTCTTTTAGGAGGATATGAACATTACAGCCAGGAAGCACTTGATGTCTCTGGCTCCCTGTTCACCCTCAGTGCTCCACAGACAGCATGGTTTGCCTCCATGCAGTGAATCCTCAGAGAGGATCTGCCCCTTGGAGATACTGAAATCCAAAGAGCAGGAGGGAACTGCCACAAGTTCAGAAATTTGCACTTCAAAAAAATGGAGGTATATCAAGGATAGTTGCTATTTCTGAGGAAGATGTGTGCCAGACAGGAAGATGCCAGTGCTTATCCATGGAAGTGTCTTACACTTCCTGGAAACATGTTGAAGTGTGATAAGAAACAGTTGTGACAGAGTCCCAGCAAACCCCAACCTTCAACTGCAGGCTGGGAATTTCCCCACACCTCCTGTGCAGGGCGGAGTGGCCCAAGGGGATGAGAACAGAGAAAACTCTCCTGCCCCATCTGTCCCTCGTGGCTATTATCGAAGGATACACCTGCAGTGTGCAAACACTGCCACACACCCGACGCTGTATCTGCCACAAGGTTTAAACTGTTTCTTATTCACACACCCTACAAACCCAGAAAACACTGTGTTCTCTGTGGTTGCTTCATTCTGTGTTCCTATTGGCGTGAAGGACCTGCACTGCCTGCTCTTTCTGGGGGAAAGGGACAGCTTTAGGGTGCAGAGCGCTGTTATTAGAGAAACAAACCTCGTGGGGAGCAGACAGAGGTGGCATAAAGGAGTGGTTTAGTAGCCAGAGGAGTGGAACATGACTCTCATCCCAGGACACCTTTTTTAAAATCGGGATACTTGTCAATCTGACCAAAACAAGAGGTACCAGGACAGCATTTATGGGGATGTTTTGCTGTTTCAAGACCTAAGTGCTTATTTATGCATCCTTTGTCTGGGGCGAAGTCCTGTGACTCAGTTTCCTGGTCTACAAAGTAAGCAAGGTAATAACCCCATGTCTGGGAGGGCAGGATGCAAAGCCTAATTCACACCTGTAAAATAATTGAGATGTTTTGAGGAAGGGTCACTAGAAGGGCTGAATAATTGAAAAGGCCACTGAAGATCAATGCACAGCAAAATACATGGTGTTTGCTGATAATTTTCAAAGCACAAGAGAACATTAACAAATAGACTGTAATATTAAGGTCCTTAGATTTCTTTCTTTCAGTTTAGCTCTCAGTATGTGTTGGGGGTTTGGGTGGGGTTTTTTTTAGCAATTGTGATCACATCTGTATAACACTTTTTCAGCAACAACTGAGATAAAGAGTGCACTGTGCTAGACACTGCACAGGCATTTACAGACCTGCCATATTCCAAATGGACACAAACAAACACACATCCAGTAGGAGAAAAGAAGCACCAGATCGTGATCAAATATGTTTGGTTCTTAACCCTGAGTTGCACTGAGATTAAGACTCAGATCCTTAAAGGCACTTACAGCCCAACTCCCATTGAAATCAATGGGTGTTAGATACCTAAATAGCTTTATGGATCCGAGCATAAATAACTTATCCAAGGGCAGAGCAGCAATCTACAGCTGGGTTGGGAATTAAACACAGATTATACAAGTCCCAGTCTGATTTCTTAATCACAAAATCATCTTTCCTCTCCATATTTTGTGCAATAAATCCCCAGCATTCACATCACGGATGCACAATGTCCACCCCATCAAATCACTGGAAACCTGCAGTGACAAAAATGGTTTTCCTCAAATCAAGCCCAGCTACAGACACACACCAGTACACTTCTTCCATGCTTGGGGTTGGCTTCTGCTCTTCTTTACACCATAGAAATTTCCATGGTCTTCGAGTTTCCTCCCTAGGTTTACACCAAGGTGACAGAGAGCAGAATCCAACCCCAGCACTACAAGTTCAAACATTTTTCACCCAGCTTTAGGGAAGGGATAGATGAGACAAACTGAACTTTCTGAAAAGATCAATATGGAACATCTCTTTCAATTACTCTCCAAGGCACTAAGCCTGTGAATTCAGTTATGATGCATTTATAAATCTTTCCAGGAGGGGCTGTCTGACATTATCCTCTTCCACCTTTACTCCCCGCAAGTAATTCCATATTGCCTGGGATGGGCTGGCAGAGCAGTGCTACTCAGGGAAGGATCAGGCTCGAGTTTCTCAGAACCAGGACAGGTGGGGACCATTTCCCTTCCCTAGACACTAAAATTCACATAATTAGAGAGGCAGCTACAGAACAACAGGAGGGGCCAGGTCCAAATTTTGCGAAAGCCACTGCAAAGTCACTGGGACCAGAAGATGTTGCACAAGCTGAATGTGTGTGTTACACTCTCCAAAAAGATCACAGACCTGATGGATTACTAGTGTGGATGCAATTATATAGGGGAATAGGGTGGGGGAGCCCTTATGCCAATACAGTTCCTTTGATTCACAGAACAGGTTTAAAGCCTACCCAAAAAATTATGCTGAAGGTGTTGATTTAAGTTCAGTCGTCTCCTACCAGCCTGCTGGCTCTGATACTGCAGGGTTGAAGTGAGGATTTGGAGCATGCAGGGAGAGTTTTCTAGAGGACCATGAGTCACTGCACCGTGGCTATGCTTTTCTGTGCACTTACCTGCCGGGATGACAGGAAACCTGCCAGTTAAAAGAGCATCAGGATCACTTGAGATGCAATCTGTGTCCCTAATTCTCCCTCTCCAAAAATCCTTGCTTAAGATCAGGCTGTCTGAAGTTTTGTTTTGTGTTCTGTCTTGGTGCCTGGTTAGGACTTTCTCTAGAGGCATTAGCTGAAAGGCAGTAACAGGCTCAGGCAGCCGGGGCTGCAAGTGTTTAATACGTATAAGCTATTTAGACGTTGCTTCAACAAGGCTGCAGGATTAACGCATTTTAATTCCCACCTTTCAAATCCAACTGCAGACCAGCACTAAAGACACCACTGCTGGCCGAACTGTCTCCACTCCTGTGTGGGTGCTCCTTTCTTAGAGGGTGCAGTGAGACAGCTTTTAAAGTGCCCACAGGATGAGCCTGTCTCTCCTCTTAGAGCGTAATAAAATCCACGTGATGGTGTACAGAGAGGAAAGAGCTGCAGGGCAGCTCAGCCTCCTCTCTGCATTAAATGCACTCTCCTGCTGCATGTGGCATGGTCTCACCTTGGGGTTGCCTTGACTCTGGAAGAGAGTCTGTCACCTCTGCTGGGGCTGAGAGCCCCACTGCTGGGTGCTGCACAGATAGGGGACAAAGAGAACCTCCAGCCTCAAGGTGCTGGGATGCCAGGCAGGGGACAGGAGACCGCAGATGGATACTGGCAGACAGGGGAAGTGTGAGTTGGTGCTGAGATGTTTTTCAGCAACGCGGCTGGCAGCCATCCCACCCACCCTGCAGCTTTGGGTTCCCAGGCAAGGGCCATGGGGGGGAAGGGGCTCGGCAGCAGCTGAGGGGGTTTTGGTCTTGGCTAATTCACCCAGCAAATGTGACAGCCATCCTGGGATATCTCCCACCAGGTCACTTCTTGCCCTTCCTGCTCTTCTTTACCCCAACTTGAGAAATGTCAGGAGGGAGGTATGTCCTTGGGTCTTGCCTGCTCTGACAGCAGCACTGGGGTGATTCCTGGCCTGAAAAGGCCTCCTCTGCTGTTGTATCTTCACTCAGTAGAGACCTCTGTAGCCCTTCACCTTGCTTTTAAGGAATCAGGGGTTGCAGATGTGTGCAGGGAATAACGGGGAGCCAGCAGTGTGTGAGAAAGGCTGCGAGTACAGCTGGGGAAAATGTTCTCCTCCATTTCTTTCCTTGGAGGTGACCAAACCCTCAGCAGCTACAAAGGTCAATCTCTTGATTTTTCACCCACTGGGGAAGGTGAGACTTGTGAGGATAGCCAGAAGGGACATTTAGGCACCAGTGTGACATCCTTTGCCCACCAAGCCTGTGGAAGCCGTGGCAGTCCAGAAGATGCCCTCACTGCTGCCGGTGGGAATAACACGATGGGGCAGCAGCGGGGAAAGCGCTTCAGGAGCAGCTGCAGATCACGGCAAGTAAAACCGTCCATAACCTGATCCCAGCTGCAGGATCAGGCTGGGGGGAGGTTGAAAAGGACCTGCCATCCTTGGTGACAGCATTCAGTGTAAGTGCCAGCCTTATTTTAACCCAGTTGATGCTGTTAATGAGAGGATGTAAAGGCACCGAGGAAAATTTGCATGCAGTGACTGCGCAAGGATTGAATCTTTCGGAGTGAAATTTCTAGTGTGAGACAGTCTTGGTAGATGTTATGATGAATTAATATTTATAGACCATCTTAGCTGGGAATTTCTACACAGAGGTACATTTGCATTCTTGGAAAATAACTTTTTATGAACTTTTTTTTTCTTTATCACTAAATAGAAATAACTTGTTGATATACAGCATATAATTTGAAAGGGTGATTACTGTCACATTTACAGATAATTGAGCAAAGTGCATACAATAGATATATTTTTACATTGTAGTGGTTACATTATCTAGAAAAAACAGAGATATGCACATGACTACATTAAAGATTTAGGGCTCTATCCTGAACCATTTAAGTCAATGGGAGTTTGTCACTGATTTTAATGGAAGTTAGATAGGGGTTTACAAGCTGAGGTAATGCAGCTGCTACGGAATAAATATTGACACGAGTGGGTCAATATATTGGTGTCTTTTAAGTGCTAAAACTGTACTTTGAGATACCTATTCCAATTTTTTTTTTTTTTTTTTTTTTTTTTTGCATATTCATTGCAGCTGCAGTGCAGCCATCCTGCTGCTAAGGAGCAGGACATGGTGGGTACCAGTATTCATTGTGTAGTAGTGACACCTTCAGGTTACTACCAAAACCAGTCCCCTCTGTGCAAGGCACTGCACACACATGTGAGGAGAAAGAAATCTTTAGTGAGAGATTTGGTGACTTGACCGAAGACGTAGGGCACATTAGTGACAGAGGTTGCAGTGAAAGCCAGGGACTGCAGCTCCAGGGAGAAATCAGAACTGCACACACTTAATCAAGTCTTGCTTGGGAGGTTTGGGATATATTTCACCAGTGGGAATAAAAAAAAAATTTAAAACGAAGTAAAAAGAAGTTTAGGTTAAGCTCAAAAGTTAATTTGTTATTTTTCTCCAAAAAAACCCATGTCAGGTATTTTATTTTTTAACACATCTATGTTGGGACATCTTTTATACTTTTCATAAAATATAGTAACAAAACCAGGTCACACCCATTTAAGAAAAAAAAAATTATTCCCACAGATAAACTTTTTTTTTTTTTTTCGGTATTAAAAAAAAATGTTTTGAATTTATCCTTTTTATGTCCTGCATGAAACAACTTGCCAAATTTCCTCCAAATCTGTGAACAGATTTCCTTCTTGCTAAGCTATTTTTCCTCTACAAATATCAGCTGACAAAAAAAACTGTGCAAGTCTAGTCATCAAGCTAACAGTCTGCTCTCAGTCTCTCCAAACTAAGCAAACAGTATACAAAATAGAAAAGAAATTAGGAAAGAGCCAAAGAGACCAGAACAAAAGCAAAAAGGATTTATTCTCTTAAAGCCTGGAGTACGGGGATATTACTCCAAGACGCACAAGAACCACTAGAAACAGCCACCTCCATATGAACAGAGAGAGTGCTGTACTCTGCCTCCATCTAATACGTGAGATTTATAAGTGCTTCAGCTCCCCAGAGGCACTCAGGCATATTGCTATATATAGGACTGTTCCCAGATTACAGAATGCCTTCCCTTGACTGTAGCATTTTCAGTCCACAGGGATTTTTTTGCTTCTTTTTATTTTCTTTTAAAACCAGCTCACTCCAAGCTGCTTCCCTTTGTTTGCTCCACCACCAGTGTTAATCATTGCATGGAAATGGGTTCAATGTCCGGTTCAAAAGCAATCCTAGGCAAATATAGATAAACAGCCTCTCCCAGGAAGCGACAATATTTGTGCGGCACATAATGTGGACAATAGATTTGTTTTCTGAACGAGTTAGCTGGAAAATCAGTTAGGGCTCTGCCTCACATTGAGCTGTGCCTCTGCTGAGGCCAGGGCTGGGGGCTGTGGATAGTGTGCTCGGGGCTGGTGGACGTCCACAGGGTAACCAGAACCACCCGTGGGTTGGGGCATGCTGCCTTCATTCCATCCACACCAGACTCATGGAGGATGTGATTCTGCCCCTGCTCACACTCGGGCTTTTTAGCTCGGGAAGTCTTTGCTTTAGTCTGAAGCATTCACAGGGACAGCAACCCTCACCCTCGCAGGAACAGAGAGGAGGGGAATTGGACAGTGACAGCTGCTGTTCTCATACAGCATGCGATTTTACATGGTTTTGGGGAAGACATGGACAGATCCTGCAAGGGTGCTGAGTTCCCTCTGTGCAGAGCTGGTTTCTCTTTCTCTTTGACCTATAGGGAAATTTTTCACTTTGCCCTCCTTCACTCTGAAACTGGTGTGTGATTTCATACATCTCTGCTTCTGCAATCACTGGCCCCTCCTCCATTTCTTTCCCTTTTTTTTTTTTTTTTTGTGCTTTCCTTCCCTGTCATTATTTTTGTCCAACAGCTATTTGTTCAGTAATCTCCCCCAAGAGATTAGCACACTAATAGGCAGTCAACAAAACAAGAAAGAAAGAAAGACACAGTACTTAAAGGATGAATACTTGGGAGAGAGCATCAGTCTTTTGATGTCCTGATTCCAGTCGTGTTTATTTGCTATATATATGTCTATAATAACTATACATCTTCGTACAGCTGTCCTACTGCTGAAACGGAGATTTCTGACTGCCTGGCAAACCTAATGCCTCTCCTTCACTTGCAGAGAGGAGGAAAACGACGGCATTCCCAGCACCCAAAGGGGTACCCTGGCACAGAGCAACTCATGTATTTAGGGCAGCAGGGCAGCTTAGCTGCAGAGTCAGTCCACCCATTACACACGATTTCCTGCCCTCTGTAGCAGCAGCCCATGTCCTGAAAACATCTCCACACATTTCACTTTAACCCCGTGGTTGTTCCTGCTCCCATTTGAGGAGTCTGTGCCTCATGATGGAGCAGAACCAGGGTCCCATCTCCAAATGCAGACGCTGGATTTCGCTCACTCATGGCTGACTAGAAGAATATCACCTGATCTCTGGTGACCCTACTGTGCTGAGTGGATAACAGCCAGGCATTTAATACAGAGGCAGAAAAAGGCAGGGGCACTCAGGAGGGAAAAGATGGCTGCAACTGCGCCACATTCTGCAGCATGGTCTGACAAAAGCTGCAAGCACACTTTTCAAAGAAAGTTTGGTTTTTCAGGCATGCTCCATCTTTGGTGGTTGCTCTTGCTTTGTTTTTCCTCAGACAAATTCTTCTTTTGAACTGGCAGTGAAGACTTAGGACTGCATTAGGGGCTCTTGAAAACACCCTGGAAATTGATACCACACACTTGGGCGATTTTATTTTTTTTAACAGATTGGTAGGCATTCTTTTAATTTCCCCCTTGTGATTTTATACAGAACACTTTTTCAGGCAGATCTTTTCGCACCCCTCCAAAGCAGTCAATGAAACCATTTGCATGCATACAATTAAGCACAAGGGAGGGGGGGAAAGCAGGAAAAAGCTACAGCTACAACAGCCTAATAATTTCATCTGAAAAAATCCTCCAGACATCTAATATTGTAAAGCAACAAGTCCTTTTGAGCAGAATTTTAAAAATTCATGCATGCCTCTAACAATCATTTTGCATACCAACAAATCTGGGAACATATGAAAGCTAACTATTTTAAAGCTAGAGTAATATCATACATTCTGCCCCCAATTTGCCCCTGATCCTGCACAGTTGAGTATGGTAGGAGCTTTATTATTGACTTTATTGAGCATATGATGAAGTAGGTGATGTGGTGCAGCCTCTCTCAAGTCAAATGGACTGCACAGGTGTAGCAGAATTTGCCCCCACGTTTCTGATAATATGTAACATAAAACCCCCCACTTAACACAATCCAATACCCAGAAATCAGAGAGGGACAATAGGGGGACCTGTATCTTGGGAGTGACAGTGTAAGAAGTTGGATCAGCGGGAATAAATCTCAAATCTTCAAAGTAATATAGGTATTTTAGGTATCCAACAATCCTAGGCCTCCTCCCAAAAGACCAGAGTAACACAGTTATACCCTGTGATTCCCAGTGTACACAGAAGAGGGAGTTACTACTAGAGTTTGGAAGGCCACAAAGTTGTTACTTTTGATTTAAAAGAAAACAAATTGAAGTTTTAAGGTTAATAGGGCTTTATTTTCAGCTCTGATGCACTCAGACAAATGGAAGAGATCATCCAAAATTATAATGCTGGACTGAAAATCTCTAGACAAAATACATTCAATCATTTTGGCTCAAAACAGTGCATTCTGAGGTTCATAATTGTTGTTTTGCAGTATTTCAATCTATAAGATTCAGATTTTCTCAGTTAACACACAGGCTGAAAAATGTACATTAACAAAAAAAAAAAAAAAAAGTTGAGATTCTCATATATTCTCACACATTCTGGAGCTGGTTGTGAGGAAGCAGAGCAAAGCACACCAGACTTGGAGCAGCTAGAAGAGAGAGCAAAACCAAAAAAAGAACAGGAATATTTTTCTTTGAGTATGCACATGGTGCATTTAGTTATTTTCAGGGTCAGATCTCAAAATTATCCTTTAAATTTTGCTTTGCTTGCTATTCATTCCCATTCATCTTCTCCTGGAGTCCAGTGAACACAGATATCAGATTTATAAACAAAGTTATCACCTTTGAGGGTTGCTTAGAAAACCTTTCCAGCATTAAGAATATAATGGGAAAAAGAAATAAAGACAAAAGGAAGACTTTGCTTCCTTAAGAGTGTAAGTACAGCCCCCCTGGCTCAGCCATATGGAGCACACAATGCTGTTCTGCCACCAGCAGGGGCCATAAATGCGAGCCCAGAGAAAACGAAGAACGGGGCAAGTGTGCGCAACACCTCCCTCAGACATTCTCCCAGGCTCTCCCCATTTTCAGCCCAAGGGTTTTCCAAAGCCTGATGCTGCTCACTTCTTTCTGTAGTGAACCATAATGAGCTGTTTGATCATTGTGCAGCTCCAACCCACAACTCTTGAAGGCCTTATACTACAGGTGCATGATATATTCCATCTATATCTGTGCATCTGATCAGTAGAGAGAAGAAGAGTAATTCAGAGGGCACAATAAAACCTTGAGGAGAGTCTTCTGGAAGCACCCGAGAGAAAATACTGGTCCAGAAACCTGCCTGGAGTAGACAAGGTTTGCCTTTTAGGACTGGCATTTTAGGAACATATACCACTAATATAAGAAAAAGAGCGATCACATAATTCCTTGGAGAAGCAATATGTCTGGAACCAGATCAAATGTCTGCAATAAAAGCTGAATACATGTAAAATTCACTCCCATTTAATGTTTCACTCCAAGCTTCAGGGTCAGCTAGATTAGAATTAAAGTCCATCCAATCTTTCACATGAGCCTGAAGTTTGAGAGAAACCGGGAAGAACTTTTGTTTTTGCAACAGTAACCTGTAGATGAAACACTGGTGAGTTTTTCACTCGGAACCAGCTATCAGTCCTCAAAAAAACTTGAAAGGGTGTGACGAGAGAGAACAGAAAAGCAGATATGCTGTTCATACTTTTATCGTGCCTTTACAACCTTTCCCAAATGAAAGGTTAGGGTATTAAAAGTGGTGACCAAATTTACCAGCACTTCTGTAACAAAACCTTTAGACCACCCAACATCCTACAATGAAAAATTAATTTCTATCACCACCTTACACAAAATGCTGGTTTAAAAGTTTAATTCCCACTTTGTGCCTCTGAAAAATACAGTAACATCCTCTTGCTTTTTGTGTTTTCTGGCCCAGGCCAACATCAAAGCCAGCAGTACAAAATTAAGGGGTGCTTTGGATTTCTATTCAAACCACTCTGTATTCTAAACCCAAGCCTAGGCCTCCCCTCATCCCAGGTAGACATTTGCATCCTTTAAATGATCTTGTTTATTCTCCGTGTTGGAATACAGTTATCTGAATATTAATTATGGTTTTGGTGAAGTTCATCGGTTGAGTGCAGGAATTGAGAATTCTTCCTTCGGTTGCAGCCACCTGCTTAGATTTCTGTGTTTATCTGCTTCACTGAGTTTAAATCAGTTTCTGTAAGTGAAAGTCTGTTGCTTTGAGCAGATGTTAATGCTCAGAAATAGTGTACAGTCTGCCATTAGCATATGTAGCATAACGCTAATAAATAGAGGCATGTACCACCCTTGAAGGTGATTCTGATTTCAATAGAGAAATCTTCCCTCCACCCTGCCAGCCTCTTTCCTTAGGGAAGCCTCCGGCATACAGCTGTTAAAAGCGAGGGATCTTCCTCCCACCCCTGGAAAGACCTTAGCAAATGGTCCATTCTGTTTATGCTACATTTGGATGATTAATGATATTGTATAGTGTAACTAAATTGTACTGCTATTATCATCAGGTCACTGATGACAATTAGATATATCATCTCTGGGGTTCATATACAGATAACAATTTTAACTATGTGGATAAGTAAAGGTTTGATGGTGTCCTAATGTTAATGTAAATATTACCACATATTGGAAATCAGTAATGCACCGCATACGGGGATCGCGTTACACAGCGGTGGCCGTCGGGTAGCTGGAGATGGTGAGATGGTTGCAGCAGTGGTTTTCTCCTTTATCCTCCTTGTTAATTTTTGTCTCTTCCCTAAGGATTTGGAACAATCCATCTGTAAAACAACCATTTAGGCTCTAAGGGACCCAGCAGCTTTGGAGCAAAGCTGTAATCAAAATGATTTGGGTTGTCTTGGGTTTTGGGAGAGGGGAAGTTAAGTTACCTCGGTGCTCCCCTGTCTCCCTGCTCAATGCAGGGCTTAGAGCTGCAGTACTAAAGCAGAGCCACTGGAAGAAAAGTTGTTGTTTGAGCATGGCCAGCTTAGCCAGGAGAATGAGAAAATCTGAGAAAATCGGGTCCTGAAAGGATCTTCATGTTTTGTCTCAAGAACAGATCAGTGCTCCTAATCCTGACAGCTGCAAGTAACCATTTGAGAGAGAGGTCGTATTAAGTCAAGATGAAAAATTTGAGAAAGGACTTATTGCAGAAATGCAACATTACAGCTCCTGGCTAAAGTTGAAAGTATATTGGAAAGGTTTGGAGGAGCAAGAATTCAAATTGAGCAAAGCCTCTGCCCCTTTTACTATTCATCCATCAATAACTGGCACATGTCATGTTAGGGCACAGACTAGAAATTAATTTTCTCGCTAATATTAAGAAACTTTATTGCACCAACCCTTATCTTCATAAATCCTGATATATACCAAGAGCAAAGAACACGGAAGTCACTGCAATAATATCAGCAGAAAACTGGAGCATGATAAAAATCAGCTTTACAGGCCTTGCATTTCCATGAGTCTAATTCCCATTTCATAGGGAGGAAAACATAGCAATCTGCACTCAAAAAGAGAAGAGAATCACTGGATCAGAGCCCCCAACTGATTTATACTCACAATTTCCTTCTGAGATAGCAGCAGCGGATGTGAAAAGCAAAGACTACCAATAATTCTGTTCTCCTCCCGGCATGAGAAGGGAAAGATTTTCCTAAACTCAAGAAATTACTGGAGTTAGATTCATTGGACAGGGGTTATTCTTAAGTGGTTTGAGCTACCCACTTCCATCATTTCAGGTGGGTGATATATCCCATTTTCCACAGAGGAAGACATTAAAAAGGAGAAAGTTTTTGCACAGAAATAAAGATACAAGCTGAGTTCACACTTCAGTGATTATTGCACACCCTGTCTGCTAATTAAATAATGGGGTTAAAATTTAAAAAATAAAATAAAAGTAAAATACAGAACCAAAACAGAAACAATTAAAAATGCAAGACAATGGTTGCTCATCTTCTTAGAGAGTTGAGTTCATGCTGCAGGAGCATGAACTGTTTTTCCTGTTCTGTTTACCCACAATTTCCTGTTGGTAAATTTTTACAGATACCCAGAAATTGACAAAACAGAAAAAAAAATAACCCAAACAAAGCAGATCCCAGAGCATGCAGGATTGTGCAATAGGAAAATAGAGATGGTGGCAAGTGGATGTTAGCTCCCTACAAATCACAGATCAGAGTATCATTTCACTTGACATCCTGCACCTCTTGGGCAAGGGATTCATCTTAAAAATAGTGTTTGGGTCTCTGGGCAGAGGTACCAAATTTCTGTGGGTCTCAGAGCAAAAAAGCAAATTGCTCCCTCTGCTCCAAGCACACCTCTCCTGTAAAATCAGTCTGCTCAACAATTTAAGGGAGAGAAAATAAGGAATGAATGGTATCAATTCATTTTTATTCCATTGATGTTCCCTTGCCCACTATTTGCACTTATTGATCTGCAACTAAGGGAGAAGGCCAGAAACAGTAAAGGATAAAGGTAAGCCCAAAACGTGCTGCTGTTCTAGAAGCTGGAGGGCAGAGGAGAGACAAGGAAGAAGAACAGCAAGAGAAAGGAAGAACAGAGAAAGGAAGAGAGAATTAGAGACAGAGCAAACAAGATTAAGTTTCATCTGACTTATTGGATGTACGCTTGGAAAGCAAAAGGCAGAGAGAGTAAGGGCAGGGAGAGAGAACATGAACTGCAGCAAGTTCTGTCCTGAGGCTCCATGCAATGGTTTTGTCAGAGACTCTCTGAGGCTGGTGCCACTTCGCATGATGTGTAGCTTTAATGAAACAAGGAGGGGGGCAGGCAGGAGGGAAGGGAAAAAGAAAAAGTGACTGAGACTCTCTGTCTCTTGCTCGGTCTCTGTTCCAGAGACCTATTGGCCATAACTCTTGCAGGGAAAATAACAAGCGTTCCCCATCCAAATGTAAGCACATTGGCACTTAATCCTATTTTATAAAGGTTATAGTTTTACATAAATCACTCGCTGTAAATGCACTTTAGTCATCCTCCTCATGTTAAGTTTCCCTTTAAGCCTAACTAGGCAAGGAGGATTTCTCCCACTGGCCCTCTGGACATGACGCCACCAAGATTGAACTATGCTCTCCATCTTTAATATCCCTGGAGGGATTCATCTATAATGATGTCAGGGGCTAAGCATATTCTCTTGCCAGGGCGGGGGAATTAAATCCGTCCTTCCCCTGTCTCACTGTGGTCCAGCACAGCTAAAAACAAGTTGTTCGGAGAGCAGAGAAAACTGGTGACGTTTCACTTTTGATGTCTTACTCTCCATGCAGGTTCCCTAATGTCTACTAAAGGGTGAGCTTAGTAGCCTTTTCTTCAGTGATTTCACTATCAGTCATCCCATTAATGAAGTTTACAACAGTCACTGAGACCTCTCCTCTCTATCATATCATATCATATCATATCATATCATATCATATCATATCATATCATATTGAATTCGCCCAGTGATTTTCAGGGTTACACTGGAAGGACAGACTGAAAGACAGAGTCAGCCCTAGGTAGGCAGACAGAAGAGTGCTCGAAAAAAAACATATTTCACTAAGAAATCAGCTTAAAAGTACCACTGACATAATTGCTGCCAGTCATCTTTTTACGTGTTCTCACACAGACACATCCCTGATGAGGAAGGCACACTCCAGCTCCTGCACATTTTCCTAATGAGTTCTGTGTTTGTTTCATAGCAGGGTACACAGGCTGTTGAATCATCAAGCACTCAAGGAAACTTCATGAGCCCGGGCCAAGTAAGGTACAATGATTTTAGCGACCTCAGAGCAGAAGTACACTACTCCAGCTGCTGACTTTACTTTTTTTAGTAAAAAGTTAGTTAGTCCAGCAGGATGAAGTGTCCTGACATGGACACAGAGCTTCGTGTGGCCAAAATAGAACTTGAGTTATTTCAGCTAGCATAGTTAAGCCATCTCTGTGGTCTCTCACTAAGGCACCTTTAATTTAAATCTCTCCTCTCTACACAGATACCCATTTTCATAGCAATTCTTCCAGTTCAGTCACTCAAATTTTTGACCTAGTCAAGTTTTCTGAGGTTGAATAGATTTTCAGGAATCATTGGAGTGAAGTAGGGAAGAGTCAGAGACAGTAACAGCACCATCAATAGCCTTGTCTTCTGAAAACTAATCTAAAAATACACCCTCTTTCCAAGGAGAAAAGGTAGGTAACTAACATTAGCTGGGAAGAAGGTTGCCCCTCAAGCTGTCTTGATCCCTCTCCACAGATGAGTTCCTGGTAATCTGCAAGGATACCATGAATTTCTTGTGAGCTATCCAGAAACCTTTTTCTGTTTTCCACTAGCACAGACTTTATCTAGCCTTTGTGTTTAAGAAATGATTCATGAGGTCCAGGTTTAAATGAGTGTCTCTGTCTAGCATTAGAAAAGAAGCTGATGCAACAGGAAGCAGCTCTTTTGTTCTTTCTGGCCTTACATCAGGCAAGAGACAGTTTATGTGACTTCCAGTCAACCGATGCAAAGCCACGAGTCATTGAACTAAATTCCCAGTGTCTGATTCAGAACACGACTGTAAATAGATGATGCTCCACCGAAATCATTGTTGTTTAACTCTCCCCACCAACTCTTTGACTCTTCACAGCAACTCTGATTCTAGCTCCAAATTAACATTAACAGCACATAATCCCTCTTAACAGAAAATTAAGGACAGATAGGAGATGAAAAGCTTGAACTCCTCTGCAGAGAGCAATCTCACACCTATGAAATCCTTAAGCCCTCTATGTCAGCCTCAGCCTTAAATGACTGTATAAGCCTAAACAGGAATGAATTTCACCCACAAACAACATGAAGAAAAATTCTACTTGCCAGTCAGTGACGATTCATGCATTAGCAAATTCACGGGAAGTTCAAAGCTGCCTAGTTCTGTCACCAGCTTTGCACAGCTGGGAGAAACTCCATTTCCTTGCAATAGTAATGACATTCTACTACAAGAGTACGAATAAATTTGTTTTCTATCAGACAACCAAGAGAAATAATTCATAAGTTTGCCTTATGCAATATGGTTGCTTTTGGAAAGCTCAGCTGCAATCAGTGCCCCACAGTGCAAGGTGCTGTTCATTCTTTAACAAAAACACAAGCCAAAAGAAACAGAAGAGAGGAAGTTATACACTCAAGGCCGTGCAGCAACTCAGCAGCCAAGGGAAAAAATGAACTTAAGTTTTTTGACCACCAGCCCAGTGTTCCTTATGCTGCACCATTCTCTGTGCCATCAGTGAGGTCAGAGAGGGTTTTATATTTACGCACTTTACACCGTCATCATGCAAGAGCCCCTTACAGCCTATATCCTTATTTTGCCCCTAGAAGGTAAAAGCTGATTCTGTTCCCAGTTACATAAGAGAAATTGAGATATAGGAAAAAGCTGGAGCTAGAGCCATAAATAAATAAATAAATAAATAAACACGTCTGGACCATAATTTGTGGTGCTTATGTCCCAACCTCAAAGGCCCTGCTCAGTTTCTACTCAACCCCAAAAGCACCTATTCCATCAGCATAAATACTGCTTCTCTAACGAATCCATACATTGGAACAGGGCCCAGATCTGAGGTCTCCTCTGAGTCGCATAAATGCCCTTACCAGAGCATCATTTTCTCAAATCTCTGGTCCAGAATTAAGACACAAGAAGCAGCAAAACATTTTTGTCTCCTCCTATTGCAGCATCCAAAGCACCACCTTGATTCTTTTCAGTGAACACTGTTTGTTTTGGGAACAGTAGTAGCTGTCACATCAAATCACTGCCATGTACTTGGTGGGGCACTCACTCACCTGCACTGGTCCAGAGACCAGCACCAGCATCCCCCAGCTGTGCTCAGCACACCCAGATCAGCTACCTGAGTTCCCCAGCTAAAACCTCTCTCTCTCCACACAAATATACAAGACAAATATTTATCTGAAATGTTTAGGGCATTGGGTTTTCTGAGGATTTTCTGTTAAAATCTCCTTGGCACTAAAAAACCAGGCTAGGTCACGGAAACACAAAGCTTCTAGTTTCTCTAACAGTTGACAGAAAAAAAAAAAAACCACAACCGTGCTTTTTTGCGGAGAGAAACAGGCTGGGGCCAAGGACAAGGAATCAAGTTGCTGTTTTCTAAAACATTGATTTGAACCTGCCTCACACTTAAAGGAAAACAGAAAGACCATAAATCCTAAGAAAGAATCAGCAAAAAACCCACAAGATATCAAAACTTATGGAGTTCTATAGTAAATCTAAACTGCTCACATTAAAGTCTTCCTGCTGAAACATCCTAGGAGGACTTTTCTCCTCAAGGGGATGCCAGAGCCACCAAGGTTAGCTTATCCCCCTCCTGCAAACATCTTTGGAAAGTATCACAGCTGGAAGGCTGACGTAGATTTGAGACAGACACACACGCTGGACTGCTCATGCAAGAGACCCCACGCAGTTACAGTGACAGTCACACCTGCTCCAGCTTTGCATATGCAAGTCCCAGACTGCATCTGAACCACGTGGAATTGCTTCCATTTTCTGCTCCCCCGTTTGGCTGCACAGAGGCACAAGGCAGGGTAGAGCAGCACATACGCTGTTTGGAAAACAAAGCAACAAACACACAATGTCGTCAGTGAAAAGCAGGAGATTCTTCAGCACTACTGAAAGGTGAGTGACAAGAGAGTCTTCTTTATTTGAAGCACCAAGACAACACTGGTTCTCTCAGCTGCCACCACAGCAACCTGTGAACAGGGAATATCAATTTTATGCAGTCACAGAATAAATACCAGGTTTAGAAGACACTGTCCAAATGCTGTCAACAGATATTTCATGTCTGTGCTCCTTAAAACCTTCATAGGCCTTTCCATTACATAATTCCTCTAGTGCAGGTGTACCCAAACCTTTGAGCCAATGGTTTTCTTTTTGTTTGTTTGTTTGTTTGTTT
>VXAD01011613.1:0-24771 GCA_013399195.1 Dicrurus megarhynchus | reverse complement strand
TTTTTTTTTTTTTTTCTCTTCCTGTTTCTTATTCTCCTGACAACCCCACTTCATTTC
The DNA here is from genome assembly GCA_013399195.1 of Dicrurus megarhynchus. Taxonomy (NCBI): domain Eukaryota; kingdom Metazoa; phylum Chordata; class Aves; order Passeriformes; family Dicruridae; genus Dicrurus; species Dicrurus megarhynchus. The sequence continues at coordinate 24,714 of VXAD01011613.1, read as the reverse complement.
CGGGAAAGTATCAGACAGGCAATTGATGTCTTAGCTATTTCTATTGTTTCCCCTAAAGCCCACCTAATTAGTTCCTGAAAATTGCTCTTCTTCCTCTTAGGACTCTCTAGAGAAGGTGCAACAATACAGGATTAGGACAAAAAGGGGTTCTTTTGCATAGTTTGGAGAGGGGATACACTTTTTTTTTTTGCTTAGAAAGGAAGATGGACTTTGTCAGGCTCCTTTGCAAAGCTCTGCTCCTGTTCCTGACAGCTCTCCAGGCTCAAGTGATTTCACATGGAGGCAGGAGCTCCTTGTAAGATCAGACCTGGTTCCCACTCACTACATTTGTCATGCAGGTTCCCAGCTGGTACAAACTCACATTACTTTGCAAAAGTCAATAAAGCGACAGCTCAAGTGTTGGGTGTAAAGCCATTTTCTTGTTTCTTTAACTTTTTTCCTTTTTAGAGCTGTTCTGTGTGAATTAATGGTCCATCCACAGCAAGGGTGATGTAGAGCTGCATCTAAAATGTTTACATAGCAGACTCATTGTTGAAATCCCTTTGAAGGTATACACCTGCCTCTGGTTTTGAATTGAGCTCTTTAGTCACTAAAAAGGAAATACTTCCTTGTTTCTTCATTTATGAACATAAGTTGATATGCTGCCCACCCAGCATGTGGTAGCTTAACTCTTTTCTTTCAGGAAGAATAGGAGTGGAACTTGGTGAGTCTGAGCTATAGGGTGGTAACTCCTTAACTGCTAAGGAATGTATAAGCTCTGAAATTCACTTTCAACAGAAGCAAACACCACATCAGAGAAGTTAGGAAGCAGGAAAAGTATTTGCTATTCTACAGGCAGTTGTGTTTAAAAAAACTTAGATCCTGAGGTATCCCCTTCCTGTCCACAACCCTCTACATAACCCATTACATTTCTCTCTACATAAGGAGTTAGGAGAGGTTTTATAAAACTGTACCAAATTTTTTTTTTTCAGCAAACCTTCCTTATAAGCTTAACCGACTTGCTTGCCCTTTGAGTCTTAGTTTTGTCACTACTGAAGTGTCTATTTGCATTTCATGGTGGGAATTATCAAAGCCCAATTAGGAAAAAAACCAAAATGAAACAAAACCAGAAGAAACCTCAAAACCTTTCCATTCAGTTATTTTATTAAAAATAATAGCAATCTTAGCAAATGCTCCTGAGAACACTTAAGAATAGTCTTTCCAATACTTATTAATTGTTTATATTTAATTTCCCCTGAAGACACTTGGAAAAGCAATTTACTCAAAAAGTAGGAGGACACAAGTTCAGGACTGCACCAGAAGCATCACATAATAACATCTAAACAAGTCCCAAAGTCCTCTCTTTTTATCATTTCCTTCCCACAGCTGTATCTTGTCAAGGTTTCCCATCTATGAGAGCACTTTCTAGCCTACCTTTTGGAGGGATGACTTCTTAACACAAAGGGTGGAAGCATTGCAAAGGCCCTAAAGAGTCTATTTTGCAGTAGGTAGCAGACCGCTAAATCTCTTTGTTTCAGATTGGGAGTATCCTTATTTCTTGTTTTGTGAGCTTTGAGTCGGACTGTGTGTTCTCAAACAAACCTAATCATGCCTTCCCGCCCCCCACTTAAAGTCTAGTAATTATGCTCTTCTTTCCTTGATGATTATTGTTCTCCTGAAAATTGTTCCAACCTGCCACCCTATAAATCATCTCTAAGCAGACTTCAAACATGGAGGGCTTTTTCTTTTGTTGTTGTTTTCTGAAAGCTCTGGATAGACCTGCTCTTGCACAGTTCCTTGGAAGTAATTCTCATTAATACAATATGTTAAATCCCAGTCTCGAGAAGACTTTGATGTGTAGGCTTAGGAGATGCTCAGGATGGGATCTGCCCATTAAGAAGGGCTTGCTTGGGACAATGAGTTTGTGCATTAGGGCCTAGAGCTGTTAGTTTAAACACAAGTAATAAGATGAGGCTATTCCTGGATGTAAGGCTATATATAGCACCACCTTTGCCGGCTTATGCTTTTGCCTGTGCAACTGTCTTACTCCTAAATCCCTATGCCACATTCCTGCACAGTTCTGGGATGCTGTTTTATCCCTCTAGGATGTTAATAAGCCTCACTGGCAAGGAAGAGAGCATTACTCTTTGATGGGTAGGTAGATTAAATATGCACGCATAATAGTAAATATTTATTTAGGTACCTGAGCTATTCTGATTAATGGCTGCATTTTTCTTTTAAACGATTTGAGTACTTTTTAATGGCAATTAATTAGTATTTATGGCATGATTACTTAATTTATTTCACTCTTCTGCTGCTAGTACTGTCAGGGAAGCTGGAAACTCCAGGTTTTTACAGTTTTTTCAGGTTGGTAAATATTAGAGTTTGCTTCTGTCTTCTGTGTGCCTGGGGATGCACAAACCAGCATGTCTCTGCTCTATTTCCTGGCACTTATTTACCAGCAGCAGAACTACCATCCAGGGAAATAGGACTCTGATCCTGCAAGCACTTCATGAAGTTTTTTTAACTTTAAGTACACAAATAAACTTGTTGTGGTCAGCAGTGGCACAAGGATTACATGCATAAGTTTCCAGAATTGGGACCTCTAGGTCTCTCTAGTGACCTGCTTAGCTTGCAGTAATAACAGGGCAGCTCTCAAAGGACTATGCACAGAGATACCCGGTGCCATAATCTGGCTTTGTAGGTCTGATGTAAATAGTGGCAATATGATTTATTTTTGGCCCTGATTGCTGAAGTGCAAGGAAAATAAATGAGGGTTTCAAGACAAAGGACACAAAAACTCTTCTGTGTCAGGGGTGTCCACTGCAGAAGCTATGAGCAAAGAAGGTATAGCAATATGTGTCTCCCTTCTTTGGGCTGTCAGGTGAGCTGTGAGGACTGCAGGTATCCATCTCTTGCTCCTGTCATCATTGTATAGGGACCTTGTCTTGACTGAACCTGGGAAGAATCTCCAGTGTTAACCTCACAAAAAACTACTGACTTCAAAAAACATTATCATTTCTTCTTTGGGTGAAGTCCTGGAAGTTGTATGGGCTTTGTTGTTGGTTGCTTAAACAGTTTGAGTTCTCCCTTGGCTTGATGCACGCTTTGAAATTTGGATTTTTTTTTTTTTTCTGAAGCATGTGGGTTTGTAAATGAGACCAATGATGTACTAAGTCAAAACTTTAGAGTGCCCGGTTCTATTCCAGATTTTTCTGAGGCAATTTCAGAGATGTAGGGCTTCTGAGCTGATCTGGATACAGAAACTGCTGGCAGCCTTGAGAAAACCTTGTGTCCCTACAAAGACTAAGGAGAGGATCAGCACCTTGCCTGGATCAGGCAGAGTTGAAGGCTACCAACAGGGGATAAGTTGATGGGAGAGGTCCTAATGAAGCGGAGGGTGAGACAATTAGTGCCAAGGGATAAATCTTACACAGACAGTTCTCTTATTCGCTCATCCCCTACACTCTCCTCCCTCGACAGCCCTGAGTCAAGGCAAAGCAAACAGATGGGGAAAAATACAATTAGTTGCAGAGCCACCAGAAATCCAAACAATATTCCATCACAGGTTCTAGGCCAGCACACTAATTTATCGAGTGCACGGTGCTATTGGAAGTGGCCCGGTGTGCTAACTCGGCAATAGATCATGATAAAAAATGTAAGTGATCCGTTATCGCCAGGTTAATGCGCTTTACTATGCAGTTCTGCTAGCTCGACAGAAACATCATTACATAATGATAATGATGCTCTGCAAACAGAAGCTGGAGGAGGGGGAGGAGGGAATGAGACTTCAGGCTCCAGGATTTTGCAGAAATTCCTGGGCAAAAAAGGGCTGGATTTCCAATTCATTTAGAAATAAATATAGGAAACTGAAGAGAGTTAAGTCTCAGAAAGCAAAGATGTTAAGGAATCATTAGTTCAAAGAAATGAATGCTTTTTTTTTACAGTTCATCTGCCTGATTAGGAGTGTTGATAGCCATGAAATTCACCAGATATTTGCTATTGTTTCATTTCTCAAGAGCTGACAGGGCTGTTCAGATCTGGATGCACTTTGCTGATAATGTGGATGAATCAAAAAACTGTCTTCCCACCTGGCACATGGGCTTTTGCAAGCTTAAAAGGGAGACTGAAGGGAGGAGGCAGGAGGAAGGGAGAGGAAGCACAAGTGACACTCAGTGCCTGGGACGAGGATGCAGAGAGAGTGGGACAAGTGGGAGAGGCTGGGCTGGGCAGGGTGATAGGAACGGGGAGAAAGGCAAAAATAAAGCACAGCAGCATGGTACTGGTGGAGTGTGTGCAAAGTGAGGTGAGGGAGTACACATAGGCAGTGCCCTGGGTGAGGAGTCCCCCGAGAGCTAGCAGAAATACGCGTGTGATGGAAAGAGAGTGCTCTGCCTGCTCTGAAGGCGTGGTGTAGTGAGTGACCTGGGTGATACTTGTGACACAGCCGTGATTCCAGGGGATGGGAGTGTGAGAAGTCACTGCACGAGCAGGGCCCAAGAGGGAAATTCTCCTGCCTTTGATGCCTCATTGGGTCCTGGGTGCAGGATAGAGACCTGGTCTCTCACAAGCTGCACTGCTTTATCCCCATCTTGCTCTGCATCTTCTGGGTGTGATATGTTTGTCTCTGGTGCTGTGGAAAGCTCTTGCAGTTGGTGTGCTTGGGTATTTTTAGCAGGTGCTTTGCATTATAAATCCTGCCGGCTTTAACATTGCTGGGTAGACTTGGTATAATTTACCTTTGGTTTAGCAAGAAATAGGAGCTGACTCAGGGATTAAGGTGTGTCAAGTCAACACAAATAAAAAATAATGCAGGGGAGGATTAGTCAGAGATGAATGCAACACAGGAGCTGAGTGTTAATTGTGGGAACAGTGCAGGGAAAGAAGAAATAAAACCTCCTTTATTTACCCCCTACTTCTCTGCAGACAGCCTGTCTTGGGGTCAGTACTGGCAACACATCCTGTTGACATGACCCTCTGTAATTTGTAGAGGTTGCATCTCATCCTATGGAACTTGTTGTCTTTATAGCCCAGGTTTTGGAGTTGCACCTCTTAGAGTAGGAAGTTCCTGCTTGGCCTCCTGCACAGCAGGCAGGGCGGCAGCCCTCAGCCACATCTCGTGGCTTGCAGCTGCTGTGTGATGTGGCTGTGCGCAGAGGCTGGCTGCTGACAGGATGAATTGGGAGATGCCTGATTTGACACAGATTTCATTCTCTGGCAGAAGGATTTCCCTTGCAGGCTCCAAAGAACTTAACCATACTGGGAAGTGGAAATTTCTGAAGCATTCTCTTCATGCAAACCTGTTGTGGGAGGGAGGATGCTGTTGAGTAAAGCTAGCTGCTATTAAATACAGGGTCCTGTGGCTTTGGTGAAAGGTGAGGGGTGACTTGGCAACATTGAAAAGACCCCCATGGAAAAAAGGGGCTGGTCTTCCCTGGTCACTCACTATTTTTTTTTTTTTTAAATAAAAGACCCTGAAGGTTTCAGCACCTGAACAAATTATAAAACTTCTGTCTTCCCTGAGGGTCAGGAGTCCTATTCTGTTCAAACTGCTGGGGTTCATGCTTTTGCCATATGGTAGTGGCTCAGCGTTGAATCCTTCAATGGCTGTAGGGTAAACTACCTTCCATTATTATTCCCATTCGGCACAACTGTCCATACACACATATGGACTCTACAGTGAAGCCTCTATCACAGAGTTCTGGCTTATCTGTTGCCCTGCTCATATTCCACATTTCATGGCCAGCATCAGGCTGTGACCAGAAGACAAAAGAAGTAAAAATGGCTCAGTGTTCTTTGATCTTTTTGTTCCTGCTCTACCTGTGCCCTGCCCTTGACAGAAATAAACGGTTATAACAGACCTCGAAACAATAAATTTCATAGTCTTGGCTTGGTTTCTAACGAATTATTGTCCTCATTGAAAATCTCCTTATATTTCCTTTCAATTCTTTTTCTACAAGAATATGCAAGGACTAATTTAGGAGGAGAGGATGAGATCTGTTGCATGTGTACACGGACATGTACACACTCTCTCTAAAGGTAGTGTAAAATTTGTGATTAGTTGTTTAGATTAGTTATGCTTCAAATTCCCAATCAAAATTAGAAGGGTTTTTTGCTAGTCACAGCAATTTCACAACACCCACCCCTCTTCTCCCAACGTTCCTGACACTGTTGTCTGGCAGCAGCCTCTGATAAGGATTGATGGAGGTAGGAGAAGGCAGAGGGCTCCAAAATGCATAAAAGTCAGCATAGGAGAGTTGGTTTGGATCTCTTTCCCTGCCAGTGCTGTGGCCCAGGAGTGACATTTTCTCACACTGCATATTCAGAGTCCCACCAAACAACAGCCTGAAAACTCAAATCCTGCTGCCAGCCTTCTGAACTCCTGTGAATACAGGAGCATGAGGTGTATGTACCAGGTGATGTGATGGAGTGAGTAGCCATGGGTTGGGATTGTGTGAATATTGGGCTGCAACAGCCAGGGTACTACTCCAAAATACTGCCTTCATCAGGTCTGAGCTTCTAAATCCTCTGCAGGAGTGGGGTGGCACTGCACAGTCTGAGGTAGACTCACAGGGTTAAGGACAACTGGCATCCTGTCTATTAAGTCATTTAATCCTTCTCCTGGGCTAAATACAACCCTCCTGTGTTGAATCATCACCTTTCTGGTAGTATCTGTGAGCCTAAGGGAAGACATTTCTAGGATTCCTTAAGAGAGTACATTTTTTAAATTCATTTTCTGTAAGGAGTGCAAAGAAAGAGTAGAAACACTTGAAATTTTTCCCCACCATGGTGTCATGAGGAGGAGACAGGAAGGAGGGATAATGCTGGTGCCAATGGAATATGAAGCCCCTATCATTGTACTTGAGGACCAGACCAATGAAAATCTCAGCTATACAAAGTGCTTTATATCTGATCTTTCACTGTAAATGTCATATAAAGAAAGGATCTCTCTGATATTTCAAGGAGCAGCAAAGTCTGTGATGACATGCTGGTATCAAGATTTGCATATTTATTATAGATAAGCTGTCAAAATGTATGTTGTCAATTTCACCTAATACTCAGAATTTAATGATGCACATAAAGGACAGAAAATCTTTAATATTAATATTAATATGATTTTAGATTATAAGACTTCATTGTGGATATCAATCACCTAACCCTTAAGGACATGCCACTCAAGTTGATAGAGTTTATAGAAAATTAATGTGATCCATTCTGTATGATCTATTGCAGGGTGGGGGGCTCAGGGGGTGGTACGGGGAGTAGGCAGGGGGGTGGCCATGCCGAGTTTGCATTACTTTCTTGGGTATGTTCAGCCCTTTGAGTAGATTAACTCTGCCTGACCTGGGACTCGATTGCTGTCTTTCATGTAGCTGTTGAGGAGCTGTGCAACCTGTAACCTGAGGGAGAGTTTGCAGCTCTGCTGATGGCCCCGTGTTGGGTCAGTGCCTGCATAAGGAGGTTGTATTTCATCAGCAAGAGGTGCTCTTGGAGAAATATTTCACTTCCACTCTCTACTTAATAGCTTTAAAGGGGATGGGTATTACAGCTTCCAAGAATCTAAAGGGGAAGGGAACACAGGAAAGGAATCGAGAAGGCAAGCTACTCCTATGATTGATGTCCCTGGATGGGAGCTATAAGAAGAGTGTTGAGGTTGACAGGTTTCTTAAACTTGATTGTACCAATATTCTGGTAAAATCACCCTGATATTTAGAGAAAGGCTTTGAAAAGCAGTTACAAGACTTGGTTGAGGTTATTTTTGGTATCTCCTTCCTCATGTTAGAAAAGACTTGTTCATTTAAGGCATTACTAAATCAACATTTTTGCACCTTCCTTTCATGGGCAGTAGCTTCCAGATAGAATTCAAAGAGGAATTTGGTGGTTTTGATCTTTTACTGCCGTATCTGCTGCTGCAGTTTGTTACCTACTGCAGCTCCAGTGGCTCTCACATACAGGACCCTTAAGAGAAGACAAAACTTTGACCAGGCTGCAACAACTAAACCTGTTTTCCTTTGAGGAGCGGGGAGTGAACAAGACCATTGCCAGCTCCCCCTAGCAACTCTTCTATGACAAGAAGAAATATTTTTTGGGTGAACAGAATTAGGATCAATTTCAAGCTCAGTCACAGGTGAGGAAAAATCTAAATACCCTAACAGTGGTGATCCTCCTTGTGTGCAGCTCTGCTGTCCTGTCCTTCCTTTGCAAGCCTTGTGTTCAGACTGCAGCTGTGCTGGTTCAGGGCTTTCACCACAAGCACACACAACACATGGGTGTAGCCACACAATCTTATTTTAAATTGTTAGTCATGCTGTAGCTTGTCTGATTATCTCCCCAACCCTCATCTCCCTTGGTGTTGATTTCCAGGGAAGAGAGTGTTAAGACTGCTGATGAAACCATGCCTTCAGCTTGCTGTGGTGTTTCTGGGTCAATTTTTCTATGGGCCAAGAAGAAGTCATTCAACTTTAGAAATCATCTGTTTTGTTTCAGTCCCTGTTTTGAATTAAGTAGCTGACACTAGTTGCATTTAGGACTTTAGGCAGCAAAAGACCCGAAATTCACCTTTTGTGTTATCTCCTCAGCTGTGGGTTCTGACAGACACCTAAATTTGTAGGCGGCACCTGGGCTCTGACACCATGGTGGGATGGGGGAGAAGGAACTGGAAACTACCATGCTAATAATATTCCCACCAGCAGAGAATCATACTGTGAAAGTTCAAGCACGAAATGAAGACAACATGAACCTGTTTCTTTTATCCACTTCATAATACCTGCAGAAAATAGGTAGGGGAGCTCTTACGTTTAGCACGTGAAAGTACCATGAAGCAGTGGCACCATGGACTGGATCAATGTAGTTAGTCACTGCTGGGGTTTATACACATACATGCTCCTCTTATCTCTGAAAAAGACATATGCACAGGCTCAATAAATCAAAAAAAAAAAAAAAAAAAAAAAAAAAAAAAAAAAAAAAAAAAAAAAAAGGCAGGTGGGAATGAGAAAGGGGGGCAAAGAAGGCCTGAAATATCTGTAGCAGTTTTAAAAACACCTTCCTTTCATCATGGTTTTTAATGGAGCTGAGTTCCTACAGATCTTGTGTTAGCAACTTGGTTTCTCTCCCATATTCGAGTGAGGAAGGAGAGATTGCATTGCATCTTGATTGTATAAATTAATGGGTGAACACCCTGCACATGTTTTCTTATCTTAAATAGTACCAAAGATTCACTAGTACAACTTTCTCTGCATGCTGGCAAAATGCTGAATTGGGAGATCTTTCTCAACATGTTTATGCCTCTAGAGCAACTGTGAAAATGATAAATTCCAAAATCTGTCCTATTTTGACTGCTTTTTATCTCCTTTTTTTTTCTTCTGCTTCTTCTTATTTTTCTTCTTCTTCTTCTTCTTTACCCCCCCGCCCCCCTCCCCAACTCTCTTCTTCTGCTTGCATATTTAGGACACTTACTCATCTGTGTAACTGTCTCATCTATTTCCTGTAGGCTTCCTGCATAGTAGTATAAGCAATGAAATAACCTAATCAGCCAAACACGTGTGCTCTTTCTTGCCTCGTGCATTTTCTCCTGGTTGTATCTGTTTATCTCCGTGTCTCCAATATCTGCTTTTATCTATTAGTATGTCTTCTTTCCCATGTTTTATCCATTAATACCTCTTGTTCAGCTGAGGATAAACTCAGTAATAATTGCACTATAAAATGAAGAGTACACTACATGTCTCGTATTGCTCAGGGGTCTGTTAATTGGAATTTATAAAGTTCAATAAACAGTAATCCAATAAGACCTTAAACTCTTATTCATTTATCTTAGAGGTAATATCCAGGCTGCCAGCAGCAAGCTGGAAGTGGCTGAGCCACAAGCCTTGGTCACAGGTGCAGAATGGATTTGTCTTTTTACCTCTCTGTAGCAGGTACCTGCAACTGTGAGTGTCCCAGCATCCGTGTCACTCCCAACAGTGGGAGATGTTTTCCCCCTGTATGGGAGACTTTGAAGGAACGTGGCAATAAGCAACTCATGCAAAGCAGAAGGTAATATATTTTTCCCTTATGTCATGGCCTGTCTTGCAGATCCAGCTAGAGGTAGTCAGTCCTGTGACTCTGGGCATTTTCCCTTTTTTTTTTTCAGCTGGACACTGCTAATTTAGAGCTAATTTAAAACACTGTTCCCCCTCACACCCCTTTGAATTCTGCCTTTTGAACTTTAGCCCTGTACCAGAGGTGTCTGCTCCGCTCTCCTCCTTCACTCTGGCCTAAAGCACTGCTTATGAATCACACTGGACACCACTGGCTCATTTCCAACTCAGCCTATGTTTTAATGGAGGGCAAGAGCATGAAGCAGCTCTGTGATAATTTTCAGCACGGTGCAGAGAGCTCTGTGTGTACAAGTACTACGTTTTCTGCAGTCCACTGCAGTGGCAACCAGCAGTGGAGTCCAGAAGACATAGATCAGGTCCTGTCCCTACAGCAGTCTGGGAAAGCAATGCAGGTATGGGGTGAGATAGGGTCGTGTTTTGAGGTCTGTTGTTGACTAGCACAGGGCCGATTGAATAGCCCTGCATTTGGCTATGCAAACAATTAAGTGTTCTGTAATACAATCTCTGCAGATGTTGTACCAAATATATCTCGGTGATAATGCAACTTAAATAGCAATGTATTGACTGGACAGACTAAACAGATAACATGATACCTGATTACTGGATCAGTTTGGGAGCAAAGAGCAGTAGAACCTGAAAGTGATTTACATGCCTTTTGAAGAGTGGTACAACTGTGTGTATCCTGCTAGCTTAAAAAAAAGACTCTGCAAAAAATTTGTCAAACAATAGACTTTCAGTCTATTTTCAGTCTTCTGTTTTTTTTTTTAACCCTACAATAAATTTGGGGCTTTAAACTGAGTTTGATAAAGCTAAATATATTGCTTAGAAACCACCTTTGAAAATAGCATTTCAGTATCTCACTGTTTCCCAGGAAGCCCCACAGAAACCTCTCTACCATGCAGCAGTGGTTTTGCTCCTGTTAAGTAGTTGCTGTAGATCTGAGAGGAGATGCCTGGACTGGGGATTACACAACTGAGCTGAGGGTCTCACTGTTTTCTAACTCTTTTGCACCTTGAAGCAAGACACCATGTCAGCCCCTCACAAGCAAAACACGATGAATACTGTTGGCTCCTCTTATCAGAAGTGCCCACAGTGCTTCTGCATTTCACTTGGATGCTCAAAAAGTAGTTTGATCTTGGCTCTGTGGCCTTTTTACCTCTGCTTCCAGAGGCTGGAGTGTCCCTGGAGGTTTTTTACTGATACCTACTCATATCCTGCCATCTGATATGAGCACCCTGCTAAGATTTTGAAGCAATGATATTATGGCAGTGGTTTCTACATCATTGCCTATGCACTGGTTTCTACATCACTGCCTATCTTTGCAGCATGATGTAGTTGGAAGAAGTTTCCCATCTCAAAGTGACTAGGCAAATGTTCAGATAACTCCACTCAAGTGTTTTGCTTTTTTTTTTTTTAATCTAAAGTTGCTGCTTTGGAGTCAGCAAATCTTTGAGATGCAGATAGAAGAGGTTAAGAGAATATACTAGGAAGAGAGCATACATATTTGTCCTGTTCTTGTGCTTTTTCACTTAATAGCCATTACTGACCACTGCCAGAGATGGGGTACAGGGATAAATAGGTATTGGGCCTGACCCAGCAGGCTGTGGTTACAAACAGCCCTCCTGAGACCCTTCTCTCTGCATTCACTGGCTGCATAAATAACTTTGAACCATCACAGTCTGTTCTGAGAGCCTCAGCCATGTATCTAAAGTGAAGTAGAAGGAATCTCTGTCTCCACGTCTACTCTTGTTGAGTAAAAAACTAAAACCAAAATTGTGAATGACAAATGGTCTCCAAACCCCAGAAGTGATGTTGGGCAAGGCAGTATATTTGCTTTGCCCCCTTTCGGTGATGAAAAACTGTTTTCTGAAGAAAACTGAACCTGTATAAACCCTTAGTTCATCAGTGGGGCAACTGCAACAATATATTTGATCCTTTCATACTTCACTGTTGTAACAGCTCAATATTAGGGTTTAGAACAACATATGTCCCTGTTTTGAGAGTATTCACTTTTTTTAGAACTGTAGAAAAAACCACAAGCTCTGTAGTAAGGAGAGGAAAGGGACCTCAATTTTAGCAGCTTTAGTACAGAAATAGACAAAAATCCTACCCTTGATTCAAAGCTTCAAAGGTGTAAAGTGAAGGCTCGTTATGACCTGATCTGTCAAATGAAGTACAGTGGTTGTTCAGAGGTAATATCCTCATATATTATCATGCTTAAAAACAGGCAATGTCATAAACTTTTTGAAGCACCTAACATACTACACAAGCTGTGCAGGCTGGTAAAGTCACTAGTTAACACCTCTAAATCACATAAAGCTGGAAGTGCCATATTCTTTCCTGACGTGTTCAAGGTGACCTGCCATTCTCACTATAAACTGGATTTTTAATTTATTTTTAATTTAAGAAGGGAAGTGCATCCACCCTTGGGTGGTGCGTAACAGCTTTTTAACCATGCTGGGGCACTGTTCCTTAGGTAGTAGCTAAGGACACGTGGCCTAACCCCAGTAAAGAACTGAAGATTTTGGTGGTGACCACGATCCCAATACTGACATATTTTTCAGTAATAGAGGCAGGTGCCTTTGTTTCCTCATTCCTTTATAACCATGATGCATTTGTTTAGCCTAAACCAAGGCAAGCCCATGGTGCCTTCCTACAGTCTTTACACCTTTGTAAAGACAGTGAAAGTGCTGGCCCCCTGTGGGTTCCAAACCTTTTCTCAAAGCAGGGAATAGACATTCAAATCTCTGCAGCTTATTTTTAAATATGTTCTGAAAATTAGACTTACAGTGCTCTATATAGGAAGCAAAGTGTGCAGCCTGGCTTTCAGAGATACCAAACACACAGAAGAGCCCACCAAAATCAGTGGTGGCATCTTTGTGCTCAGAAGCTCTGAAATAATACCATGACGGTTTCAGAGGGAGTGCTGATTTCTTCCTCCCATAACGTGTCATGGCAAGATATACCCAGACCAGGATCATATGGAGCTCAGTGTTTTGAAGAGGAGTTTCTGCCTTGTTTGATTTACTCTCGCCATGCCGTGGTTTGCCCCAATCCATCCCTCAAACCCTCCTCCCTCTCTAAATCGCAGTACTGCTTCACTGACCATGTCAAAGGTTCACTTTGCTCCTGTAGAAGTCTTTTCCAGCCTGGTTAATGTCACTTAATGTTTGGCTGCAGTGTTTGTTTTGAATCGGAATAATTAGGTTTCCCATGACTGGTGTGTTAAGAGCTTCTTGATTCATGTGTTCTGAATATTGTCTCTGGACGTGTTTTGTGGACAGTCTTTAGAAATGTTCGTGCTGTGGTGACGTTTGTTGCTAATTGCTGTGATTTGTTGAGACGTGGAACAGTTGACTGATATCACTGCTAGCAAGGGCAGGCAGGCAGAAAAATAGTAGATTTTATTCTGAGGTCAGAAAAAAAGTAGGAAACATATTCATTGCAAGTTCTAATGAAATTGTCTCTGTGTAGCAAATAATCACTTTGAAAAGCATCTAAACAAAAGGAACATTTTGAAACCCAAACAAAAATCCGTTATGTTTTAGAAATAATAAACAAACTTACCAAAGAAACACATCTGTTCCCTGCAGCTATGTTAATGGTGAAAGGTGCCTTTAAGCACCTGCTAAAACAGGGGTGTCCAGTACTTGACAATGTTATTGTTTTTCAAGCTCCCTTCGTAAAAATGAATTGTCAGCAAGTTCAAGTACAACATCCTTTCTAAAAACTCCAGTGACTCCTAATGACTTCTGAAACTGTGTAGCTAAAGATGTAGATTGTGGCTGCCATCTCTCCTAAACTTAAATGGACCTGCAAGAAGTTGTCTATTGCCTCTCCTTCTAGGAATGCCTTCCCTTAAGGATCCTGAGTGGTTTTAGTAGCAACTTTGCCTTGAACTGATCAGATTGCCAAAACTGTGTCCAAAGCTGAGGTTTATCTCCAAAAATATGTTCATCAGTGAAAGGAATCTGGTTCTCTGGCATGTTTTCTCTCCATGGATCAGTGGTATCATTAATATCTAGAAGCCAGTGGCTTCTGACTGAAAGTTTGGGATATAATCTAGATTATAGCAAGACAATATGGTGGGGAAAGTGTTGTTTATGGAGCACTGGGATAAAGAGTGAGGCTGTCTTCCAAATACCAAGGAAAACAAACCTATTATATTCCAGCTGCTGATAGTCATTGAGATTATGTTCATAATATAACAGATACAGACATGGAGTTGGATATCCAAAGAGTCCAGAATTTCAATTTGGCAGATTGCTATGTATTAGTAGCTTTTTAATTTTGGTCATATTGTTGTCTCCTTGATGTATGTAAATTTGATAGTGTGCATCTTTCACACTCTCTGCTAGCTCATGGCTGCTGCCAGGGCGGTCAGGGTGACAGACTGCCATGGTGTTCTAGGACAGATGCTATTGTGGAATTAGTGCTTTTCGAACCTGTCAGCAATTCTTGGGGTTCCTGGTCTTGGCATCTAGCCTAAGTTCCATCTTTATTACTGTAAAAATATTAACTTTGTTCAGAGATGTGTGCATACACCAGCCATTATCTGGAGACTGTCTTGTCAGAACGGGGTTGTTTGAGGGCTGCTCAGTTTTGAGCAAGCCTGAATTCTTTTATAGGTGTCCCTTTTCACAATATGAAAGAGACTTTTGTCCTCTCTTTGGCTAGAAGAACACAAAATATTTAATGTTTCAGCACTTCCTTACCAGATACGGAGAAAGACAAGGAACATTGAATTATGGAATATTTTGAGTTGGGAGGAACATTTAAAGTTCATCCATTCTAGTAGCTCTGCAGTGAGCAGGGACTTCTTCAACTGGATCAGTTTCCTCAGAGCCCTGTCCAACCCCATCTAGTATGTTTGCAGGGGGAAGGGACCCTCCACCTCTTTGGACAACCTATTTTAATGTTTTAAAAAACGTTTTAAAAAACTTTTTCCTTATGCCTCATCTAAATCTTCCTTCGTTTAGGTTAAAACCATGACCCTTTGCCCTACTGCAATAGACCCTACTAAGCAGTTTATCCCCATCTTTCTTATAGGCCCCCTTCAAGTACTGAAAGGCCACAATAAAGTCTGGAATCCTGCCCTTTCCTTGAATTTTTTTTTTACATATTCTAAAAGTTATGCTAACTTGCAAATTTACCATAATTGTTCTTCCTCCTCCTCCTCCTCCTCCTCCTCTTCTACATGTTCCCTGTAATGTCATCAGGTACATATGGCCACTGCTCAGATAAGGGCTGTTACCCTGGAATCCAGTGGGGTTTTTTTCTCTGGAAGAGATTCTAATGGCAGGATTTGCAAATGTGCTGGGAATATAGGGCCAGCCCCCTTTCCCTTGCCTTTACTGCACACCTGCATGAAACTTACCCTACCAGAACCCAGATAATCTGCAACTCAAATATCTTCTGTGTATCTGAAACAAATTGTGCTGGCTGTTTGCCATGCAGTGAAATCACACAGTTTTTCATTACACTCTCAGAAGCCTTAATTAGTGAATAAGGCAGCTGTATGCTCTCAAAAATACATCTATCAGTACAAACTGCTGCCTGATGGTCCAAAATAAAACATGCCAACATTTCTTTCATGCTTTCTCTTCTCTTAGAGCTCAAGGGCAGGTAATTGGGGGGAGAGGGACCACTGACGATTTTGTTACCTTTGTTATTTATGTTCATCCCCAATTAAGAAGAAAAGACAAAATGGATCTTTAAATTGTCTGTCTGATTAAAATTATCTGTCTCTGTATGGAACTACATTCCTTTCTGTCTTGTCTAGGTGTTCAACTGGTACCTCGTAACTTCTGATTTTGTGGGCCCTGCATGCTTAGAGGAAAAGTTCTCTGATCTTCACCCATTAGTTCCACATCGCTGTTTGTCAGCATAGAGAAAAAACAATGCTTGTCTTGACATATCTTAAAGAGGGAAAGGCTTTTACCTGTCGTAGGGAATGGCCAGAATGTATTGTTTTTCTAAAAATGGACAAGAATTTTATTAAAAAATTGTCATGTGTCTCTTCAAATGGCTCTCGGTATTTTTGTTGAATATATTGGCCCTGGGGACATGCATAGGTGAAGTTTCTTTACCTGTAACTTTTGCTGGAATTTCTTCCTTATTTTTACAGAAAACTTAGAAATGAGCTTGTGGAGATTTTTTTTCGTTTGTTTACTAGGATGGCAGGTAAATAGCTCCCATCACCCAGTTCCAAAGTATTTGTAATAGAAGATTTCCACCAGCTTTGAATTGGAGCTGCTGAAGCATCATTGGGGTTCTATCCTCTTGAGTTCCCAGTGGGGCAGTGAAATGAAATGCTTGTTTTACAGAGGGGAGAGGAAAACCCACCTGCCACCTAGAAAGATTTCAGTGAAGATGGGAATTGAACCCATACCTTTCACACCAGCAGGCACCTGGAGTTGATGTCATGAATGATTGGCACGACTTCAAGGAGGAAGAGGGTTAGTTTGGGGTGGCATCAACGGGATGCAAATTGATTCCTCTCATCTTCCTGAGCCAGGAAACTGCCTAATGCTGCAAACTTGCGGAAAGTGACAGAAAGCCCAAGGGAAAGGTACGGAAATGGTACAACTATTTCAAAATTTTATATAAAGGACAGGAAGGGTGGTGAGACACCAGTCCCATTGTGAGTATTTTGTCTTGTTTGTACTTCCATAGTGGTGGTTGAAACATCCTGCCTTAGAGGCAGGGGGAGAAAGCTCTTTTTTCTGAGTCAGGGGTTCATCTGTGGGGGAACAATGGAGTCTGACCTTGCTGCCTGTCTGCATCTAACACGTACTTGTCCGCTGTCTTTCTTTCTCCCACTTGAAATCTCAGAAGATCCAAGTACCTCTGCTTCATTTCTCATCCAAATCACTTTTGATCCTTCTTCAACAAGATTCTAGTACAAGTCTTGGTCTCCTGTGTCTGTCTCAATACCAGATTCAAGTGTAAGTCAGAGATCCATCTGGACAATCTCTGGGTCTTCTGCAGAAGACTCAAGGATCGACATACAAGTCTCGCTAGCCTCAGCTGGTGGTATGTCTCTTAGCTAGCTTAGACCTCAGGTTTTCTGCTCCGTTGGGAGATTTGTAGTTGGAAAAATGTTCGCTGAAAGAGTGCTAGTAAGAAAAGAAAGATCAGCCTTTTTAATTTTTTAACCAGTATTAAGTGTGTACCCCTAGCAACTTCTGACTCACAGTTGCAGATCCTGGGAAATCTAACATTTTTTGCAGTACAGTGCAGATAGAAAGACATCAAGTGACTTTGGGTGAACAAAACATATCAAACCAGACTAGATTTAGACTAAATTTCCCCTCCCTCACCCCCTTAATTTTTCAGATTTCTGCATTTTGGACTCTATTGTGAGGTTTTAGCTGTGGTTCTGATAGGAACAAAGAGCTTTGGTAGTCAACTCATAATTGGTAGGACTCATAAATAGAGGACACTGCTAACTGTAAAGCTCTTACCATTGAATTAAATAGTGAAACAAATTCTTCACATCTGAACTTCCCAAAAAAGACAATATTTAACCTTTGCATTAAAAACCACAATTTCTCACAAAATCATAGTCCAAGCTGAATTTTGTCCTTCAGCAAACAGTTGGAAGGCAAACAAGCAAAAGTTGCTTCTCAAAAAAAAAAGAGAGTGAAAGAAATACAGCCTTCTGTCCCTCATCAGACTGGTGACATCTCCCAGATGATATGTTCTTACTCAGAGGTCTTCAGTGGTGCTGGGAGGAGATATGCAAGTAGACTTTTCAGACTTCTATTTTGCCTGCACATTTGATCCTCCTCATGCCTGAAAAAGAGGTAATATATAAAATCAGGGTTACTCATGATGGCAGTAATACCATCAACTGCTGCCTTAATAGCCTGCAGGAAATGAGTGGGAGTATGTCTCTTACTATTTATGGTGAGCAGAGGGACACCATGAAGAAGACTTTGACAGCTCCAGCGGTTTCTGCGGTCCGTGTTGTCCATGGCTTTTTTATCTGACCTCAAAATGCACTTTGGCTGGGGCAAGAGATGAAGGTAATGTGTTGTCTTCTGCAAAGGAGGGGTTGGGGGGCAGCTGCACAGGGAGCTGACCCTGGGGAAGGTGGATTTCTTATACAGCTTTGTTACCCCTCTCCCGGTTAAGTTTGGTCAAGTCACTTCATGTTTCTCCAACTATCTGTCTTCTCATTAGCAAATGGAATAAAAACGCTGACCTTGTGTGCTTTGAGACCTACACAGGTGAGATAATTTCTAAGACCATGGTGGGATTAACATGGTAGGTTGAGAGCCTTACCCTTTTCTGGGTAAATAGGATGCAAATCTCACAGGCTGTCAATCCAGTAGCTGTCACTTGTCAGAAGCACTAAATTCAGAAGCAAAATGTATAATTACAGACAAAGTTAAATGTACCAGGGTCAAAAGAAGGGGGTGGTGGGAAAATGAGATAAGTTGTTTATGTGGAGAGGGAAGGTATGTGTGTGGGGGGAAGTGTTTGGTGAACTTCATAGACCACATCTTCTGAAGGATGGAATCGCGTCGCGTGAAGGTTCCAACTGCTAGTTTCTAGCAAAAAAGCATTAGCTGCAGGAGAAGCAAAACCATACATCATGGAGCAGCACTTTCTGTAAATTTTTTTTGAAGCAGACATTTGTAAACACATCTAAAATTAGAGTTCAGCATCAGAACAATGAGTACTAGCTCTTCATATTCTTTGCTCTCAAATTTTGATGTTTTTTTCCCCTCTCCAGATCATAATATAAGTAGTGCATGTGTATATAATTTATTTATATTTTTAAAAGGAACTTTCTATATTTCCATCTGTTCTAATTAGACTGAATGGAACAGCTTTTGTAAGTAAATGGAGAGAGGGGGAGGAAGAGAAGGGAGTAAAAAGAACAAAAAGGCTTAAAACACAAACCTTGAATGGAAGAAGATAAAACATTTGTTGCTTAGCACCAAGATGAAAAATATCTTCTCTCTACAAAAATCGGGAAGCAAAATTGTTATTCCTCCCCCTCCATCTTCCTTTCTCCCTTAAAGAACTTCCAGCCACTCACGAGGAATATGGATTGAGAGTCTTGAGGACACAGGGTCACATAGGACCTGGACATGGCATTGCTCCTGTGGCACATGGCATTTCCTAAATAGAGAATGTCTTTGGAGTCAGAAGAGACCCTACATCACCTCTCCAGGTTTTGAGTGAGTTTATACAATCCAAGGAGAGGGAAGATCTTGGTCATCTTGGACAGCAAGATCTCCAGAATCCCCTCCCAGTATCAGTGATTCTATGACTCAAGACAGTCATCAACGTGCACACTTCCTTGGTTTTGAGAGGGTGTAGTTTTGATTTCTGTCCTGGTGACTCGGCCTGTGGAAATTCCCTGCCAGAAACTCTAGTTTCATGGTAAAGCATTTAAAAATCAGTTAGTCCGCTTGGCTTGTTAAGCAATGATGAGAACAGGCCAAAAGTACTCTGAAAGGATGTTTTGCTACCTTTTTCTTCTGCTTGGTTTTGGTTTTTTGTAATTTTTGTATGTTTGTTTGTTTGTTTGTTTTGGGTTTGGGGTTTTTTTTCCTCTAAATTGAATGCTTTTCACTTCTTCTGATTAAAAACTTGTACT
This sequence comes from Dicrurus megarhynchus, assembly GCA_013399195.1. NCBI lineage: Eukaryota > Metazoa > Chordata > Aves > Passeriformes > Dicruridae > Dicrurus > Dicrurus megarhynchus. The sequence goes on along the minus strand of VXAD01011613.1, from coordinate 5,022 downwards.
TATTTGTCTCCAGGGTTTTGGCTGCTTTGTACCTCCACTTCTGGGTGAACTGAGGTTTCTAGAGCTGGTAGAATCTTCTCTGAATTTGTCCTTCTTCAACATTTTTTTGAGGGTCTCAGCAGAAAGCTGAGATATGAGCAAGGGTGGACACTGATTCTCTCCTGGGACCCTGCTTTGAAATATAGCACTTGGAAGGTGCATCCATGCTAGATCCTTCCCTCAACCAAGTGGGAAACCCAACCAAGCTGCCTAAGCCCTTTCCACTCCAGAAGAGTGAACAGGCCTTTTTTAATGGTTGGAAGTCGTATGGAGAAGGGAACCCATGCAGTTTTTAGGTTCATAACCCCCTCCTTCCTCTTTCCTCTCTTCCCATGTCAGTGTTTTGTTGCCATGGAGACAGTGATTACTCCAGGAGGTTTTTAGACTCTACTGAAGCTCCCATCAGTCTCGCCTCCCACCTGGGGAGCTTCTGACATTGAGTTAAAGGTCAAGTCCTCATGTAAATGTTTTCCTTTCCAAAATGAAATATTTTACCTATTTCGGGTGACTGTGGCTGCAGCACAGAAAACAGTTTGTCAAATCACTTACAAAGCCAGAGCTGGGACACTTAAATTCTATTCCCATCAGGTACATGGGAGTATGGGTGGAAATCAACAGCCTCATAAGTCATATTTTAGTCCAAGTTGAATGCTTGATTTTTCCTTACCTAATATTGCACATGTGCTTTGCCATTCCCTTCCATGCCCCTCCTTCCATCTTTTCTGAGCTCCTTGTTCTCATTAATTTGTTGTTTGCTCTCCTGCCTACACATAAAAGCTGGGATGAAATCATTTTTATTGACGTTAGTCATAGGCTGACACAGTCCTGGAAAGGATCCCCTGGGTCACTGAGTCTGCCCCCCTGCTATTGCAGCAGGCAACCATGTAATTTAATTCCTTTCATAAACTACCTGTTAAAAGCCAGAATAATCCCTTTTTAAGTGACTGTGAGGGAGGTGGGGGAGGGAAAAAACCCTCATCACCTGATGTTTCTTGCATAGAGGGCAAAGAAATGGAGATGTGCTGTTAGAGCACTTAGAATAAGAAGCAGGAAGATGTGGCTCTCTTGGTTTCTTTTCCCCAATTAACCCATGCAGTCACCTGCTTGGAGGTGTCATCCACATGTGTCACATGAGACAGGATCAGTGAAATGATGGTGCTGATACACCAGTCCTCTCTGAAGAGAAGGACAGTGTAGCAGTTTCAGATGCTGCACTGAGATTCATGTGACCGAGTTCTGCTTCTGTCTTCGTCCTGGAGTCTTCCTAAGCAACCCCAGACAAACAATTTCCTTGACAAGGTCTTCACTGTCAGTCCATCCATGCTGCAGATCACTTGCAGCTTTACAGAGAGGCCAAGGCAGGAAGAAGTGTGTTTGTGATGGCTCCTCCAGAAGGAATAGCTCTGCTGAGCACTCCTCCATGCAAGCTGTGCCTGTGCTCTGCGCCGCTGGCACGAGTGACACGGAGGTCAACTGTGCTCTTGTCAGAGGCAGACTGGAAAGCAGCAAGTGTAATTTATGGAGGCTTGGCATGCAGTTAAGTGTAAAGTGATGGAAAGTGTGGTGGATCACTGCACTGGTGCACTTGACTTGTGCATCAGGCACATATCTATGCAAGTTCACGTTCAGTTCAAAGACAGTCCTGAAAGCATAAAAAATGGCAGCACTTCCAGCTACAGCATTGTCAGTGTCAGAGGATGCCATGGGGTTTTGCTCTTGATACCTTTCTGAGCTTCTCAGCAAAGCACACAACTGTAATTAGTTGACAAGCTGGCTGTGAGAAAACTCTGGGCTTTTATAATATCCTTGTGTTTCACTGACACCTTTGATCCTGAAGTGCTTTACAAAACTCTGCATGTGCACAGAGGAGACCTTTAGCCTTGGCACTGACATTCAGCCACTGCTGGGGTGATTTGCAGCAGGTGGGTAAACAAACAGTAGCTGCAGTGGGTGCTGGAGAAAGAAGGAGTAATGCACTGAAAGTGGTTGAGGAGATTGGGTAGGCAACTTGGGTGAGGCTGAGAACAGGCCTCAGTGAATACCATTAGCTCAGAAAAAAAAATGGAAGGAGCGTTCAAAGTATGTTAGTGCATTGTTTCTAAACCAACGTGTTGAGCTAGGAAGCTTGCAATGGGGGAAAGTAATTCTGGAGGATCAAGTGTACTTGGCAATTTTCTTTGAGAGAGGGACTCAAAGAACAGAGGGCTTTTTTTAACAGCTAAAACTCAGGATACAGGCTAAGCTCAGCCAGTGAAGTTGAGCTGATGAAGAAAACAAAATCCTGAAAACAGATCAAAGATGGACTGTATAGACAGCAACTTTAGCATTGGTTGAGTATAAAATGTACAGGACTGGACCCCCAAAAGGATATCTGTTTAAGTAGACTGCCAGATTTGCAACCTCTTTAAGCCTCCTCATTGTGGGACTGTTTACCCTGAAACATAGGACCTTTCAGAAGGGTTGTGAGCAGTTCAGACCCCTGTCCACATCTGCAAATCCACACATTGTATCTATTTGTTCTGGTCCCAAGTAGATGGTGCAAAACAATGTGAAAGAGAATGCAAATGTCTGTCTTAAAGTGCTAATGTGATCTGGCCTACTGGTAACCTGCTATTAAGTTTTGTTGCCTAAGGTCAGAGCTTGCTGGTCCAGTCTAGTAGGTGTCATGCTTAGCAGTCAGGGACAAACGCTGACCTCGGGCTGTCTGTCTTTCTCCCTAGTTTTTGAAGACCTTTGATCTGTCAAGGCAGGACATGGGTGCAATAACTATTGATTCGTATGCCCACAACCTCAACCACTCGTGTGATTTTCAATGAGTTTTCCAGTCACCACCACGGCTTGGTTTCCCCATTTAGCAAGCGAAATGCTTGCACCAGCAAGCACAGAGCAGCAGCATGCTCTGAGGAAAAGGACCTTAGATATGTTTCCATTGACTTGTATTACTGATGGAGAACATCCCTTAGATCAATTGAGGAGGCAGGAAGATGAATTTAACCCCTGGAGTTTTAGCCACAGCATTAGTTAAAAGGCCTGAACAGTGCTGCTATGGAGCAATACTGCTTCTCAGTACGTGAATCTAACACTTTGGGGCAGTGGGCATTGAGGTAGATTGCAACTTGCCCAGATCCAGAGGATGTAATCAGCAGCATTTCTGGCTTGGAGACTTTTGGGTTCCCAGAGCTGCACTCTGAAGCCTTGGTCTCTCCCAAACCACAGTGTAAAGTCATTGGACTGGACGCAATATTAAACTTTCCTGCTTCACAAACCGTGATCTTCTCTGTGGTGTGTAGCCACAGTGCAGCACAGCAGCAGGCTGCTGTGTAGTAAATTCATTGTGTATTGTGCAAGGGACCATTAGTTAGCTTATTATTAATACATGTGTGGGCTTTAATATACTGGTACTGTATCTGTCAGCATCTCTACCAGGTTTGCTTTTGTCCTTTGTGTTTTCCCAAAACAAGCTTATACAATTAGTTTCTTCTTGTTTCCTAAATTATTTTTGCTGTTCCTAATTATTTCACACTCCATATAAAAGAATTATTGGGGTGGGTAATGGGAGGCAGGGGATCACCTCGCCATTGCACTGCAGGCAATGTGACGTTAAGGCAATTTGGATTTGTTTTTGTACTTGTTTGTATTTGGCTGCTTAAGAAATAGAGGGTACTTGGGATCTGACTTTGGAGGTTAGGGTGTGACTTTCCAGTAGAAAAAAAGAGGTCTATCAGGTTGGTCTTTATGCCCAAGTAGAATGTTTGCTGAAATAGGTTTAGACTAAATCACTGTTGATTCATTCAGAGAATAATATTCTTGCCTGAACATGTGGAGTTATTGGTTATTTCCCTGATTTCTATTCCTTTATAGACAATCCTTCTTTCTTCCCATCCTTAGGTACATGTAAGTAGCATCTCCAGACATCCGTAACTATTTACATCATGGGCAGAAGACAGGATTCTGTTGAAGATTGTCTTCTCAGTCTCATGCAGATAGTAGAGAAGAAATGTGTGAGAAGGGTGTGAGTAGAATGAAGTTTACAGCTAGGCAGTTAAAAGACATTTACATTTTTGATTGCTGAGAAAGTAGCCAGCTCCTTAAATACTGGTTGACTGAGTATGTATAGGCCAAATACCACTCATTTCTTAAATATCAATTAAACAGCTATCTCAGTTAGGATTAGAATGCAGATCAGCAATGGAGAGAGCCTGGAGAGATTGTGTACAGAGCGTGCTGCTGACTTGGAGACAGTGCCTCTTGCCCATCCAGGATAGTGATCCATGTCCCTCACAAAGCATACCTGTGCTTGAAAATTTTGACCAGAACTGGAGTAGCAGCTGCGCTGTCCAAAGCTCTAGGGTAAACAGGGCCTCCAGTACGCTCACTGCCAAGTCATGCTTGGATTGCGGTGGTTAAATGCTCAAACACCATCTGCTTATATACTTTTGCTGCCTTCCACAGAGCAACACCCCTGCTAACGTTTGCTTTCTGGTAGAGAGGAAGCATGTTTGCCTGTTCTTCCCAGGTTGAACTAGAGCAAACACATCCATTTATTTTCCAAGACAAAGCTCCCTGCTTAAAATTTGAGGGGTTCTTTCCTCAATGGACCCTTCCCTTCCAGTTATCACATCCTGCCTTCCTCCAGCCTAACCTAATGCAGCAAGACCTTTGAAAAAATGTAGTTAAATGGCAGATGAACGAACTGGGGCTCATGAAGAGATGAGGATGTGTTCTGGTTTTAGAGACAAAATTTTTAGGAGATGCTCTGGAGTGAGCACCTCCTCCCAAGGGAAAGGGGCCTCCCCCTTTCCTCCACCAAAGGGGGAAAATTAACAAAAGCAATGAAAGTGGAAGAAAAAAAACCCTGAACTATTTATTAACACAAAACACAACCGGGAGAACAAAAAAAGGGAGGAAAAGGAAAGGATGCCCGGGAGGAGTCGGTAAGTGGTCACCCTCCACCGCCAGTCCCCGGGAAGGGGAGTCCACACA
>VXAD01011612.1:170-28101 GCA_013399195.1 Dicrurus megarhynchus | reverse complement strand
GAGGGGTGTCGGAGAGCGAGCGATTCAGGTGGAGCTGGTCCCGAAAGGGGGTTCTGCGCATTCCTTCGGTTCCCCCGCTCGTCCCCAGCCTCTGGGAACTGCGCCGTGGGACGGACACGAGCCCGTGCGGAAAGGCTTGGCAGCAAAAGCCCTCCTTGAGAAAGCACACGGGGCTGGTCGCAAGGATGAGTCCCCGCGGGGAGGGGGCCGGACCCCTACACCTGCCCCGCCAGCGGGGTCTGGCACAGGAACGGTGGGCAGAGTCCCGAGACCTCCTTCCCGGCTCATATCAGCTCAGCCTCGAGGGTTGGTGCTTTTGATGGCACCAACCAAGAGCAGGGACATGTGGTACTGGATTAAGTGGCACTGTCCTTCAGGAGTAGTTTTTTTAAGTTCACACCTGAAAGTTTTACTTGCTGTCCACCTGCTGTTTCTCCTTCCATAACCATCTCAACAAAACCCCGGCTGAGGAAATTTGCTGCGTGCTTTTTAAGGCCAAGAGCATGCATTTACCTAGATGTGCTGAATAGTTAGCCACCAGTAAGAAGCAAACAAAAGCAATGGAAACAAAAACGTGGCCCTGCTGACAGCCCCTGATTGCTGGCTGCTGGTCATTGCGATAACAACAGGACACAATCTGGTTTTATCGTCTGAGAAGATTTATCCCTTTGAACTACAGCTCTAGGCATGAATGCCTCACCAACACAACCCGTGGCATACTGTGGCAACCAGGAAACTTTCTTCTTTTTTGTCTTTTAAAACAAAACTGGAACATGGAACAGCTTCATTTAGCTCCATGTACATATTATCTGTCCCTTCTAATTCTGGGATGAGAAACAGGAGCCACATTTCGTTATCTCTGAAATAAAACCCACTAGCCAAAAGGTCACGGAGCCACTCTCTTGTTCGACTTACTGCCCTGCTTTGATGGTCCAGTGGCTCTAACAGAGGCTCCATTTATAGACCTGTGTTCTGACAGATCAGAAGCTGATTTTGTTTAAATTTGTAAGGTTAGCAAAAGTAATTTTGCGTGGGAGGATCTCAGTCTTTAAAGACCATGAGAAACGAAAAGTATTTAATGAAGGAACTAATTTATGAAGACAACTGGGTAGGAGAGTTCGGCACCCTCCTGATTGTAAGCGAGGTTTGGAATTTCTTCAAAACAGAAGCTGTTAAATCTCTCATGAATGAAATGTAACTAAGAGCCAGGGAAAGAGGAGGATTCCATGCCACTTTGGATGAATAACTATCTACAGAAAATGCGAAGAATAAGTAGATAGGACACAAAGAATCAAAAGGAAAGAACTGATTTGAGAGAAGCTCAGGGTTTTGGATCTCAGGAAGCACAGGGATAAAGAAGCAATTCCCAGAAGTTAAACACAGCACATCTGGAAAAAGACAACACTTGAAAATGTTTAAGGGGAAGAAAACCAAACAAACAATGAAACAAATAACCAACATCCCCCTCTCCCCCCAGAAAGTTAGGCAATTACACAGCAAGGGTGGGCTAGAAATTAGGGAGTGGGAAAGTTATGGTTTAAAGCCAAGAGAGACATAATTTGAAACTGGAAATACTGAACACAGTAACAAAAGCAAAGTCAGCAGCTACCAGTGATTTGTAAAGTGATTTGTAACACTCAAGAGACCTCCTTGCACTCAAACCCAAAGAGGAATTGGGAGGCCCTTGCTAGATTTTTGAAAGGAACTAGAACACAAAACTATAAAACATTCACTGGGCAAGATTGGGCAAGATGTCTTACTTTTGGTAAGTTTGGTCTCTGTAAATATGAATAGAAATTAGTGCTTACCGAGAAAGATATCTTTGTTGGAATGGGGATCATAAATACTTTTTATGGGTAAAAAGGACCAGATATGATTTAAAATAATGATTATGTTCTGATCATTCCTGTTAGAACTACTTGTGTTAAATTTGGAATAGCTGCCCATAAAAGCCACTGCTGTGGTAAAGGAAGGAAAATCCCTGCCAAAGGGCTTGGGTTCTTTAGCTAACAGCAGTTCTCTTAACAATAGGGAAGGAAATTCATAGAAAAAAGTGCAACATGATAAATGAAATTAATACTACAATTAAGAGTTTCTTCGTTAAGACAGGAACACAGCTCTGCATTAGAAAAAGTAGAACCTAAGACTTTAAGTACTTGTGGGATGAAACTAGATTTCTTTAGGAAGGATATTGTAGGTTATGACTCCCAGCTCTTGAAAAGAATTTTTATCTGCTGATTCTGTCCCATCCTATTCCCTGCCTGTTATAAAATAGAAAAGCTTCTTTCACAGAGGATGCCATGATATATGGACAGCACATAGATGATGCAGAAGGATGAGTGATGCCTCCTTTGCTCTAGCTGAACTTCCACTTCAAGACTGACCAATTCCAATAAAAAATGCTCAAAATGTTATGTACAGTGGATATTCAGGAAACATGCAAGTGTACATCTGCATAAAGAAAATGTCTCCAGAGAAAATCTCATAATGCAGATTGTTTTTTAACGCACACTTTTCCCAAGTGATTACATTTTCTTCCCAAACAAGGGTGGAAGGTACTTTTAAGTAAAGCCATTCATATTATTTTGACGTTTTGAAAAAAAAGTAAAAATGTGGACAATCATTTTGCTAATGCAGGATCCCATTAAAATAGACTCATTGGGTGTAAGTAATTTCTTACAGTGCTGAAAATTATGCCTCTCAATGGCCACATTTATTTGACAAATTAAACCATTCTCAGTTATTCATTACTTGAGTCACTAAAAGCAAGCAATGGTGGATGTCTAAATCAGTACAGGTACTAAAAGTAGAAGTGACAAGACAATGACAGGATTGAAAATCTCTTTCCAGCTCTTCCCTCTTCCCCACTGGACCGAATCCACACCTGAGCATTTTCAGTGAGCACCCAACCTTCACTTGGTAAATTTCTCTGGTATCTTCACCACAGATCTATTTTTTAAGTATTTTTGGAAAAGACCTTGGAAATTCATTTGATTAATCCTCTCTGCTGCAAAGTAAAAAGAAAATTAACCATTTAAGCTGTACCTCAAGCACGGGAATTCTGCACAGCTGCAGGTGATCTGCTGCAGATGCCAGTGGTTTTACCACTAAGAAGTGTTGAGCTGCATCCTCTTTTTGCTTGTTTGGTTGATTTTACCTTTGCTTTCTTTTCTTTTTACCATTTGTCTAATACATCTGACCATTTTGATTTCTAATCCTGTCCTCCAACTTAATTGTGCTATCTCCAGATCATCATTAATCTGGAAATGGAAAAAATAATATAAAATGTAATATTTTAGTCTAGACTGTGATTTTATTTTCTTACTTAGAAGAATATCATTTGAGACTGTTTCAAAAGCATTGCTCAGATGAGGTAGTCAACACCTTTTTTTTTTTTTTTAATTCAGTCTATCTGCTTTGTTCTCTGCCTGTGCCTTCCCTGTTTTTGATAAGTCTCTTTTGGTTAGTTTTGATGTTCTTGTTTTCACATGGAAACTTGAATTATTTCATTTTTCAGCATTACTTCAGGCCAGGAAATTAGATTAGTTGGCCTAACTTCCTTTTCTCCCACCCTTTAAGTATAGGCACTGATTTGGTATATGCCCATAATTTGGTAAACAAAAACCAAAAACTAGTAAACGAAAAGAGATAAAACTAATTTATTCCCACTCTAAATTTATTCTCAATAAAAAAGAAATAAGTAAAGAGTTATGACTTCCTCTTTTCTGTGTTCATCTGTAAAATTTCAATGCATAGGAAGGATAATACAGCCATTTAAGAAGCAATTTTTCTTCACATTTTTTACTAATTCACATATATAAATGTGTGAATATATTATTTAATATAAAGTCCCTTGCATGTGCAACAAATAGATAAATTATTCCACAGAGTTTCAGTTTTATCATTTATAAAATTCAAAAATATTTTAGTAGTGGTTTCAAAGTCATGCTTTCACTACAGAAGGAAAAACAGTATATGTTGACTGAGGCATATTAAAAAAGGAACAACACCATTAAGTGGGGCTTATAAAATAAAAGAGGAAGATACCTAAGACATAAGACATCAATTTGAAAAAAGCAAAAATAATTGTGTTGAAAGATGTCAAAAAAGAACTGTTCCATGCAACTAAACAAAAAGATCTCTCAATGCTGCAAAGCTTCAGCTACAAAAGGATCACCCAGCTTGGAATGTCTGATTCTTTACCTTTGTGACAGAAATAAAAATGTAAACAAGGCAAGATATTTTAGCACATCATTCCAGAAGTGACTTGTGTGTTCTTCCTGTAAGACCTCATATTATTTGTGAAATTTTTTTTAGCATAGGAGAAGTAGGGTGGACCAGTCTGTACCGATTTTTCTTTGTTTTTAAGTGATTGCAAACAGGAGTGAAATGTTCCTCATTTAGACATCTCAACTACCAGTAATTAAATCCTACTTTAATGTCTGAAATCTGTCAACAAAAGGTAGGACTTGAGGGAGTTAAAAAAAAAAATTAAGCATTCTCTGTTTTTTTTTCTAGATGCAGAAAAAGTTAACCAAATTTTATGTGAAAAATTAGTAATAGAAATAAGAAATAAAATCTGCATATACGTATTAAATGAAACAGGAGGTTGAAGCTATCCCTATGTAGAGCTCAAACACCTCAGTGTCTATTTTAAATTTATTCAAGTTAAACAAGATAAAAACCACAACAGATATTATTGGATATTCTGTCTTTGGAAAAAAAGAATCACATAGCTGCTACAGTAATTCCCAGGTTAAGAAGATATGTATAGTTAATGATTAATTTATTTTATCTTATTCTGGAAGCTCTTCCCTGGGGAGTCTGCAGGTGGAGCAGGTAAAAGGGCTCATTTAGTCAGGAGAAGCTTCATCTGGCATTAAACTTGGACAACATGGTTTTAGTTACTGAAACACATTAATAATGCTATAGCTGGATGATTTAAAGTACTTGTCCTTTTATAGGTTCTTCTGAGCATTATTTTCTGACACAGCTTCTCTTGAACAACATATTCAGAGAGAGGATTCAGCTATCCTAAATCTCACTGAGATGACATGTTCTCTGAAAACCCCTGAATTGAGCAATACAATTATCTAAATATAAATAATCCCAAACAAAAAAAATAGCAAAAGTTTTCTGTGGTGATCATTTTGTGTTCTTCCTGTCTGATGAACCCATTGATCTTAGAGGTCTTGTCCAACCTTCACAACTCTATGATACCATGACTGGTTTTGCATACAAGAACAAAACTTCATTTTTACCAAATTAAAATAGGTTCATGGCATATAAGTACTGAGTCCATGGAATCCCAGAATCCCAGAATGGTTCAGGTGGGAAGGGTCCACAGCATCTGGTCCCACCTCACTGCTCAAGCTGAGAAATAAAATCTATTCTATATTTTATGTAAAACTCTAGTATATAATATTTTACAATAACATTATGGAATGTTTAAAACACCTGTGGTGGCACTATATATACTATGAACAACTCAAAGTTTGCATTAATGTATTTCAGCAGCTCTACACCAGCATGTTGTAATTATAAAATTTTATATACAGCATGCCCTTCCTATAGACTATAGGAAGGAAAAAGAATAGGTCATGCAACAGTGCAAATTCCATAAGAAAACTGGCAGAAATGTTTGTCATGTGGCTTTCCAGAAAGAAGGATTTTTTGAGTACACTGAAGCTCCCAAATCCAGCTTTGTATTTTTATCCAGCTTTTTGTATTGCCTGCAAATATAGGTATCAGGTTTGGTGTAGAGGCTGCTACAGACAACCCCTTAAAAATATCTGAAGATATCTGAAGATTCAAAGACTTTAAAACAACATGTAACTGCCTGCTTTTATTTTTACTTCCTTAAAAACTTAATTTCAGTCTTTTTAAATATTACACCCGAAGGTACAATCAGTCCTGATGTTTTTATTAGGTAAAACAAATCTGGACTCAAGATTACAGACTCTCAGTTTGCAGACACATGAATCTCAATGTATGAGGGGGAGAAGCCATACTAATTCCATACAGATGTCCTGCTGCATTCCTGTAAATTTTCAGACTGAAAAGGAAATGCTGGTTACACCCCTTTCCCCTTCAGCCTACGGTAGAACATTTCACAGATTGCATATGTGTTTTGTATGCAGAGAAAAACAGTCACAGATCTCTCTTTGCTAATTCAAGCATCATATTTATTTAATGCATATATATTCATTTATCTATTTTATATATTTATTTTTTTTTAACCATCTAGGAAAACTAGCTTTTGGGATTCAGATTTTTTTTTCCAACATGCAAACACAAAAATAGGAACAGTTCTATTTTCTTAGGTGTTCTTGTTTGCCTAGGAAAAGAGCATATTTGTATTTTTATATGTGTGCAAATGTACAAATATGGTTTTACAAATGTAATGTGAATATTTTTCAGAAGAACTTGGTCCAGTAGAACTAAAACACCTGAACAAATAAAATGTGATAATGCTTACTATAGCCCAGAAGGTTCTTTGCACAGAATAAGACTTCCATGATAGAGTTCTTCAGAGCAGAAGCTAAAACCAAACCCTGTTCTCCACTGACTTCCACTGGCACAGAACCTAGTGGAAAATACATCTGAATGCGAAGAAAACATCTTTCTTTTTTTTTTTTTCTCCCTAATCCATAGATGGAAATCTGTTTATCAGTTCCTTGAATGTCATTCAAGACCATCTTAACTTTAAAACAATTCTGATACTATTTACAGCTGCTACTCTTTTTTATATTATTACAGTGACATCTAGGGGTTTTGTTCATGCATTGGGACTGTGTTCTGCAAGCATGGGATGAACAATGAATGTCTTGATCACAAATTATTATCAATAAAAAAGAGGCAAGAATTGTTTAGCAGAGACTGCTCAGAAGAAATGCTGCTAATCTTGGCAGGTGGATTCATTATGCACATTAAGCATAGCTGCTTAAAGTTATAGAGCTATATGAATGAGGGGGGGGGGAAAGGATGTTTTAAAGATACTTTCCAAAAGAGGAAAAAACAAAAAAGGCAGAAATACATCAAGTTTTTACACATGCTTGTCTATGAGGGTTTATTCCACAGGCCAGCAAAAGGAAGTCTCCTGATCCCAGAGAGGGGTAACTGCAAGATTCTTACAAAGTAGGATCACATAACCTATATTTGATACAATACAGGATGTGAAATCAGCAAAATAATTTTGTCAGAAGCAAATAAACAAATAATTCATGGCATTTAGCCTTTGTGAGGAGGTTGATTCTGGCATTCACATTACTCAAACAGCTCAGTGATAAGGACTGGTAGAGCTATCAATTTGCAGCAGAAAAGAGTCTACCATAAGGCTACAATTTACTTATATACTTACTTACTTACTTTGCTGTGTTCTCATGAAGGTAAAATACAACTTGAAAACTATAATGCAATACTCTGTCTTTAAAAATTTAAAGCACTGTGATAAAAATCAGTCCCCCAAAAAGGTAATCTAAAATTAAATTGCGTGGTTGAGACATGCTGTAGCAAACATATCAAACTGCATAACACAGCACTATCTGTTACTTTTATTATTTCACAAGCAACAAATTCCATCACTAAGAATTCTGTAAATCCATATTCCTTTAGATAAAATATTACAGGATTGAATAAACCTGGTATTAATAAACTACATAAACCAATAATTGAAACATGTTATATCTATATAAATTAATACTACTGAAAATACTGCATTTCATTTGTAAAAAAAAGAAAAAAATTTTTTTCATTGTCATTTACTTTTTTTTTACCAAGACAATGCTGGAATAATTTTTCAAAACATGAAAGTAACAAAAAGAGTCAAGCTTAGGCTGTAATTGTCCAATAAACTACGGGCTGAGTCTCACTTGCTTCATGGGAACTGATCTTGCTACAGAAATCGGAAGAAACAATGTCTTGTTATGACCATCATAAAGAAAATGAATGAGCATGACAAAAGAGGTGGGCAGTGATGGTGTTTGGGCACATAACTTTATCCCCTCTGCACCTAATTTCATGTTGAATGTGTAAGTTATGTGCTCTAATGCTACAGCAGACTGAAGCAGAGAAATGTGAATGACACTGAAAGAAGCTTCAGCAAATTCTGTAAAGCTGGATTAAGGCAAGGAAATACTAACTTATCCTCTAAGGAGCTTTAGATACGAGGATTTCCTGTATATTTTTAGTGACTATAAGGGTAGAAAGCCAGGTAATATGGGTATCACCTTCACCACAATTGGTACACTTAGAAACTTTATCATTATAAACTTGAAGTGCCAACACTTCAACCTGGCTGCCAAATCCAGCTGTTAGCCTAAAAACCTCTGTGAAAGCGATCAGAATGTGATTTTGTACCCCACAATTGTCACTCACACTCAATTTACACTGGTTTCTTGTGCAGGCTTTGCTGACATATTCTGTTTACAACATGTTTTGCTTTTATAGACACATGTAAAATTAATTTATAGCTCTCAAAGCAGAGGCTTTCCCTACCTAGGCTGACTTTTGGGAATTCAGGAAAAAGGTCCCAGACATCTGCGAGACTTGTTGGTTCACAGTTCATTCAACAGGAGATCCTAAACTGATGATTTATTGAAGACAGACAGTATTTTACACTTGTTACTGGTTATAGCAGTCAAAATATCAAAAAACTTTCAGTTGAAATAGACAATTTTGGGGGTGACCACTCATGGCAGTGTTATCTTGCTACAGCATTCCTAGAAGGCATCTCTTATCAGTCAACAGAAATTTGAATTTCACAGGTTGTCAGTATTAGTGGTGCAAGGCTGAGGCGGGGGAGGGCAGGTTTCAGGACTCATGTGACCACCTCCCACCAAATATTTATCACTCATGGAACCACAAAATTGTCATCAATGTTGTCATCAATGTTCAGAAATTTAAGACTGTGAGCATTATTCTACACATGTAGCCATTTCTACTTCAGCATAAAGCTTGTAGAAAATTTGGTGCACTTAGATTCAAATGATAGATCTCATCCTCACCTATTTCTGACTGAAGTTTATAAGCACTTGCTTGAAATAGAAATGGCAACATAACTCGTACCTGTCTGCTAGCAGAAAAGCTGAACAGCTCCTAAGAACCTCTACTTAGCACTCTCCAGTAATGAATTCTAAAAATTAAGCTTTTCAATATTTTGCAGACTAAGGCAAAGGCTTCAAAATCTCAGGCTACTTCTACATAATTAAAAATGCATTGTTTTTTCAGGTGTGAGGTCCACTTTATATCCCAGGACCAAACCAATGTTAAAAGACTATAAATTCAGCCACAGGAGGGACATTTAAAAAAAAATCACTATTCCTACATCTGCAGGAAACAAATTCAGAGCCACTTAAAATGCCACTATAAAAAAATGGACCGCTGGAAATAGAGCAGGTTGAGAATTTTTCTTGGAAATGTGTGAAGATGTATCTTCTTGGGGCTTTTTTTTCATTTCTGAAACTTCCTTTTCAAGACTAGAACTCCATTTGTTGTGGCATAAAGGGTTCAATAGAACAAATCAAATTTGGGATGAATTATATCTCATTTTTGTGATAGGAATTTCATGTCATATCTTCAGTGTTTGGGGATCTCAGGCAAGGAGATATACACAAGGAGAATAAGATTTCATAGTCCATAAATTCAGTGAAACAGCCTTGAGAATGACTAAATACCATAATAATAATATGTTATTAAAAACAATCCTGAGAATCTGGTGTGTAGCCTGCAGTGGAGTAACTGACCAAGACATGCAGCTGGCTGGACCATACCTGGCAGTGGCATGCTGTAGTTAGCTAACTCTATGAAAATGAGGAAACAGGTCTAAAATTAGCAGTTACAGGTTTTCTACTACTTTACTGGTTACCTAGAGAGCACCATGATAACAAGGGAATGGTTCAATGTTATTGAACCAATAAAATAGCTAGGCATAATCTTCAAGAAACCACCAGATTCTCCAGGAAATGGTCAGATTGCATGGGCAGATTTCATGAAATCACCAAATTCATCAGCTGGATTTCACGGGCTGACTTTCAGAAGTGTATGGTATCTCCGTTTCTCTGAGATGACACTGGTTTTGGTAAAATCACCTGCTGTTGGTGTTCCTCACAGGTCCAGCCAGCAGCTGTAACTCAATAAAGATGATGACAGTTTTTCTCTAAGTCATCGTTATGCCTTTGCACTGCTGGGTGGATCAGTAGCTGAGCTGGTTTCCAGCAGTTTAGTCATGGGTGATGAATCATCAAGACTGCAACAGCCTCCTGCTCTAAGGATATCTGAGCCGCTTGGAATTTCTACTGTGCCATATAATTGTGCAGCTTCTGATCCTGGCCAATCTAGAAAACATGCATTGTAATTTGTGTTAGTTCAGGATGTCTTCCCAGGTGATCTGGCACAGCCCCTTTGGTAGGGGGAAGCTCAGATCCAGTCTCAGCCCAAAAACTGGAACCCTCCTTAGTCTGAACAAGAACAACCATTCCTGTCTCTCTTAAGAGCTCGTCATGTAATGGAAAAGCCTTTAGCCCATATACAGGCAAAAAAAAAAAATTACTCTAAGTCAAAATCCTTTTAATGGCATGGAATGGGGACTTGGAATGATGTCTGCATGCTGTGGGTTGTCAGGTGTGGATTTTCATCCTAACTAATTTCCATGTGAATGACTTTGGATAACTGAGAAGCTATATGAGATAACACCCTGTAAATAACTCTGGGTGAAAACAGTTTGAGCAGAAACAGAAAATAAAATTTCTGGATGTAAATAACAAGTAATACTCCTTCTGTAGATTAGACAAAATATGTGCAGCCTCACTTTTGATTTCTCAGGAGAATCTTCTTTTTCCTAGAAGAAATGGGCTATGGCAGCATGTTCCCCACAGCTCTTCTGCTTTCCTTCTGCTTCTCTGCTGCAGAAGCCAGCACACGTGTGGCCACTCCTGGGGTGTGTTTGGCAAGCAATGGAGCGCAGATGCCAAGCTCTGGAATGCTTTTTCCAGGACTGATGTACAGGACTGTAGCTGTCTGCCTGGCTGGATTTCCTCATGCTCCAGGCTGGCCCCACATTTGGCTGCCAATACTACTGAAGGATTTGCCAACAGGACTGGTGTCAGGATTAGTCTGGTTTGCTGTGCTGGCCATCAGGATGCTGTGATCTTTCAATTTTGCTTTCACAAAAGGAAAAAAAATCCATTTCTTTGTGTTTCAGAACAAAATTCTAGAAGTGTGGTTTGGGTTGTTTTTTTTTTAGTGCTCCTTTTTCAAGTGACTTTTGTGGTGGTAGAAGAAAAAATGCCACATTTATCTGTGGCGTATTTATCTGAACTGTTAGAACACATACAGAAAACTACAAATATACAAATTCTGCCCATATATTTTGAGCAGGCCACAGATTTCTCAAGTTCCTTCCCTGATTTGCTCATAGCTAAACGGGAGAACCCTACTGCTTTCTGCATTTCTTCAGGACTGGGTTATCTTGAATATTTTTAACTTGGCAACAGGGCAAACAACTTTCTGTGTTTAAAAACAGCATGTAAGGACAAGTTACATTATTCAGATTGTGACTAAAGCAGGCATACAAAAGAATTCTGAGACAAAACCTCTGTTTGCATCTGGAACAAATGTACCAATCCACTCTTCCTACTGAATGTTTTATATGCATCAGATAATGGTGTCACCCCATTCCCAATGCGAAGCAGACTAATTTGTTCATAAGAATGAAAGTTAGGGAATGCTTCCATCAGTAAAGTTCCTGGGAAAAGAAGGGGGAAAAGGTTAAGAAGCAAAAATGCTCAAAAAATAAAGATCAGGGATGGAGGAAATAGAAGAAAGGAAGTAGCAGAACCTGGACCAGGGAGGACTGCATGTGGACACAACAAAGCTTAAACCTTGTGGTCTTGAGTGCAAATCACATCAGAGGAACTTTTCAAAACTTGGGCCTGCACTTTGTGCCCCAGAGGCCTTAAATCAGCTCTGGAATGAAGCAATACCTGACATGTATTAGAGAAAAATGTAAGGTTTTTTTCAGAGGCAATGGCAAGGAAAGAAGAGTGAAAAGTACAAAACCCCCACCCTACAGTTAAAGACTGTGAAAATCTTCATCCATTTGTTACATTTGTTCTTCCTAGGGAAAAGAAAGGATCAAGTGGGATAAACATTTCAGAAATATCTTTTTATTCTTCTGCTTTCTTTTTCTTGTTTGGAGAGGATAGGAGAAATAACAGAACCTTTTATTGATCAAAAAGGCTTAGAATAAGAAAGTGAATTTTAAAAAAATGTGTCGGGGGGGAGGTCTTTGGGATGGAATAATGGATTAAAAGAATGTAAGACACTTCAAGGAGTTGTGAGGGGTATTCACTGCCATGTCTGGGGCGGGGGCCATGAAAAGTGTGTGTGTTTTATTGGGTAAACACCAACAAACTTCTCATTGGCCTGAGAAGTTCTACTGCACGGCTCCAAAAGAGCCTTACCCAAGCCAGCCTGGTTTGCAGGGATAGCTCTTACTGGATTTCATGTCTATTTCTTGTTGCAGTCAAAAACTGGAACCAGAGAGGCAAAAGAAGAAAAAATGCAAACAAAGGGCCACTTTAGCCATTCTGCTAAACAGATATATTTAACATATCTCTCCAGGAATTATAGAAAATGGTGAGGAAACTTCTGTAGGACAAATGTCAATAAAATGCCATCCGTCTCCAAGCTGTGCATTCTTCACAAAACTGCCAAAAATCCTCACAGAGAGCTCCACAACAAAAAAAGAAAGTCCAAAATAAAAGGTACTAGACTTTTTTTAAGGCTACACTTGAATTTAGCAAGTTATGCGTTCAGAAACAGTATCTTCACAGATTTACAGTTTCAATAATTAAAACAAAAATGTGACCACAAAATTAGTCCTGTTCTTTTGTGGTGCAAGATAGAGGTGCATTTGGTCTGAAACTATTATGCAGGCATATAATCGTATGAATTTCAAAATTTTAAACGCAGCTATCTATTGAAGTTACAGAAGTGGGAGAGGTTTTATTCTACACCTCTAGAACTTTTGATGTGATTTTGCTTTATTTATCTACAAGATAGGAATTAAAGGCACATTCTGCATTTGCAAAACAGTCACACTTGATTTTTTGAAAAACATTTATAGTGACACGGGGGAAACCTGACTTTGCTTTCTGCTAGAAGACAAAGTAAGCAGAGCTCAAGGTTAGAAGCAGGTCCTTGAGCTTGTAAATGTCCAGTTTGCTAAGACCTTAATAAAATCCTGCAAATAAAAAATACTTCGCAAACATTAGCAATGGAACAAGAAAATAGCAATAGTTATATCAAATACAAGTTAGAAAAAACTCTCAAAATGTCCTGTCCTTCTCCTTATGACAAGCAGAGGGAATATGAAAAAGAGGAGAAAATAAATAAAAAAAGAGAAAAAAGTTGCAGATGCATTCAAGTTTGCTTGTGCAAACTCAATGAATCCAATGTACATTTTGGAGATAGTCACTTGATTTGCATGTCGCACTGTGCTCATTTGTTGCTGTGTTTTGTGCACTCTGGGCTTTCTCCAGAACCTGTGATTAAATTTAGCAGCTCTCAAGGCTTCCTTTCTGATAATACACATTTCAGCCTTTTGAAATGAGTCTGTGACCTTCTCAGGTGCTGTGGTTGTAGTTTTGCTGAGTCCTTTCTAACAAAAATTCATAAATACTTTTACTTAAATTTACTTCTACTTGAAAACACCTAACCACTGCATAATTGCAGTACAGTGTGTCCTAAGTAATCTGTGCATTTGTGATTGTGGAAAATGCCACTAGACATTACAACTTTACATCCCTGAGCTGTGGATTAGATGGGATACATTCTCCTTAAGCATCCAGACAGTTTTTATTTGAAGGAAAAGTAAGCATTTAATTCTTTTAACTGGAGATCATCTGTGGTTTTTTATCACTCAGCATTCACACAAAGTGTTCCAGGCCAAGTCAGAAAATGTAAATCAAAATGCTGTCTTTGATATGAAGTGGTGGGGTTTAGTTTTAATAATATTCCTATTTTTAAATTTTGACTGGTTTGGTGTTTGGGGTTTTGTTTTTTCGGGTTTTTTTGTGGGGGTTTTTTTTTGGTTGTTTTTGTTGTTGTTGTTTGGTTTTTTGCATTTTTTTTTGTTAGTTCACACAGAAATTCCTGTACGTGAGGGAGTAGCTTATATTGCAATTTTTTTTCAAAAGTACAGTCACATAAAGAAAAACAAGTGTTAATGAAATTTTGAAGGAGAAAAAGGTAGATATTTCCCATAGATTTTCTATTTCTAGAACACTATAAATAAGTCTGACTGTCACAGTTGGATCTCCTTTTCTTCCTGGAGATTTTACACTGTAGGAAAAAGAAGCCTGGGGAATAATTCAGAATAATTCATATCTACACAAATGTGGATTCTTTGGGACTTTTTCTACTTCTGTTGGCAAATGGAAGAGTGAATTATCAAAAACACAGATATTACTAACTGGTTCTTCAGGCAGTCAGATTGTAAGGGAAAATATAGACAAAGGTAAGAAATTCATAATGAAAAGCTGGGCAAGGACACCAAGCCTTGCATCTGCATTTCATGGCTCCTGGAGCTGGAAGTTTCTCTTCTTTCTTCCCCTTCTGACCAGGAGGAAGAATCAGTGACAGAATTTTTCCAGTTCACGCATGCAGAATCAGAGCACGGCAGGAAAGCCAAATGCTCTTCAAAACAGTAAAGATGTGGGTGGAGAAGAGGGTCTTCATTTGCTACTGGATGTGTCTGGAAAGGGGAATAGCTGTTTTGTGTGAGTTTGAGAAGGAACTGGGCCAAAATCAAAGTGCTTCTCTGAGAGCTTTGGAGGATGAAGTTCAGCCATGAAATGGACTCATCTGGCAGAACTGACCATGGCATTACCAGGCAGATGAAAACAAAGACAGACAGATAAAATTAATTTTGCCTGTAATCTATAACAATAGGTTCTCTAAGATTTACAAACCACAATAAAAAATGGAAATTATAATAAGTAAATATATATTCTAAAAGGGATGTAAGGCTTATAGACTACAGATAATAAATATAGATCTCTGTGCACAATATGTGCACCTGAGATGGCTGTCTTCTGCTTTTTGGGTTGTTTTGTTTGGGATTTTTTTTTTTTCCAAAACAGCTGAATGCAGATGGCTGGCTGAGAAAAATGAGAATCATCTTGCCTTCCCATTTTCCTATTTACAATAGACTGTGGGGGCAGGGAAAGGGGGAAAAAAGAGAAAGAAATATGCCAGATGTGATCCTAGCATGTTAATGCGAAGGAAACTGCAACAAATTTTGACATTTTGGCATTGAGAACATTGCTTTGACTGGGGTCTCAGTGGTGGAATGTCAACATTCTTCACCTTCTCCTAGTAAAATATTTGCTATAAAATGTAAATGAAGACCAAAGAGCTTTTTCTTCACATTAGCTTGCCAAAACATCTGGATTTGTGTTTACATTGGTTTGCATCACAGGGTTATCCTTCAAAGAAACCTGTTTTTATTTTCTAATTTCTAATGGAACCCCTCAAACATAAAATGCTTTTCTGAGTAATGCAATATTATCTGACTGTGGGAGTAATATAAAGTAAAAATAGTAGTAGCTGAATCTTTTAACATTTTAATGTTAAAAAGGATCAATTTTAAAATTTCTCTTTTTCTGCTATTGCAGGAAGCAAATCTAGCACTTGTTTCGTTCTTTGTTTTCATCATCTAATACATGTTTTCAAGAAAGCATGAAGCAAAAAAGGACTGTTGCAATTAAATTTGTATATTGATATTACAGTGATTGCAAGAGCTTTCAGTTGGAGTCCCATATACCTGATGTGTGTTTACACAGCAGGTGACATGACTGAAAATTACCACCAGAAAGCAATAATAAGAATGCAGGCAAAAATAATTTAGAAAAGCCAAAATTTTCTCAGTGATTTTCAGCCTCACTCTAAGATATATCTGCCTCCAGAATTAGCTAAGTGTAAAACTACCAGTGTATGTGTACTTATTCTTTCTCCATCTCTACATTTATTACAGCTAAACTGAGACAAATTTTTCTCTTTCATGGCTAGACTTTGCTGGCAAATTAGGCTCAGCAGCCTTGTAATGGTGGGAGAAGAAATTAGTTACTAACTTTTTTGTTAAAACTTAGACCGTTTAATCATTAGTCAAACCAAAACAATAAACCCAATGCTGCAATTCCTCTTTGAAAAAAAGTTTACTAGCAAGAAAAAGACACTGTGTGAAAATTCTCCTTTTTTTTTTTTTTTTAGAAAGTAGTATTATCGGCTTATTAATTTAGTGAGTATGAGCAGTCATCTGACTGCAGGATTGGGGGTTTTTTCCATCCCCAAGACACTTCTTACAGCATTTTACTGTGCTTAATGTACATGTGTATACATTCTCGTGTAAAAATTAGGAATATGCTGGTGGGGTCTGTTAGTCTGTCTGTTTATTTTACACGTGTGTATTTATATGAGAAATATTTTAGTTATTTCACTTCACATCAGTGAAAAATTAACTTCCCAGTGTGTTTTTATACAGTTGATCTTGTATTATTGTTACAGTCAGAGAAGGGGCTGTAAAAATGGCTTTGTTTATGAGCATACCAGTTCCTGTGTGTCTTCAAGTCAGTGGGAAGTAACACTAATGGCTCTTTAGTTAAGGATTATATTTTACAGTCTTCGCCCTAGGGACACCAGCACCTATTTTACCGGTTTCTGAACAGCTGTCATCTTGAAATAGCGTAAACTCACGTCTCAGTTTATTAGGAGCACTCTAATAATCAATAAAAGACTTAGGGCATCTTGATGCAAAGACAGTGAGATTCACTCCATCTGTTTACTGGCCCTAAGGCTGTAAAGGAGATTATTCTTCTTGCTGTGGAGTAGTCAACAAGGTATGTGTGAGAGACACTGGCAGTACAACACACACAGGTACACTTAACCCATCTGCAGGCCTTGGTTTGAGGCAAAGAAATTGATAAAGAATTCACATTAAATCAGATGAAGCTTGGGTTTAGACAAAGGGGGAAATGAGAGCTGAAGTGAGTGCCAAAGGAGGAAAATTTCACTGCCACTCACAGGTGAGTGACAGCTGACTGCTAGCCTGGGTGCACAGCTCCCAAGGATTGGAGTCTGAAAACAGTTATTGTTTCTCATATAAATGTCTTTTTCTACCATAGCAGATAAGCAGTCTGGGCACCTACCTGAGTGAAATCATCAGTTCCTGATAAGGGAGCATCTGTTGTAGATACGGGTCACACCTTTCTGCAATTTTTATTCTGGGATTTGTATTGTCACTGTTAGTGTTTACCTTGGACTCCTTGGAAACGAGACAGATTGTTTTGGGGTTTATTTAATTGCTTAATTCTTGGGTTTTGCACATTGGTTTGTTTCTTTTAGAAACTACCATTACATAACTGTTGGACACAGTAAGCAAAAACTTTAAATTCACCCTTTGTTTGAACACATGGTAGCCTCTGCATGCAACAGGAGCTGCAATGTTTTGAAAATGATCACAACCAGAAGTGACTTTTTTAATATACAGATATAGACATACACCTACACAAAGCTATGTGTGCAGCTCTTTTGCTTCAAAATACCATGCCAGAAATTACAGCTGGAGATCTTTTAAGAGTTGTTAAGGATCCCACATTTTTTTGGACTCACCTACTGAGGGATACATAGGGTCAGCAATCTGATCAGGTGAGTATCTCTTCTGGAGATCACAATGAAGTAATTAATTGTCTCTGCACCTCGTTGTGCCTTTTATAGCTCTGCCTCACTGTCTGTTTCTTTCTTGTCATGATGCTTGAGGTGAAATAGTTTCCTCAGATTTCTCTGAACATCCTTTCTCTAGACCAGAGATACAAATAGGTTGAAATAGATGCTGAAAAAACAAAATCAACAATGCCAAAACTAAAAGTGGGTGATGTTAGAGCATATGAACACAGAGACTACAGAATCAAAGGGGAAGAAAAAAAAAAAAGGCAGTGGGGAGAACTGCTCTTTTGATAAAGGAAAATCTAATGACAAAATTCAACCCCTCACCCCAACCCACCAGGCCAGGAACACACCACCCCTCAGACCTTATCAGAGCACAGTTTCTCATCCTCTCTTCATCACCACCTCCCTGTCTCGCTGGGGCAGGATTATGTGCTTCAGAGTTTTAATTTCCCATAAAAATATCATTAGAAGACAGAATATTCAATATGAAGTTCCCCTAGATCTCATTAATCGGTACTTTAATGAAAATCCTTGTAGAGATGAATGCTCCCAAATGATTTGGTAAGTGACAGAAACATTTCCTGAATAATCTTAGTGCAAGACACTTACTATTCTCTCAGCATTTGTGATACCTCTTCCCAAAGCTTGGCCACTGCACCCCATTCGTGAAGCAAAACAAGTTCTCCTCCCAACTGAAAGAGTTTCACTATATTAAAAAAATAAGCATCCCTTTATAACCCAAGTGCCCCTTTCTGCTTTTATTTAGTTAATTAACAACACTTTCATCTCAGCAAGTGAAAATCCATCCTTTTGGTAGCTCCCCCAACGTGTTCCCCTATTAAATATTTTGTTCTACAAAACCCTTTACAAACCAGTCTGTCGGAACAGCAGATTTGGGGTAAACCTCACCAACACCTTCCATTTAAAGCTGCCGTGTGAAATAGTTACTCCAAGGCTCCTCTACCAAATTTATTTTCCTCTGCCAAGGGCTCATTCCTTCAGAAAATTATAAATTACCAGTAATGAGGGACTTTAAGGGTAACTCTTCAGTTATAAATATTTAAAGGGATATAAGGAAGAAACAACAGTAAGAATAAGAAAGAAGCACAGCACTAAAGCTTTTCCAAATAAAACTCTTATCTCTCTTATCTCTACGTATTTTACAGCCCTAAAGATGGAAGGCTTGTAAATGAGAGGTATTTCTATGCAATTGCATAAAATTATGCCACTTCAGGCAATTTTAACTGGACATAGAAAGAGGTCTTGTAAAATGCCCCCAGAACCCAGTAAAAATCCTGCAGGATACTATCTTTTTAAAATTTGAGGTGATGTGGGTGAAGTTATTGTTTTTACGAAGCTAAAAGGAAAATGTGTTCAGTACATGTAAAACCACTTATATCATGCTTTGGAAGCTAAAGAGAGAATGTTCTGAGGGCCTCACAAAAAAAAAAAAAAGTCAAAATACATGAAATGCTGCCCTCTTCTGATTAAATTTGATGTTAGAAGTAGCTGCACTTGCAATGGGAGAAGAGGTCTGAGGAAAAGACTAAATGGACTTAAAAATGGGGCTTGGCAGGTGGATGAATCCTATCACTGACTAATTTCTGGCATTTTCAATTCTTTATATTAATGAAGTATTTCTCTAATTGCAAAATATGAGTGGGACACTGGTCTTAGGTTAAAGCATTTTTCAGATCTTCAAGCATAAAAAGAGACAAAAATAAGATCATAGAGAAATATGTACTTGTTGAGCCACTTAGTCTGATTGTTTTGATCATAACTTCCTTACAGTTTATTTCACACCAGACTGACATGCAGGGTTGTTCCATGTGTACATTACCACATACTCTGAAAATCTGACTCTTTTTCAGACAAACAAAACACAACACAACAAAACAAAAAAAAAGCAAACAAAAAGCAACCAAACAAAACCAAACTAGAACAAACAAACAAAAAACAAACAGAAAAACCTACACAAACAAACAAACAAACAAACTGGCACAAAAAGGATCTTAGCCAACATTGAACACCTTCACAGCTAACAGTCTAGGAAATATCTTTACCAAAAAGCCAAAACCCAAACCAAAGGTACAAAAAAAAAAAACCCAAAAAAACCCCAAGCAAACAAACAAACAAACCCCCAAACCAAACCAAACAAAAAACCAAACAAAAAACCCCCCAAAACCCAACCAAACAACAACAAAAAAAACCAAACAAAAAAAAACCCCAAAAAACCCCAAACCACCCAAAACCCCAGAAACACACCACCAAAAAAACCCGTCAAAAAAACTCCCAAACTCCAAAAAAAACCTTCCCCAAACCCAACCAAAAAAACCAATCCAAACCAACCAAAAAACTAATTTTGGCAAGTAACATTGTGAGCCCGTGGGTGGGGGGGCATTTCAGCCCACAAGACAACCAAAAACCTCTCAGAATTCAGATCTACCAAAAAATAAATTGGCCAAAGGCAAAGTGCTGCCCAGCCCCAGGCCTCCTGCATCCTGCACTGTATTAAATGTATTATTAATGTAAATGATGAACACAAAATTTTGGTTTTTAAAAGAATTTAAATTGTGAGTAAATTGAGTCACATCACCAAAAGGTTCTTTAATTGTTGTCTGAAGCAATGACTTTCATAAAATTTATTTTGGCAATAGAACTTTTCTATAGTGAAGAATAACAGTTTAGTTGAAAAAAAGGTTTCGAACGCTGATGTTAAATACATCATAAAGGCTTGGACGTTTTTATACAGCTGACAGCTTCCATTTTCAGGTTAAATTTTTATTACTGTTCTAGTGGTCCCACATTTCTGACTGGCTCCTTTAATGCAAAACTTCACAAACTCCTGTGATTCATTAGATGACTTAATAATAGACACTTGACAATTAAAAAGGAAATGGAGGGCGGCTCTAAATGAAAGAAGAAGGAAAAAAAATGTTTGATGCAGGAATCTCTGCGAGCTTAGTAGGTTTTCACAAAATTCCATCCGTATTTCTACCATGTGTTTTCTGAGCACATTCTCATTTTCCGCTGTCTGGAACAGCTGAACCAGCTTTTTTTTTTTTTTTTTTTCCCAAAAGCAACACTCCATGGTTCACACGCTTATTTTAACATAAATGATAAAATACCAGTTTTAAGCAGGTAAAGTATTTGTGTAGTATCGGCATGGTGTCATCTGCAGATCTGAAAACTCTATTTTTCTAATACAAAGGAAAAGCCTAGCTTAGAAATTATCGCTTATGTCGCTTATATCCCTAATTACCCCTTTATATGTTACGTGTTTATAACGCTCCTTTTCTGTGCTACTTCACTGGCCGCGGCGCTCCGTGCAGTGGTCTGCGGTTCCTCAGGGAAGCAGGTCCTGGCAGATGCCCACGCTTCCCACACGACTCCCCCCGGGCAGGGAGGGATAGAGCGGGGGTCACAGCGAGCTGGGAGCAGAGGCTCGCTCCGTCCCGGTTGCCGGTCGATGCCGGCTCGGTGCCGGGAGGAGGGCACAAGCAGCGGGCGGAGCGCACCAGGAGCCGGCGGAGCGCCGTGAGGGACGCGGCTGCCAGGACCTGCCCGGGGCGCTGCTGCGCGCGCGCGGCCCGCCCACCCCCTCACATCCTCCGCGCCGCCCTCGTCCTCCTCATCCTCATCATCCTTTTCCTCCTCCTTTTTCTCCCCCTCCTCCTGCTCCTCCTCCGCCGCCGCGGCCGTGGGGAAGCTGAACGTGGCGATGCCTGTCCTCGGGAGCACTTCAGGGTGCTGGCCGCGGTGAGCAGGGCAGCGGGGCCGAGCCGGGCCGGGCCGGCGGCGGGCGGGACCCGCCTGTGGTGCCGCTGCCTCCCCTGGGGCTCCGTGCTGGGCAGGGCCTGGGTCGTGCCCGTATTCCCTTCGGCCGCCCGGCGCGGAGGAATCGGGAAGGGCAGAGGAGTCGCTGGGGAAGCTCCGGGGTTCTCTGAGGATGCCCAGGGGGTCGCCGGGTGGTCCCTAGGAATGCCCATGAGGTCCCTGGACACGCCCGGCGGTCATAAGGGTGAGGCAGCGTCACCAGCGGCTCCGCTCTCTCCGCTCCCTGTGGCTAGGATTGAAATCTAATTAGCCTTACCTTCTTCCTGTTACTGCAGAAATTTCCCGGCTGGATTGTGCATAAGCTCCCAGGGGGCGGTCATGCGTTAAAATCTTTGTTGAGTCTTAAAACATAAAAAGTTAAGTCTTAAAATCTGTAGTCTTTTAAAGTTGCATTCTTGAAAAGGGATTTTACTGTTAAGCAGGATCTGATATTTCCCTGTTGAATGCAGGGGCTAATAAATCTATTTTTAATTACTCTTTTAGGTGGAAATGGGCATGAAGAACCATGAAATAGTTCCTGCTAGCTTAATTGCTTCCCTTGCCTGCCTTAAACACGGTGGCTGTACTAAAATCTTGCATGAGTTGGCGAAGCACAAACTCCTTGCTTACAAACGAACTAAAAGTGGGTTTGAATTTTGTATTTGTGTGTCCCTTCCACATTCTGTCCCCAGTGCCTCACAGTGGTATCAGCCCAGCAGGCTGGCATGTAGGAGTGTTTGTTTTGCCTTCTCTTGGACTCACCCTGGGAATGTGGTTTGTGCAGCACCAGATGCTGTGTCTGCTGAGCTGCTTGTGCCTGTAGAGGTGACAGGCAGAGAAGACATGAATAGTTACCTTCCTTCTTTGCTCAGAGTAAAGTGACAAGGATCATCACTGAAAGCAATCAGCCCAAATGAGTGATATCTTCAAAGTTCTGGACCAGACTGCACCATCCTTGGACATTTCACCCCCTCAGGAACAGCTGCTGAAGCAGTTTTTATTAACTGCCATGTGACAACGTTGTGCAGGTCTTTTCCCATTCCCTTCAGCCTTTTAGTTGGATCTGGCCCTTCAAACACAGTGGGGAAGTTTATAGGAATTCTGTGGAAAATACCTGTCCCTTTTGTCCCAATTCTTCAGAGCACTGAGGGTTGCTCAAGTTCTATTTAAAAGTCTTTAGCATTCAGTCAAATTGGGCTGATAAGAGCCAAGTGGTGAAATATTATTTGGGTGTTATGTACTGTAAGCTGAAACGAGAAACACGATTTAAACTGAGATTTGCTTTAAATGTGATTTATGCATAATAAAGAAGGAAATGTTCTGTTGGTTTTTTCCCCTGTAGCTGTCCAGGGTTATCGGTTGACTAATGGAGGATATGATTACCTGGCTCTGAAAACTCTCTCTTCCCAACAAGTCATCACTTCTGTGGAGAACCAGATGGGAGTTGGGAAAGAATCAGGTAAATAATATAACATTTTTAATAATTATTTTTAAGCAAACAGATCTGTAGTGTTGCAGTTTTCCTCTGGTAGCCACATCAGTTCGTCTGTCAGACACCAAGATTTATAGCTCACTTGTTCAAATGCTGCGTGGGGCTTTTGGCTACATTTGAGAGTTTATTCATAAGAGTGTTATTGTATTTTGTCCATTTTGTCTGGTTCTTACTTCAGCAAGGTACTTTGCAGGCAGATGTCCCTTGTGTAGTGCTTTGTGAAGAGTTTCACATTTTAACAAAAAGATAGTTTCAGCTTTTTTATGCCAGTTAAAAATAAGGCAGTAAAGTAAGATAGGCTCAAAGCTATTGGAACACTTTGTTGGTTCCTCTTGTGATCGTGTAGTTTGACACAGAATGTAACTTGTATAATCGGAGAAGGGGATTATCTGGAGGCAAATGAAACATTGGGTATTTGTTAACACTGTTTAAATCAAGAGTTTGGCCTCTTGGGTTGCCTGTCTGTTCAGCAGGAAGGAGAGGCTCTTCCAGAATGTGTTTGAGAACACCAGAAATATGTTAAATATGTTTCAGATCCCATCAGTGGGAGTGGAGTACTGTCAGCTTTTAACAGTAATTTTTTCATGTTCAGATCTCTGATATACACTATGTAAATTCAGCTGCCTTCACTAACTATACCAGAAATAGTAAGAAGTGAGGTAACAAACTTACACTGCGCTTTTCCAACTTTTATTAGATATCACTTTTTTATTAGATCTGTTCCCTGATGTGTCTTCTAGGTATTTATATTGTTGCCAACGAAGAGGAGCAACAGTTTGCACTGAAATTGCACCGGCTGGGGAGAACCTCCTTCCGGAACCTGAAAAACAAACGTGACTATCACAAGCACAGGCACAAAATGTCCTGGCTGTACTTGTCCCGGATAGCAGCAATGAAGGAGTTTGCCTACATGAAGGTAGGTGGCCACTCACACAGTGCCAGCAGTGGTGGGACAGGCTGGGAGATGCCTCTCAGGCTGTCTTTTCATCACTTTGTGTTTGCAATACTGGTAGGATTTATGCTTCATTTTCTCTCTTCCCTAAAGAACTTTAAGTGTACATTTCAGACACTTTCAGTGCTACATGCTTGGTACACTTCCCAAAATGAAGCTCTGCCGTGGGAATCACATGGAACAGAAGCAGCTGACATGAGAGAGTTTCAGATTGACGATGTTATTTATGGGTAGGTAATGTATATATCACTAGCTCTGCAGTTTTTCCTTTAAAATTTATAGTGTGAACTTGAAAGCAGCTGTTATTTCTTAAAATTATTTTTTAATGTACTGCTTTTTCAGTTGTTGGTTGGCTATTAAGGGAAATATTTCAGTCTAGAGCAGTGTTCTGATCTAAAAAGGCACACTTTGTTCTGCACTGTGGGAAAACACTTAATTTCCAAGCATATATTGCTACTCTCAAGAGTTTTGTATTTTTTACCTGCTTTAAAAAACACAGATATTGTAGAGTAGTTGAAAGATTGGAAACTAATTATTTATAGAAAACTAGTTTTCCATTCTCCTTTTGTGCTATTCAAGAGTAATATATACATTAAATATTTTGATTTTCTTGTCCTTTTAAAAAAGAGCCATGATGGGCTCTACCAGTGGCCCCCACTGAGAGACAAAGAACTAAAACCACTGTTTAGAACTTCTGTATTGGTGCAGGTAGTCCAACTGGTAAAGCATCATGTGGTCAGAACTTGCAGGAATTTAACTGTGGGGGTCAGTTTCCCTGAGCAGAGGCTTGGAGGAGGACTAATTGTGTGCTGAAAAAGCAGTAGTAGCTTAATACTTAAATAACGAGAGCTGACAGTACTCCACTGTTGGCTGTATTTTTGTTGTATTTTCCATTCTGTCGTGTTTTTCTCCCAGAAGCACAATAATTAAACTGTGGGCAGTACACTCAGTCTATAAACTTGGGGATTTTATTTGTCTTTGCAGAGAAAGTTTAGACTGTGAGGCTGTCTTCCTTCTTAAGGACATGATTTGAGCAATGCATGCTGCTACCACACTGATGTGTACTGCTTGTCTTAGATGTGGCTTTGTCAATAAATGTAATGTTTCCTTAACTATTTAATTTTTCAGTGTGTTGTCTCTTTCCAGGCTTTGCAGGACAGAGAATTTCCTCTCCCCAAACCCACAGACAGCAACAGGCATGCAGTTGTTATGGAACTTGTTGTTGGATATCCTCTGTAAGTTGTGAAGCTTGAACTGTCTGTGTTACAGAGACCCTAACAATGTTAGGTTAAGGGTAACAGGATGAGGGTTTTTCCTTGTTTTCTGCACAGAAGTTGCACATTCTATATGTTGCTTCCTATATATTTAATACAATATCTTTCATGTTCTGAGCTCCAGTTTGTGATCCTTGCTCTGTTAGTTCAGGTGAGTTTGTAACTCACTGTTGTAGAACTTCTGCACTGTTTATATAGAATACCAAGTATAATCTGGTTCTGCACCTTCAAAAAAGATTATTTTGCTTGATTTTTCTAGCATCTAGAAACATAAAACGTTATTGAGGTTTGTAGGTGAAGGGTTGGTTTCATTTTGAATGCAAAAGGCCTGTGTACTTGATACAGTGTAGACTAATCCAGGTCTAATCCAGAGATTTAAAGTGTCTTTATGGAACAAATGTGCTTGTATAGTATCCAAGATGTAAAGTGGGCAGTGCAATCAAAAGGGAATTAATTCCAAAGTGTAACAGCTGAAGCATAACATGTAAAACACTTTGTTATAGTTTCTTTTCTCACCTTCATTTGTTAAGTAGTTCCACATCCTTCATGTAAACAGAATACTTCAGATTCCTTGTGGAAGTCTGCTGTGGAAGGTTACTTTTTTTTTTTCTTTTCCGCACATAATCTAGAAAATACAATTTTGTAAAAGAAAATGTCATGTGGTATTTGAATTTCAACACAAGAAACAGACTTAGTTCCTACTGAGACCATAACATTACTAAAACAGGAGAGAGACAAAAGTTTGCTGCTCCATTATTTAAGTAATGCAGTGCTCAATGGGAGACAATGAGTGTGAGTTTAGATGAGGTTTGGGTGTAAGGAGATGTTTTCTCCTCTTGAGGACAGAGAGGCAGTGGCAGAGGTTGCTTGGGAAGGTTTCAGAGTCTCTCTCCATCCCTGGAATTTTCTGTCCCAGCTAGACAAAGCCCTGAGCACTCTGATTTGGTCTCAGATTTGACTGAGCTTTCAGGAGAGTATTGAACCAGAGACCCGAGGAACCTTTTAACTTGAATTGCTCTGGCATTGTCAGATGTGTTTTATGTACTTTGTCTGCATTTTTAAATTACGTTTTCAAGGTTTAGAATATTTTATTTTATTTAACTTTTCAGGTGCCAGGTGCACCAAATGGAAGATCCTGCTGTTGTCTATGGTGAATTAATGGATTTGATTGTCAAATTTGCCAATCACGACCTGATCCATGGGGATTTCAATGAGTTTAATCTGTTCTTGGATAATGATGACCATGCCACTTTGAGTGATTTCCCTCAGATGATGTCAACATCACATGCAAATGCTGTATGGTAGGTTCAGATTTAAAGGTGTTTTCAAGGTAAATCTGAGAAATGCTGATGACAGCAGTCAGCCATGACTTGTTTCCATAAATCTTCTCCTGATTATTTTTCTGCCATTGTTGTTAGGCAGCACAAATAATGTTCCAAACAAAGAATGAGTAGGAATGTCTCTGTAGAATAAATACGTAATTAATTGCTTCTCAGAGGTAATAATTTTGTTAAGAAACACTTAGAAATAAAGTGCATCCTGTTTCTTGTCCTAGGTATTTGTCTTGGGATCACTAATAGAAATTATTTTCAGTTAAAACCAGTAAAAGACAAGAAATGTAGAGTAAAAGTTCAGCATTGTGATAGACTTCATTGATTTTTGTATATTGGTACAATTCTGGTTTTTTACAGGTATTTTGACAGAGATGTTCATTGTATTAAGGAGTTCTTTAAGAAACACTTCAACTATGAGAGTGAGTTCTTCCCAGCATTTCAAAGACATCAGGTAGAAAAGACCAGATGAGTTTGAATTCTCCTACTTATGGCACTAGTGATGATTTGCTGAGAAAAATGGTGCTTGTGAGAGAAAATAAAAAAAACAATAGACCAAACTACGCAATTTTAAATTACATTTTTGTGATTCCTACTGTGTTTTCTTTAACCAAAGTTACTCTAAGTGGTTTTCAAAAGCTAAAGTATGCTTTAAAATCCTCTGCAGCCTCCTTTGTCTTCTTGTAACTAAGGAAGAGAGATCAGTCTGAAAGCCTGATCCAAATGGTAAATGTTCAGGGAATGTTAACAGTGATGCAGGATCAGCCTGTTTGACAGTTCTGAAGTCTTGAGAATCAATTTGGGTTTCAATTTTAAGTCTGGTTTTAAAATGCTTGTAAATATGGTGACTGCCTCTTCAAGCATTATTACATTCAAACTTCTCTTCCTACTATCTTTTGCCTCTTTGACAAAGTAAAGTAATTTCTCATTTTAAGACCAAAGCTGCTAGAATGAAAGCAGTTTTATTTCATTCTGAGCACTCTTCCTAAGGAGTTCTGTTGAGGAGTTTTTGCAGGAGAACGGACACTGGGAATGCACAACCCAGCTTTCCCAGCATTGAATCAAGCTGAGTAAGGAATGCTGAGAAAGAACAATCCAGCTTTCCCAGCATTGAATCAAGCTGAGTAAAGGCTACGCTATCTTTGATAACACCACGGAAGAAAGAGAAGAAACAACCCAAGGATATGAAATAAGGATGTATTTACTACAGCACAAAAGAATATAGTTTGGGAATTGCTGAAACAATAATTTAGTTCAAACAAGATTGATACATTATGCTGAACAAAAAGGATGTGAGGAGCTGAAATATGGTGAATAGTTGTCACAGCAAGTGTCCAAT
>VXAD01011604.1:20351-65941 GCA_013399195.1 Dicrurus megarhynchus | reverse complement strand
ATGCTATAGGACAGCAACAAACAGGCACTGCAGCTGGGTCCCAAAACTATGTCTAATTCACACTATGTGCTAGTTGAGATAACACAAGAGCCTTCGTTATATTATTACTAATTATATCAGTAAAACATTAGTGCTGTGTAGCTTCTTAACCAACTAAACCAGATGACTTGAGCTTGTGCTCCATTCTTTTTCTTCCTCCTTATCGAATAAAGATCACATGGTTTGAAAAATGGGGATTGCCTTCAGAGGGTTCCAGACCAATAAGGAAATAATTCAGTATTAGTACCTAAATCCCTGTGGAAGCACAAGTCAAGCTGAAGTATTATGCATGAGTTGGCAGATCTTCCATATGTTGTTTGTACTTACTCCGTGAGGCTTTGCGCTATAAATAACAGAAACTGGAATGCAAAGTAGCACTCATCAGGGACAGTAAAAGTAATAATTTGGAGATTCACTCATAAATATGGCTGGAGGGGACCCATTATGATTGCAGAGTTTGGTCTTCTGCGAGAGACAAACTTTCCTTGTACTAATCCCTACTGAAAATAGCTGCAGCTTTTTATTTATCCAAATAGTATAAATTTGGGGACTTATTTTAAGGAGCAAAAAACCCAACCCTGTATTTGAAAATCCTTTTTACCACTGAGCAGCTAAGAGAGCTGAGCTAAGATCATAGATTCCCAGAATCCTTAAGGTTGGAAAAGACCCCTAGGAGACTCAAGTCCAACTGTTAACCCGGCACCACTGTGTTCAACACTAAACCATGTTCCCAAGTGCCATGTGAACACATTTGAACTCTTCTGGGAATGGTGATTCCACTTCCCTGGACTACTTGGACAGCTTACCTTATGACTAAGTGGGATCTTACTTTCATTTGGTGGTCTCTAGCTCTGCATGAGCACACAGAAATTAGTAAAAAATTACATGTCTGATAGACTAATTTATATTAACTTCTGGGTCTTAAAAGGCTAAGAAATAGCAAATATTTATCCTGATATATTAGAATATTATAATAAACTACATATATACACATACCAAAGTTGAATACAATTATAGGACATTTATTGGCTAATTTTATAACAATTGAATACCTAATTATTAAAAATATCACTAAGTGTTCAAAATTCTTAGGAATAATTCTTACTGCTAGGAAAGATCATGATTTATAATCTGTGTGTCAGTATCCTTGATATGAGATTGGTTTTGTGTTTTTTCCAAGGTTTTAGGTCTCTGTAAGGCATTTTAGAGCATCCCCAGCATGAGATGCAGGTTTTGGAAGGATTTTAAGGGGCTTTTGTAGACCATGTCAAGGACATGTAATGTGAATTTCAGTTGTCCTGGGAAAAGCTGCTGAGTTAATAGGGCCACAGAACACGACTGCATTCAGACACTAATGTTCTTTCTAGGTTCTCCTGTAATCATCTCTTTTGCACCAAAAAAATAAACTGCTGTACTGTTGAAATTTTCCAAGCCTAGATGAAAACATATTCTGTAATAGACTGTTAAGTATTTGCAAAATTTTAATCTGCTACATCTTTTTTCTGTGTTTAGTACTTGAGGAAAAGAATAGCATGCAAATGGATGCACTAATAAGAGCTGATTAAAATGCATTAATTTTACATCACCAAATAATCATCATTAATTTAATTCCATTACACCATAAAATGTCTAATTCCTCTTCAGCCAGTCCACATTTAAATTGATAAAAGAGACGAGAGTAGTTTAGAAAGTCTCATTAAGTGTTCAAAGATATAGTTTATTTTTTGTGTGTCAAGTTTATTTCTTTAATCAATTAAAATGCAATAAACACTATGGTAAGAATGCTGAAATTTCACAGGCAGACACGAATGATAAAATGCCACGTGAAGCATCCCCTCTCGTCAGTACTCCTCCCAGTTTGGATGCAGCAGGTTTATTCCTGAGGGGCTGCACTTTAATCCGCTGTGCCTAAGCCCAGTTACTAAATCCTCAGCAGAACTAGAGATATACCTGTAGCTTTAATTTACAGCTGCTGTATTTTATGGCCTGTACAAATTAGATAGCGTTCTTTATTAGCTCCATTGTCACAAACACTTTTTATGTAATCAGATTATCTTTTTTTTTTAATAGTTCATGCTAATTTTCTGTCACACCAATTTTTGAAAGTCCTCCCTGAGACTTTCAAGTAACATTTTCTTTCTAGCTTGGCAACTGTGCCAAAAAAAAAAATCTCAGCTCTTCTAATAATGGTTATTTATCTACTGGTTCCTACCTTCCATTCTGTTAGAACACCCAATGTTTGCTCATGAAATAGGGAGTTAATCGGCTTAATGAGACATTCTAAATGGTTTCCATAGATCTAATTTATTAATAATTCAGAGGATACTCAAATGGCTGCCATTAGTTTGCCATCTCATCCTTCTCTCTGTGTTGTATGCCGTAGCTGCTGCGTAATGAAATTATCACTTGAGGCCATGGATAGAACTCTGCAATTGTTTTTAAAAATATTATTTTTAAAAATATTTCACTGCTGGCATTTCAGGGGAGAAACACAACAGATAGCTTGCCTCAGATAGAAACTTACAGATTCAAACAGAGTGGAGTGAATTCAGTGTTCAAAAGAAACGTGAGGGTCTTTAGAGTTGCTAACTTCTCATTCCTGTGTATCAGCTCTATGCGTGTAAACGTAAGCACTCCCCCTTCTGTTTTTGAGCGCAGCTCAGTACGTTTGAGGGGTGACATCTGTGCCCCTGAGGTGACTCGGACGTCCCTCCTTGGCAGATGATATAGATAGCACAGTTTGGGTGGGATATGGCAAATTAAATTCTGTAGAAATCCAATAATATATTGTAATTAAAACCCACATGGAACCTTCAGCATTTGCTTTACGAATTTTTGAATACTTTTGAGAGCACTCAGATATGCTGCCAGTTTCAGTAACTTCCAAAATCTATTACATGAACAGAGTTTCTTAAATTCCTTATAATTCAGAGTATTTTAATTCTAGTGAAAGAGATGGAAAGAGGCAAGGAGGGGTAGAAGGTAAGGAACAGGTTTTTAAAAGAATTCAGCTATTAAAAAAATAAATAGCCTTGGTACCCATATCTCTATTGTTATATTTCTCAATATAATCAGAATCCAAAATTACTTAATTATTTATTTGATTATTTTATTCTGTCTGTTCAGTATTCCTCTTTTTGGAACTTTGTAATCTCTCTTCCTACACCATGTAGGTGTTTCACTTTTTCAAAAAAGGAAATTGCACTTTTAAGCAAAAAAAAAAGAAGCGTTTTTATCCATCACTGTATCAAAATAGAATGCTTTATCATTTTATTCAACCACATTTCTATAACCACACATAAAATAGCAACAGAGAGAGAACAAATTGTACCTAGCCAGGGATTTGTATAAATTCCCTTCTTGTGATCTTATATTCATCTGCTTTTCCATATATTACGATTATCTATCACCACAAGAAGTTAAAAGACTTTTTTGCAATGTTTCAAGTAAAAGACCCTGAATTGGAGCAATTTACAGACAGAATCTGATGTCACACAGAAAATTTATTTAGTATAATAAGAAAAGCTGTATTTTATGTTGCAGGAAATAGTTTTATTGCTAACAAATTTCAAAATATGTTAAGTATATGAAACTGGGATATGGCACCCAAAAACTCATTAAGCATTCCTATTTTGTCTTTGTAACATCTGTCATTATCAAAACCAAATTCAACAGTCCTTATTGTAGTCGCTGTTGCTAGGAAAAAAAACCGCTTGTACATTTTAGTATGGCAGTTAAAAATCCCTGCGGGGAATTTAATTTGGAGCCTTTATAGCAGCAGCATAGACTAATGTATTCCAAAAAAGTTAGATTGTCTGTGACTGTTCCAACAGTATGTTAGATGAATCCTGAAGTTGACCTCTAAAAGGGGTCAAAGGCCATGGGCTGCAAAGGTGGAGTGAGAACTGCCTTTGAACTGGTCTGTAACACTCAAAGCCATGTGGGGGGTTGGCACCGCGCTGTCGGTGTTTGTGTGTGCCCATGGATTGTGCACAAGGCATTCACATGGATGCTGTGATTGTGAAAAGACAGGAGCCTGGTATCGTGAAGGGATTTAAAGGTTCTTCAAGTCTTTCTATTGGCTGCTCGTGTTACTTGTTTGCAAATACAAAGCATTAGGATCTCATGGATCTCCTCAGCCATCAGAGCTCTCTGGTGGTGTCATTCCTATTCCAGGCTCCACAACGTGTGCCATTGGATATGCAGGTAATTGTGTGTAAGCCCACCACAGAGCATGGAGAATATCTGATCTCTTCCTCTAAGAACTCCCTATACAGCAGTCTGTATAATTATCTTCTGCAGCAATTCTCTCCTGTCAGCTTCCCCAAGCCTTTTGCTGTTCCTCATGTTGGTACCATAGGACGCGACTGATGGCGGCTGTGGTTCAAATGCCACTGGCAGAGGTACAAATGTTTTGTCCAAATCAAAGGTGCAGGTTTGGGAGAGCCCAGTATGTCTGTTGGAGATGGAAAGACATTCAAAAGCCATTGTACTTGATAGAAAGTAGGAAAATAATAACATTTTAATGAATAGTTTTATAGATATGTCATTAAAGGAAAAGTGAAGCGTGGGTAGGCACCAGTGATCGTCCCATATGTGCACTTTGCTGCTGGATTATTTTCTAATATTTAGTGTTCCCAAAAGTTTTGGTGAAAGGAAAATATAGGGTTGATGTGTCTAAACAATTCTTCCTTTTTATTATTTAAATGCCAATAAGGCAGAATATCAGTTTTAACTGAAAGCCTTAGGAAAACAATCATCAGGTATCAGAACTCCTGAATAACACAGAGTAGAATCCAGGGAAAGACAATTTACCCTCAGGTCTTCTGAACAGAAGGATTTCTACATTGTATCAGTTTATTCACATTTTTTGCCAAGTGAGAAGTGTTACGATGAATTTTTCAATAATCCTTACTGGTATGTTACAATCAGATGTTGAAGCACGGATGTCCAGAGATGGAAATGAGAAGTGGCCACTAAGCACTATCACAGGTCTCTCTGGAATGCAATTAAAGCTGTGGTTTTATTGACATATTGCTGAGGAAATGTGTTTACTAGACACATTACTTGGCAATATAAATCCTATTTTATAGTAACAGGAAGAACAGCAGGAAGTTCTGATTTGGTTGCTAAAGTTCCTAGTGTGGGCCCTCTTTCTTATATGTGGGAAATAGGTGGCCCATATTATCTTCTAAGTGTTGAATGTATTTATAGGTGTTCTCCCAACATATCTCCTCCTATCAGAAGGCATTATGTAGTCAATTAAAATAGTGGCTCTTTGTTTCCTCCTCTCCCTCCCTTGTCCTGTCCTTGAAAAAATGTCTGTGAGTGGGTTTTTTGGTAGCACAGTATTTGTTCTGATGAACATTGATTTAGTTTGTCTAGGAAAAAAAACAAGGAAAACATTACTTTTGCTGCATCTTGCTATTAAGGGTATTGGTTTAAAAATGCATTGTTTTAGAAACCCCCAGGGGGGAAAGATATATTTTATGAACAGAGAGCATGAGTGAGCTTCACTTGCTGACTGCAGATCCTACGGGGATGATGCCTTGCTAGCGAGAACTTCCCTGCAGATGTTGATAGGTTACGGCACATCAGTTGCAGAAGCACGTTTTAGCAAACAAATCAAAGATCAGCATACAGACACCCAGATCCACTGATCTGAAAACTGTCTTCCTGTGTTTGAAATTATGAGTTCTGAGCCTCACTGTCTGCTACAACCCAGAGCTGGCAGTGGCTCTGCCTTCTGAAATTCGAAAATTCCCTTCACTGTGAACTAAATAAATACATATATAGGATGGAAAAGCAAGAAGCAATTCATTACAAAATGACCTCTTCCATTATTAACTGGCAAAACTCCCAAAGGCATTAAAATAAATGAACCATAGCATGAATCAAAAAGGCAAAAATGATAACTTGGGACTTATACTTTATAAGTTTAATTAAATACGAAAGGATTGCTGAAACAGCATATGACTTCCTATACTATTACTGCTAGAAATAATTTTAGTGATTTAAAGATAGAAATGGAATGAGAGGTTTGACTGTATCTCATCTAATTCCATTATTCATGGCTACTTTCCTGTTTTCCCTGAACTGTGTCAGTTGTCACTTTAAAATTTCAGTCTCTGCAGAGTGCATATGCAATTCTCCATTTAGCTCATTTTCCAGCTGTTTATATATAATACCCTGTGAGTGTTTTAGAAGCATTTTACTGCTGTTGTTTTGCAGAGCCTTTCATCAGCGTGGAATGAATAAGGAAATAAATTTTGAAACAATTGGAAGAAAAGAACAAGCATCTTCAAAATGAGCACTAAGCAATTTGGAGGGTAGGACTGTGGTATGTGGTGCTACTTTGTTCACCAAACCACAAACTTCTAAGTCATACTAAGAAGCTGAGTCTGGTCTTTTCCCATCTGAATTTTACACTTTCTTAATTCCCTGAGTGAACTACTCCACCTAGTACAATGGATGAAAGAAAGGAGAGGAACGTAATAGGCTTTACTGTTTTGTTGGGTTTTTTTTTTTATGAAAAAATACCACTCTATTTTGAAATGTTTTCTCAGGAATAATTCTTAAGGCTTTGTGATTAAAATCTCTGTGTATGTTTCTGAG
This sequence comes from Dicrurus megarhynchus, assembly GCA_013399195.1. Classification (NCBI taxonomy): domain Eukaryota; kingdom Metazoa; phylum Chordata; class Aves; order Passeriformes; family Dicruridae; genus Dicrurus; species Dicrurus megarhynchus. Next base: position 59,287 of record VXAD01011604.1, on the reverse strand, counting down.
GCTTTTGCTCATATATTACGGAGTATTTTCAATGGAACTGTGTAGAAAAATAGAAAATAGAATTAAATTCTTTATAGAAAGATGGAATAAAAGAAGAAAACAGATAAGTTGCATAAATTTTTGTGGAATTTTTACCTCAAAGCTGAATTCTGCTTATCAGAATTATGGTGCTCATAGCCAACTGAATTTTTAAATCTTTCTTAGTATAAGGAATGGAGACAAACTGCCAGTGTCTCTTTGGATACAGTGCTTTCAATATGCACAAAAGTGCTTTTGGTATGCAGAAAATCTGGAAAACACACGACTTTTAAGAGTAGTACTTTATCTATATTTGCTAGTTTATATTGTTTTTAAATTATTTTTTAAAATGAGTTGTTAAGCCAACCTCTTCTAAGTCGTTTCCTCTATAACTACCTTCAGAAGAATAAATAGAAGAGTTCTGTATTTGCTGTTATCCCCCAAACTGATGTAATCCCTCGGTGGAGAAAAAGATTTGGTAAACCTGCCCTTCCAGAGGAATTTATATCACTGAAAGAAATTGAGTTGTATTTGAGAAGAATTTTTTGAAGCTTGACTCTCACCCTTCCCTGTTCGTTCCCACTTATGTACAGACTTCATAGTAACAGCCAAAACCTCTGTGAAATGTTGTAGCTGTTGGCCATGCTGGCTGGATAATACGGATGCAGAGACCACTATATTCCCACTTTTCCCCCTTGCATGCACAAATATCCATAACTGCTCACACAAATGTAAAATCTCTAGAGAGTGCAGGTGACAAGGAGAGATTTCTAACCAGAAAAGTGTCAGGAAAAGCAAAACTAAAGTGTACCTATGAGAGGTAAATTATTCCATTTATTTTCATGCAAGTTTTTAGTTATTCTTGCCTTTAATCCTCTTACTGACTGTTGGCTGAATGACTGCATATTATCTGTCTCCAAGAAACACTAAGCTCCATCAAAATCAAGGCTATGTGATGAAGGCCAAAGGTCCACCAGGAATGTACATACAAACCTATCTCAATGTATACAAAAGTCAAAAGTATAGAAGTGAAGAAATATTTCTCAAAAGAGCACAGAAAGAACCAAGAGATGACATGAATGGAAAAGTAAAATTAAATGCATAATAATTCTAAACAGTTGTACAAAATGGTAAAACAGGAAAGATAATCCCAAGATTATACTTCCCAAGAAACCAATATATTTGTACGATATTTCCCAAAATAGTTAATGAAATTATGCAAATATGCAAGATTGCACTTAATAGAATTTAGGTGAACTGGTAAAAAAATAATAATTTCCATCAATTTATTCTATTGGAATGGGATGAAAATCAGGGAAGTTCCCAGTAAAAAAGCTGTGATGTTTTTCTTTGTATTGGTTATGAATGTGGTGTACTTTTGCATTCCTTGCACATGCAAATTCCTGCTGAAGCCAAGAGAATTTCTAGGTGAGGAATCTATCTGAATCGACCCCATAATTTAATCAAAATGTTGAAGTGTGAGCATTTCCCAAAGTAAGCTGTAAATCACTGTGACACACGAAAAAGAATGTACTAAAAGTGTAGAGCCGTGGTAGAGAATAGGGATGGGCAATCAGAGCAGAAATAGTGTGACTTCAGTCACTGAGAGGAAATCTGAAATGTAACTTCAGTTGCACTGAATTAAAACTCAGTCCACATGATCAACTAAATTGAAACGGAAATATGCTGTTAGAAACATTTTATAATTTATAATTTTTTTCTGATTATTGAGAATGACAAATACATTTAAAAATCAAGCAGACAGTCACGTAGATGTGATTCCTTTATGCAGCTATCAGGATAACAGCTTGGGAATGAGCAGAGCCATTATCAGGTACATGTGATACAAACCATCAGTAGGAAGAGGGCAAAAAGTCCAAGGGTATTCTGCTCTTGTAGTTTGTATTTGACTGACTGTCATTGACCCAATTCAGCTCTGAAATGAGGCACTGAGGAGTAACCTTGCACTCCCAGATTTGATGTTTTCTTCTTGGAGTTACAATCAATGAAATCTTTGTTTCTGCCCTCAGTGGACACCGAAATTTACCTGCATTGGGCTCTCAGTGAGTGCACAGCATCCACATATCCGAAGTTCAATTAAATCAGTTTTTAAGTTGGCACGCAACATGCAAGTCTAGATTTGAGATTTTGTGCTTTTCCACATAACATGAGACACAGTGGAAGGGGTCCACATTCAAGCTAATATTGTAATGAGCACATTTTTAAGGTGGTGGGTACTGCCTGTAGAAGGTGGCAGGGCCAGAGATGTTAATACACTGAACCATAAGCCTCATCCAGTCTCTGAGGGTGGGCTAGGACATGTGTAACTCCTAACAAACACATGGGTGAATGTCCTTAGAACTGGTGCTCACTCTCTGAAACCCAATAAACAGCACAACTGATATGAATAATGCCAGGAAAGTGCTGACCGATTCTGTGTCATGCCTCTGTGTTCCCTTTTCAGAGATTCCTTACAGTCTTAGGTTAAAAGACACCCCTCACGCCCACCCACCCACCCTTCATGCTTTGTTTTAATTTATTCTCTTAGTTTTGGAGGAGTTTTGTTATTGTCCTCATATGAAATGTACTTTCAATCTTTTACTTCCTGTGTGTCTCCAAATTTTTGCAGGCTTCTTTATTAATATTAAAAAGTCCCAAAGCTTACTTCTCTGCCCATGGTTTCCTATGCTACCAATGCTCCAATTTACACTTAAAAATCAAGATTAAAAACTTGCTGCTTTTGCTAATCAGTGTAAAACAAAAAACTGTGAAGAAGGCTGTAAACATCAAAATGCCTTTATTTTTTTTTTTGCTTAGATAGTTTGCAACCTTGATAAGATCAGAGAAATAAGCGTGGGAAGCTGTTGCCTGCGATACAGAACCATTAAACTATTCTCCTTGCAGAAAAAGCAGTGATCACAACATCTCACATCTGTTCTTGTTGAACCTTAGAGCATGAAAGGAAACGAGATATTACAGGGGAAAAAAAACCCAAAAAACAAACCAACAGCTCAATGTGCTGCTGCACTGTATTGCAGATTCTACAGTTTTCTTCCTGCTGTGAAATCACTTTCCATAGTGGCTTAGAAATTATAATGGATGTAGCACTGCCCAAAATGTGTATTTAAGTACAAGGCAGACATAAACTGCTGAGTAGATTGTCTGAAAAAATGCTTCCCCAAAGAACTCACAGCTTCTTTATGGCCTGGTTACCCCTGGTTATACCAATGACTGCTGCTGACAAGTGGTGCCTGGAAAGGAAAAGATTTCCATATCCCCTTCTTTTAAAGATTAATTCCATGTTGAATCAACCTGCTTTCCTTGCTCTGTCAGAGTCTGTCATTGGCCTACCTACAACATATTCCAGGCACTTATAAAAGATATTTATTAATTTTGCTTGATTTCTAGGCTGCAGGAAGGGGCCAGTTGTATTCTCTGAGACATTAATTTCATCTGTGGCCTATATTAAGGCCACGGGAGAGGGTCAGCACTGCCTTGATATTAAACAGTTGAACTCCAGATACCAAATATCTTGACTTTTGCTTCTAAAGTTATTTGGCTGTGGAAGTCTAATTAATCCCCTAAAATTACAAAGACCTGCTGGCCATATGGTCAGCTTCTTTGCAGAGCTCACTATCAGAAGAGCACAGAAATAATCACCAGTCTCCTTGAGAGAATACGGTAAGAACTCAAGTGATTTTTAGGGTATCTGGGCATAATTTTTGCACTCTCAGAAGTATTTTTGTAACCTTTTAAAGACAAAGTTTACTAGACTGAAATAGGTGGCACATGGAGGGTAGTTTCTTGGGTCTGCTCCTGTTGGATAGATTATTTTAATTTTTAACCCCAAAGTCGAGGTATACGGTGTTACCACAACACGGAACTACCAAAGATCAACTTTTTGATCCTCCTGTAGGCCAGAAACTTCACAGCCACTGTTTTGTTTTCAAATTGTGTCACCCACACTGTAGTCTGTGAATTATTCTACCTTGCTCTTACTAACATATTTTATGATCTCCCATTTTCTGCTCAGGTGGAGTGTTTTATCAGCTGTGCCTTCATCAGTCATGGGGTGCAACAGCTGAGCTTTGCGGAGTAGAACTGCAGCTGGGGGGCAGGCCCATGGTGTGTCTTTCAGAGCTTCCCCTTTGGACTGTTCTCCTCTGGCTGCATATGCACTTTGTCTCTGTAGGCACCAGCTGCTAAATATTGTCAAGTAAACCTTGCCCCACAAAATTTTCATGAGCTCTGTAGGCAGAATTGTCTAAGAAAGGAATACAAAGACAAAAAGAAGCATCAGTTCAATGTGTGGCTCCTTAGTGTGTTTAATGGTTCAAGTTATTGGATACTCTACTTTTCAGAGGTGCCAAACAGCACCATCTATGAGCAGCATAATTCAACAAAGGAGACTCAAATGCTTTACCTCCCCTGGCAAAGCAGTGAATTTTGACTAAATTACTTTAATTTTTTTGCAAAAGCTTGCTATTAAATCTAAAGGAGCATTTTATTATTAAAAAGTTTGAAAACTGTCATTTTGAAGCAATGCTTATTGTTAGTTCAAGATATTTTGTTTTCTTCTTGTATTAGAGAGAGTTAAATGTAAAGAATAGTCACCGGCTTCTTAAGAACAAGGAAACATTTTGGAACATGACATTTATAATTAAAACATCATTCAAAAATGACAGCCAAAATTGTGCAACAGTACGCCTCTGAACAGATAGGACAAGGTTTTAGGGAGAAACGCAATTAAATTATTTTTGTGATGGAAAATAATCTAAGTCTACAGCCTCCCTATGGTGTAGCTTTCTGCTCCCCTGTAGCTGGCTGCTGAGGGAAAAGAGCAGGAGCTTGAGATGCTAAAGGCAAACATAACAGAAATTCAAGAAAAATGTTGAATATCTTTAGACAAATAATGTCATAAAAAGAGAATTCATTAAGATCAGCAAAGGGATGTATATTTATGGATGCTAGTGAGCAGATCTGGGTCAAACAGAGGAACTAGGCTATGCGTCAATTTAATAGTAAGAAACTGAATTTATAAGCAGTGGGAAAGGAGAGGGAATGCAAGAGGGGAGGAACAAGTCCTAGCGTATTTTCACACAGAAACACAAACTTAATGCCTATTTCCTGTCTGGGTTGCAATAGATAAAAGCTGAGGAGAGCTGCCAGTTATCTGAATTGATACATGCTCGCCTGGAATAAAGAAGAGTTTTGTAATTTATTTTGTTAAGCTCTTTTCCAGTTGTTTGTAGCTGCCACATCTAATTGTGCTTGTGTAGTCCTTTAATTTGCATGAAAGAAGATAACATAATTGAAAAACTCAGGAGTAAGACAAGTTCAGATTACTAGCAGAGGCAAGTTAATTTGTTATTCATTAAATGCTAATGAACCTGGCACCTATGTTTTATTTGTTTCACTCAGTTTGAAATTGGAAAGGTCTTGTAACACAGCTAAGTCTGTGATAAACAGAGATGTTAAATTAAACTGCTGTTTTCCCTGATGTTCCACTAGAATAAGCAAGTTTGTAAAACTAGGGAGCTATAAACACATGCATGTGGTGAAGCATCCTCTAAAGGCAAACACAAAACCCTGAGGATTCACGTATTCAGATTCCCTTGAGAACTGGCGCTAAACTTTTTGACCCCTCAGGGCCCAGTTTGACATATTTTCCATACAGAATGGGTAGAGTGTTGGTGTAATAAAAATTACACACCAATCTTGTCTTAAAATCCAGGGGCAGAGTTTGGTTTCTGCATCTGCCTGCAGTTGTGTTGCCATTACAACTAGATGTAAGCATGTGGAGTAGCCTTTAGTTGTCATAGATGTTTTTGATAATACTGAAGAAATGGTTGAAAAGAAATCTAGAATTGTTTTCAGAAGTGCCAAAGACATGCAGAAATCTGTGACTTATTTTCCCTTCAACTGCTAAAATGAGTTTTGAAACAACTATTTTTGTTCATACAGGTTATACTTCATTATTGTGTTCCATTTTGGCCTTAGTGTCTTTGTTGCTCAACTCTCTAAAATTGGAAGAATGGTACTTAGACTTAGGGGCTAAATCACATGACTTACATGGCTAATTCATGTTATTGGGTTATTTATGGTGTGTTTTACTGAAGAAGATGGTTAAACTCTCATTTCTAAAAAAATCTGAGGACAGTTTAATGTTGACTTCCTCTAAAAAGTTCTTTTTATTTTGTGTAATCTTCTTTTACAGGACTTTTAAAACATGTATAGCCTGAAAAGAAAATATATATTAGTTAAAGCACATTTCTAACTTCAAAATATTGAAAAATGTCCATAGATACAGGTCCCCAGATCATCTTATCTATGCCCAGTACAGCTTCTGCCATTTGTTTGAAAGACAATTCTTGCTCCTGAATATGACCGAGAAGGAATAAAATACAGAATGAAGTAGTCTGACAACCTTCTAGTTTGATTCAAGATTAACAGCATACACAGGCTCAAAATATTCATGTGGTAGTTTTGTTTATATTGGAGTAATTGTAGATTGACTGAAAGTGGATCAGAAATTTGGTTTATTCAGTTTGTGCTGGTCAGGTAAGAGAGTATAAAAAAATATTGTATGAACTCATTCATATTTGGGGGTGGTCTTGTCTGAAACAGGACATTTTAAAAATTTAAGAGAAAATAATGCCTCTAATGTGTGTGCTACAATTCAGGTTTGCTCTTTTTATTTGCAGCAATGTCTTGTAAATAACTTGAACCTTTCACTCCTGAAATTTGAAACTACATCTCCAGATAACCCATAACCTCATGTTCTTGCTTAAAATCCGTTCTGTCAGAGGGGAGAGTCTGAGGCTGTGAGAATCCTGCTGGCTGTTCCTGGGAGAGAGAGACAGCTCAGGTGAGATTCTTTTTCCTATTGCTTGTCAGTACAATCACTTGTTGCTGAATCACAGGTTTTGAACAAGTGCAAGTTATGTATGGAAAAAACATGGCAGCCAAAATGCTTTCCCAATTAGTGGTCTCTTGGATCAGGACATCAATGTGCTACATTACAGAAGGTTAACTGGTGCCTTTCAGGTGAACATCCAAAGTTTAGTTATTACCTAAGCTTTATTCCTATTAAATCATTCTGTGAAATATGCAAAAATGAATGAGAAAAATGATGGAATCAGATTCCTAACTGTTTGAGCTAAGAATTTTTGCAATAGCTTAATTCCTCCTCACTGTTTCTTATCCCAGCTATAGCTACAGATGTAAAAATTAAAATGGCCAAAGCTAAGCTGCAAATTTGTTTCAAATTATAGGCTACATAAAGATATTATTTCCTTCTTATTCATTCACCTCTGCTACAGAAATAGTTAATTTGAAAACTAAGTTAAATCTCTAAGCCAACCTGGCAAGCTGACGATGGAAAAAATTGAATGGTTCCATTTGAATTATGATTGAAGCTGTGTTAAGAAGGAAAAAAAAAACCCAACAACTTTCTTGTGATAAATTAGGGTGTTTGGATCTTTAAGAGATTGAAATTCACCAGACCTGGTTCTCTAACACAGAGATGTGAGATGTTTTTCAAAAGCAAACCCCTATCTTTTGAAGCCTGTTCTTCATACCGTGTGTCTTTTAAATCAGCTAAGTTCTGAAAGCATCTTTTTTATTTGTTCCACTTCAGACCCTGACTGGTGTACTGCTACTTTGTATACACTTGCTTGCTGTATGTTTTTATCTCTGCTGAAGGGAGATAATGGCTCTGGTGGGGAAAAAGAGAATCTGTTACTAAGATGAAATGAGGAAATGGGAAAGTTATTGTGCTGAATCAAGGAAATTATCAGTATCTTTGCCCTTTCTTATAGTGTGGAGCAAAACCTGTACAAGAGCTTTTGTCAAGAGAAGAGCTCAGCTCTCTGCCATGAGTTTCTCTGGATTTAACACCAGTTAACACCATAATTCTGGTTTTATATTCTTTGCTCATTTTCTGACACATTGTGGAGTAGCATTACTTTCTTCTGAGACCAAGCACAGACTGTCAGACAGCCTTGTCATAGCACCCAGTAATTTTTTATCACTGGTCTTGACTCTCTTGCGTTCCTGACCCTCCTTTCTCCTGAAGGCAACACTCAGTGCGCTCAAATCACTATTTAAAATTTAACATATAAAGACAGGTGATGATAATGAACCTTAAATGGGCATCTGATGCTTTCTGCACACTGAATGAATGACGAAACTTTAAGATCATTCTATGGAGCACTTGTGTTGGTATCTCTTTCGGATTATACTTTTGGGCTCCTTGAAGCAGCAGATCCTGATTTTGTGTAGCTGTACAACCACTGGGGTTGGTAGGTCAGTCACTGCTGCCCATCACCCACCATCCTGTTGGCACTGCCCTACCTGTCACACACAGGTGAGACCATGGCTCTCTTTGTCACTGGGGAAATTTTCCAGGAGCCCTAGACAGGCATCGTGCACAATATCCCTCTACAACTTTTGTTATTAGGCTTAATCATCCTTCTAGTAAGCGATGCAATACATTACCATACTAGCATCTTCTAGATCATACCAGTGAACACATCTGCTCACACAGAAAAGGAATATCTGAACAAAGCTTTTACATGAAACTAATGTGTTATTTCTGCCAGTTGGCATGCATTCTATTCTGGTTTAGTGTCAAAATTAGGCTTCAAAATTCATCCAGGATGTAATGGAATGGGTGCAATAAAAGCCCTTGTAGGATTTTATAATGCATCTCAAGAAAAATAATAGCATTAAATGCTAAAGGCCCAATTTACTTGTTTTTATTTGGCTTTTCAGTCATTAGCTTAAAAGAATGGGAAGTGTAAGGAAGTAGTAAGGGAGATCACTTTTTGAGAGGCAGAAAAAAGTTTCCAAGCTACTTCTCAAGTAGTGAGCTATACAGTGAGATATTTTGAGATAAAAATAAGGCACAGTAGTCTTCCAGTTGAATCCTGACTTGATAGTGCCACTCCAGAAGGTATCCCCCATATCAGCTCAACAGCTACAGCTTATGAAAATAGGTTCACCTTCTAGGTCTGCTGCAAAGAAATTGCATCTCAGAACTGCTAAACCATTTGTTATGCCAATACCACTTGGCAGGCCAGTATCTGAAAATGTATCTAAACTCTATAAAATTTTAATCTCTCGTCTTGTAGTTCCAGTGGTTCTTTCTTCTCTGCAGACAGAGCTTTGTGGGTGTTTGAATTAAGTATTTCAAATTGCAAGATCAGAAATCAGTAGCTAAACTTGTCCGAAATACTTGTCAGATAGAAAGCACTTCGAAGCAGATACAAAGTGAGAAGCAAAAATTATCTCTTAAGGGTGACATAAGATATATAAGATTTTTTTTTTTTAATGCTATGAATGAAAGGTATTTTAATTTTTTTTTCGGGTTCTGAGTTTAGGGGAAAACATGCACAAAAATGAAAAAAAATCAGTTTTGTACTGGCTCTTTTTATTTTGGTATCTCTAGACTAAAACCATGATGTTACATTTTTAACCAAATCTTTCTGAAATGCACCTCTTGCACTGAGTTAATGTCAGTAACAGCAAAATAAAACTGTGTAAATTAATTGAAGTATACAGAGGTAACATAATATCAGTATATTAAACTGGATATACTAATTGAAGGAAATATGCAGGCTTGGTAAATAGAGAAAATACAACATTAATATCAGAATACAATATCAAAATAAAACAAAAGCTGCATGATTGCAATTATTCACTGGAATTATAGAAATTAAAATGATCTAGTTTTCTGGTTTGGAAATTCTTCTTTTGATCAGCTTTGTAGTATGGAAGCCTTCAGTTATCTGTGTGAAAATTTGATTAATTCAAATTGACAGAAATTGGTTTATCAGCAGCTGTCAGCTCAGTGTCTCTGTCAATGATTGAGAAAGAAAAGCAAGCAAATGTTTCAGGTAATATCTGACTAAACCATTGCATTCCTGTTTCATTAACAAGAAATCTAGACAATTAGTACTTGATTATTAGTGGCCATGAAAAGACTGATTGAAAGTGTGATGGTCATGAGCCTCTGTATTAAAAACAGTTTTTGTTGCATCTTTTGTCCATTTTTCTGATCTTCTCTCTCCAATGATGACTCCGATGTTGATGGAACATTAAAGAAAAAATAAAATTATAAAGATTTCTGGCATTATTATCTATTCAAGAAAAAAAAGTGCTCCTCTCATATCAGACAGCTCTCATTTACCGACTTAGAGCTCAGAAGAATCTTCTTCTTTAGTTAATGTGGTCTCATGACTGCTGCTCTGTTCAGTTACTCTGTCCTCGTAGGTAGGTAAGGACCTGGTATCTGAATGAATTCCAGGAAAAGTAATTTCCAAGTAAGGAAGAGAATTTAAGATTCTACACGAAAAGAGAGTAATGACCACAATTACTGCTTTAGTAGAATCAATCACATAGAGCTTTCAAATCAGCTCTTTTATCCAATAAACCCAAATTTTTAACAAGTTAATTACAGCTCCAGTCTCAAACATCTAATAGGGCATCTAAAATGGATAAGCCACTGATGAACTGATGTTCTCTGTACAACATCAATAATCAGCAGGAGGTCTTTGCTGATGGAGTTCCATGTGATTTTTAAGATTCTCTAAGCAAAACAGGGAAATATACAGTTCTTCAGGAAGCACATCTGTTGAATTGCTTACATTCATCTCTTGTGACTGGGAGAGCTCCCAGTTCTCTTGGTACTGCTGGATTTGTGCCGTGGAAGAAAAGAACCTCATACACATGGCCTTTACTCTTGTCTGCAGAATATGGACAGGACTGAAAACAAAGAACTTTGTCACTGTGTCTCACATTCTGCTGCTTCTGTCTGGGGGATCCATTTGTTCATTTTCTCCCAAGTCCAAAGACAAGTCACTCTCACAAGAGGCACTGCTTTTATGAACAAGGTAAAGGTGACACCAGCAATAACTGGTTTGGTTTTTTTACTGTGGTGGGTAAGCTCACAGCCTGCTGGCCACATGTAGCAATGTAAAATAAAACTCAGCTTTTTCACATTCAGATGAATGAGCAGCTTCTGTTCCATCTGCAAAGAAGCAAATGCACCAGTCTCTTGAACTCCTTGGGCAGTGACTAAAGTAAGCCCTGATGGAGTGGCAGTTCTGGTGCTTGGTAGCAGTGTACATCGTGACCTCTGTGTTATTCAAATGTGCTTGCTGCAATTCCTATCTTTTTCTAGCAGCTTTTTGGTCTGTGGTGGCAGCTTCTTGAGTGACCTTGCTTGCTCTTTTGGCTGCTCATGCTGCTGACTGCTGTGCTGTTTGTAGCAAAGCCTGCAGTCCTGGTGACAGATTTCTAGCACAGATTTCTGATGTACTGGTTTGCCTTTCTGGGTATCTCTCTCTTTCATTCTCTCTGATTCAGAAAGGTTGAGGGGAGCACTGAATACAGGATTTTGACTAACTTCTGCTCTGCTAATGCTTCACAGAGCATGGATGTGGAGTTATTTTTATCATACAGGAACATAGAGCATTTTCTCCTTGTAGGTAAGGAGATTTCACATGGTGTTTTGAAATGAAAGGCTTTTCTTAACCTGCAAGAACTCAGTCATTAAACACAACCAAGGTCATATCTGCAGAATGTGAAAAAAAGAATGTTTTATTAGAACATCTACTCACTAAGCAAAGGCAGAATAAAACCAGCAATAGCTTGTTGCAGCATGAATGTAAGTTCTAATGAAACTGCTGTGTACATATGTAACAGAATAATGTATGGAGTCCTCAGATAAACTTCTTCCACATGCACATTTATTGAACTAAAACACTTGTCTCTGTTACTACAGGAGGGGATAAATAAAGCTAAGTAGACCCCAAAATATACATGAGTTCTCCAAGGTATAACATAGAAGAAAAAGCAAGAGCAGGACTCGGTCCTCCTTCTCCCTCAGTACTGATGACTCAGGCTCGAGGGTCAGCAGTGGAGCACATTTGTAAGTTTGGGAGGTTTTTCTAGTTTTGCTCCTGGAAAGAAAATGTTAATCTGTTTCTGTCACATATAAAGCCAAAGTAGGAATTGGCTTAAAATGGCCAATAGCTAACAGGCTTGATTTAGCCATGAGTTAAGGCAGGTATTCGTGTGTGTGCATGTACCCTGGCGCAGCAGGGATAGAAGCAGATCTCTGTGCCTGTGTGACTGCAAATAGATATGTGTGGTGCTTTGCATGCTCAGCTTGCAGTTCAGAACTAGTCAAAAGTAGAAATTAATTTTATTCCTTTCCTCAGACTCAAAGACTGGCTGCAGGAGTCTGAGAATGCACCTATGTAATAACAGGTGGACATTTAAGTTCTATAGCATAAACTTTACCTTGGGCATGGTCTTCAGAAGCACTTCAAAACCAGATACACAAGAACACTCTGGATTATAGAACTGTAATCATCCTTACTTCAGTCAACATTAAAGATTTAATTTTAAGGCAATCCTTTGAGGAAGAAAAAAAAAAATAAGAAACTCAAAGGTCAAATAATTCAATTACTTTCGTGCATTTCTATTTCAAGGAAAATTTTCTTACATGTCCTTTTCTCGCTTCTTTATATTTTACCAAAAGAATGTGCAGATTTGATATCATTATGTAGAATCCTTCATTAGCAGTAGAAGTTCAAGAGCCCGGTGTCAAAATGGTGGAGTTTCTTGCAAGAGAGTTCTTTTTACATAATGACTTCCCTACCTAACAAACCTTGAACCATTTAGCATGGGAAGCATTCTCATTTTTCAGATAACAAAAATTCATCTGCAGTATTTTCTCCATAGCCGTGTAATGAGGCTTGTAGAAACATGACACACAGAAATAGAATGAATAAATCAAACTGTATGGAAAAAAAAACCCTCAAGGATCTGACTAGAAATGACAAACAACAGGGAGCTCTGCAGCTCTGTTGATTGTCACTTGAAACACATTTCTTTTTCCTGCTCCTTAGGAGAATATTTTAGTGTAATGTCCTCTTGCCATTGTATTGCCAGGGCAGGTTAGGGATTCTGAGAAGAGATGCTTGGAAATGTCCAAAGTTCATTTTGAGGGGTGTATTGAAGAAATTGTGGAGGTTGGTTTTCCTGAGGCTTCTATGAGGTATTTACTTAATAGGTGACAATTTTGTGCTTTGCAAAATGCCTTATAAATGCAAAAAAATGCTCATAATAGACTTTCAGGATAAAGAATGCACCTCGTGAAGTTTGTGAGTGCTGGGTGACTCCTCCCTAGGAAGGGGGATGGGAATTAAAGTGTATTGGTCAGGTCTGATGGCTGGTGCTTGTCTGTGGTTCATCTTTGGTGCAGAGTTTGCCAGGACAAATGTCAATGAGGAAGGATCAACCTTTGTTTCTAGGAGCTGTCCACAATCACTCTCTCTGTTTTAAAGAATCTGAGCTGAAATACAAATGTCAAGCAATTTCTTCACTCTATCAGAAAGGCTGGGAAAAGAGGGGGATAGAGTGATGTTTCCATGTGGTCATGGTGTGCAGCAGAGCAGCTCAGCTGTGTTTTAAGGGGGTGGGTTGGATGGAAATGAGAAGGAAATGACCCAGAGCTATGGAAGAATGAGCTCCAAGCACATCTCAATGCATTCCAGCTCTGAACGTGGCAGGTTTGGCCATGCTTCCCACACCTCTGAGCGTTGAGCTGCCTCTCCTCCAGGGAAAGGGAGCTGGCAGCTTGCTGCTGTGCCTGGCTGCTCCACAGGTCACTGGCAGCAGCAGCAGCTGGGAGCATTTTAATCCACAGGCTATTTTTCCTGAGATGGTCTAACAGTTGTTTAAATATATTTTATAAGTACATGGAAAAATGAGGATTTTTTATTAGTGCACCCATTTCTTTGGTATTTGCATGGTTACAATTATCATTAATGCTTCAGTATTAAGTCTTGCCACTGAAGACTTTGTTTTCAGTAGCATTTGATTTTATACATGAGGTCACATTCTGTGGGGGGATACAAGAAAGTTTGCCTGCTGTTACAGCCAGTGGAAACAAAAAAATTCAATCCAAGGCTTGAGTTCTGCATGTCAATACAGACATTCTGCCACTAGAAAACATATTCAGGTTTTTTTTCTGTTTTGGATGCTGAAATACATCAAGTTGCGTATACAATTGTATTTATAGTAGAATATGCATCATTTTTCACAACTTAACCTTTTGGTCATATTTCATTTAGTCTTTTTGCTTTTAGGTAGGCTCTGAAGCTCATTTGACAAAAGAATATCAGGGCTTGTGCAGCATTGTGTGGTTTTATGCACATGCCACTAATCTGTATTTTAATGCGTTCATTTTCTGAGCAGTAAACCCAACATTTCATATCCATAAATTTTAAACTTAAAAAAAAAAAAAAGCATTACCTTCTATTAAGCTTCAGATAATGAAACGTAAAAATGGAAAGTTGCTGCTCCAGACATGACAATTGCTGGAAACTGCTTTATGCAAGCAGCAAGATTCTTTATGGAAAATTGGAAAATTGCAAATGGAGCTCTTTTTTTTCCTAAGAGATAAACACTAAAAAACCCCCAAACACATCAAATGACTAATCAATCCTTACAATGCAAAAACATACCACTTATCCTGAGTTAGTCAAACAGATTGACCATTTCATAGTGTTTACTTAACAAGGAACTTTTTATACCCTTGCAGACATAGAGGTTTGTGTCCTCTGTGACACAAATCATAAAGAATCATAACTGGATAGTGAGGGCAGAATTTCTGTTAGTTGTTTGACACGTGGCAAACAGAGTTGTTTTGTCTTGGATTTGGAACAGAAATGATAAATTTCATATGATACCTGGATGCTAAATCTATCAATGGAAATAGAGAAAACCACGTTAAGGATGGAACATTATTTCTGTGTTGATTGGACACTGAGATTAGGTTTTTACAATTTTTAATTGGAGGACAGAACTTGTGTTGGGTTTTTGGTGGGGGGGAATTGTTCAGGTTTGGTTTTTTGGGGGTGAGGTTTTGTTGGTCGGTTGTTGTTTTTTCCCAGTTTTGCTTTGTTTTTACTTCAAGTAACGCAAGTTTAACATGTCACATTCTGTTTGTTTACTACTCGCTTAAAACTCTAAATCTTTAGGCTTTTCAGCCTTCATTTGTTTAGTGCTGCCTTCAGCAGCACATGGATTGTCCCTACCTGCTCTTTACATAGAAAGTTTCTTTTCCTTTCTCCTTCCTTCTTCTTAACCAATGGATCCCACTGTTCACAGTCCTTGTTTTCACTTACAGTTTTCATTTCAGTTTAAATCAAAGTATCCCAAAATAGTTTAACAGCCTCTCTGGGTAGCACTGCCAGACACACAAGCAACAGGAAAATCTGTGATTATGACTACTTTATGACTTGTTAGTATTGAAGACTTAAGGACTTTAGAATATATATATAAAATAAACAATTCAGGCTTTAAGGCTTAACATGAATACGAATATGTATAAATTTACTGTAGATGGAGCATAAACTACCACTTCTCTTTTTTCCCGTTTTACTTTTTTTTAATTTCTTTTTTGCTAGCAAATGGTTTAAAAATAATGATGTTATAAAGGAGAACTTGATGTTCTTTCTTAAATTAGCTTGGACATTGAGGAGTTCCTAAAAGTGTCTCTAATGTTCTTCCTATAAAGCAGTTTAATAAGATGTCACAATAAACATGTAAAATTAGATTTATTATATCAAGAGGCAAAAATAAACTCATTACACAGAAAGCTTCAATAAACTCAAGCTTGCCTAATATATAATCCAGTAGTTTAATTCGTAACCTGATTATTGCTCTTAACAAAATTCATTAGTACCTCAGAGTCCTATAAGTTGTTTGAATGATACTTGTTATAATTAATATTTAGTCTTTAATACTGTTCAGAGTTTCCCAAACTTTCAAAATGCCTCTTGTAATGGCTTTTTTAAAAAATTTGCCAGCTGTGTGAACTTCACTGCCACAAGGATACAGGGAGGCTTCACAGATGGAATGTGGCCTTGCATTGATTAAATAATCACTTGTATTCTCCCACAGCCGAAGATTGGAATACCCTGTCTGAACAGCGGTGCTTCCTCTCATTCACAGGCAGGTGTTATTCCTGCATCCATATTTATGTCATTTAATTAGTCTGTGGTGGGCTGGTTTGGGCTGGGATAGGCTTGATTTTGTTCATCATTTCCAGTACAAAGCCCCATACTGCCTACTGTGAACAAAATGAACTTTGTTTCAGCCAAACCCAGCATGTGTGGACTTGGACTGATTGTCTCCAGGGAATGACACTGGAGCATGAATTCTGATTCCTCACTGAATTTCAGGGAGTGGAAATGTTAAGCTGTGGGGAAATGAAGGTAGCAAGTGTATACTCACCCAGATGAGCTGTTGTGTGTGATTTGCGTCACTGGTGTTCATACACCTGAGTTTTAAAATTCTAGAACCCCTCAAGTCTGACTCTGGATACTTGTGGTTTGCACAGCATGAAAGTTTGAGCTTAAAAGATCAGATCTTAACTACTGTCTCAGTTTCCTTGTTTAGAAACAGGGAACAAGCAGTGCAGCTGCTGCTCTGCTCCTGCGGCTTCAAGTTGCAGTGGCTCCCTGCATTTCTGCTTGCTCTGCTCGTTAAGAACTGCACATCAGCCCAGCATTATCCCCTTGCCTCTGCTGTCTTTCAGGTTGGAGTGATGGTGCCCTCCAGCTGCTGAGAGCCTTGCTGCCTCTGGATTTGATCGATTTGGATAGGGCAGCACTGCTTCCCTGCAGAGCTTGAGTTTCGTGTCATCAGCACAGCACTTGGTGTTGTCACAAGTGGTGTGGCCAAGCAGTGTGCAAACACTTAAGGAAGTATCAGCAGCTTGATGTTTGCTGCAATTTGTGCCCTCATGGGACTTGTAAAAATGCATAAGGACATTGCTGTGTAGGCAACAGAGTTGCCTTCTCCAAAGCGGGATGAAGGGGCAAAATCTGAGAGAATGCCATGGGTGATGTGGTCATCCATCAGCTGGTCACTTATATTTCAGATAAATATTCAAAACCTCATAAAAAGGGGTTTCCTCATTGGCTCAGTGAAAATGTAGAAAGTCTTTTTTACAACTAGAGGACTTAGGGACAAAACTTTTACCTGAGGTGTTGTGAAATTGAGAGCAAGGAACACATGCCAAATTCTTCCATTCCAGTGGGGTTCTCATCCAGTAGATCTAGTGTTAGACATGAAACACCATGGCACTCTTATCTTCTCTTGCTGCACAAAGCCCATTAAAAAATTAGTTCAAAAGAAAATGGCACTTTAAATTATTTTGGTTTTAACAATAAAGGATTAAGGAATAGACTTTGAAATCTATAAAACCAAGTGTATTTTCAGATTTCACAATGATATGTTTTACTTGTGCACCAACATAAGACCACAAGGCTCACCTCACAATTGAGACCTCCAAGCCCTTGAGGTTCAGTTTTCACTGGTTTTTGATAGCAGCAGACAAAAGAAATCTTTCAGCATAATTTGAAGTAACCCCAACTGATCAGAAAATGCTCATAAGTTCTAAATGTTATTAGACCTTTACAGTAGTTTATCCCAAATTAGAGCTGACTCAGCTTTTCATTCAGCACATGACAGAAACTCTTACTTTCAGGTTCAGCATAATACTTTAGCCTGCTGCTTTTGTTTTCCTTTTCATGGATAGAGGCAGTTTGAAAGGTAAACATAGCAGTCAACATCAGCTCTGCTTAGCAGGGAACTGAACTTAGACCTCAACTCTTTCTTAGACTGCCTTACAAGGGATCCTGTAGAATACAGGGTTGCCTGTTTTTCCATTTGAGTAAATTCTCATTTTCATTGGCATACAGGAAGCCTGATAGGAGCAGGAATATGCTCCAGTTAATTTGTATGATTTGATATATAGGTTTTCATAAGGTTCAAGCAAGCCACAGGAGGTCAAACAGTGCATTGGTGAGAATCAGTGTACTTGAGTTGATAAGATGAGCAGTAACATTTTTCCACAGCGTACGAAAGCGGATGCTATCAGTGCAGCACTGCCATTATAGCAGCTTGAGTGCTCACTGCTGCTGTGGGTGTTTCTTTCCCTTTACCTCTCTTATTTCCAAGATGACAGCAGCAGCCACATTCAAAAGCTCTTATCTGCAGTCTGCAGATGGGGAAGAGAAGCATGTGGTATGCTAAGGGTGAAATTTTCAACAGAGATTAGGAAGTTACTTAGGTGCCTAACTCCTGTTTTCAGGAGTGATACAGGGCCTTTTTAAAGCAGCTGTTCTGTTCACAAGAAACTAATCTACTTAGTTACTGCAGGAGACATGCAGCTTTATATTAATCATACAACAAAGAGGATGAAGGGAAAGTTCCACAGAACAGACAGGAAACAAGAGACAGGGAAGAAAGCAGCTCTATCCCTTATCTCTTCGGGCAACTGGCTGACTCCCCATTGACCCCTTTCGTATTCCTAGCTTATGAACAAAAATATATTTATGAAGCTTTTTTTTTTAATTTCAGATGGCAAGGGTTGCTTTCTTTTACATTACCTTTTACTCTCCAAGTCTCTCAGCTCTATAGATTCTCCCAGTGTTTGGTGTCGCCAGAAGGCTGACTTCCTTCAGAACATCATTAGTGAAAGTAAAGGACTCTTGAACTCCATGTAACTTCATAAGCAAACCCTGTCCTGACATTTCCTTAGAGGTCAAACATTAGTGTAATGCTCTTTGAATAACAAGGCTCCAGTTTCCTCCAGAATGATACACGGCCTCCTGAAGAGAGCAGATAGCTCATGAAACAACTGATACAGGTCAGGTTCTTTTGGCTTAACTCTTTCTTTGGAGCGATATACACAAACTGATTTTGAAAAGCTTATTTTACTGTTCTCTCACCATCTTGGCTTAAGATTAAATTTAAACCTGTTCTTGTCATCCTTTTCACTCAAAACTGGTGAAGGTCTGCTCTTGACAGAGCTCATGGAGTTAGACAACATCTAAAAAAGGAATTGATTTGTCCAGACTGTTTTTAACTACTTATTCACCTCACTTAAAAAATGTAGGAACCGGAACAGGGATGTTTGATAATATTTTGTTCCATTCTTATTTCAGGGGAGTTTTAGAGTCTGGGTAGTGCCTGTGACTGGCCCTCCAGAAGACCATATTTAAGAAAGATTTGTCTGAGCTCTCTGTTGGAAATTGGTTGGTTGTTGTGTCCTTCTAACCCCCTGGAACATGCAGCTGCCACTAATGCAGACATGCAGAGTCTATCTCGTGGCAAAATTCAGGCATTCATGAGAACAAAGGGTCACCAGGATTAAAAGCTGCCATATTTAACACTGCACATGCTGCTTTCTCCAGCTCTGTACACTTATCAGCTGTGCCTTTCACACACACAAAGCCATGTGGCTGAAGCGCAGATAACTCATCTTGCCCAGAGTTAAAGGTGACTGCAGTGCCCCACAGCCCCTGTTGGTGTCACAGCTCTGCTCTGCTGCTCCTGCCCTCGCCCCAGGAGCTCACAGCACATGCTGCTGCCTTTGAGACAGAAAAGAAGATAGAGAGGTGAAAACATAGCCATTTTTTGCTATTTTTCATATTACACTGCAAAACTGTCCCAGCTACACAGGATGAACAAGACAAGATTCATGCTTTTCCCAGATTTGTATATGCCAAACTGTGTTCCATGTGATTGAGATTCATTCAGATGTCATGAGCTTGTCTTTCATGGAAACAAGTTTCATCTTTTCCTTGGTCCTGTAGCCTAACTCTGTGCTTTAGTCCCAAAGGAGCACCCCCTGTTTCCTGACGCTGAGTCCTACCTGCCTTCAGTTTTCCCAGTGCCACCTCTAAAGATGGCAGATACTCAGCATCGCTTCTGGTTGAGACCATTGTCAGTTCTCCCTGGAACAGCCTGGATAGGCATGTTTTCCATGGCTGTATTAAAAAATCCCAGAGGTTAATGACAGTCTAGTGATAATACAGCACTTTCCTTACAGCACTCCATTTTCTTCAGTTCCTCTCTAACCTTGTTTGCTGCTATGCGGTAAATTTGCACAGGTAAAACCAAGTTGTCTTTTTCTGGACTGCTTATCTCAATCAGTTTCCTCTGAGGTAATAAACAATTCTGATTTCAGGTGTGACTCCTGACATTCACATTATGCCCTTAGCCCTTCTTTAGAAGAGCTGAATACACATCCAGGAGTTCTTGATGTGTGTGCTTTGTAAAGAACTGAGATCGAAATTTCCTAGTGATTTTGTACTTTTCCTGGAGATTTCTTTTATTTTTGCTTTTGGGGTGTCAGGTCTACCAGAAGAAAGACAGGCCTTAATCAGTGAGTCAGTACTGAATTTACAAATTCTTCTCAATTCATCCACCTATTGCTTTCCACATGTAGCCTAATCATACAGTAGCAGAATCTTCTGTACCTATATCCATCATTCCTCTGCTACAGGCAAGACCCAACCTTACACCCCTTTAGCATCTGGCATGTATCAGCTCCTCTGTGTGTTTCAGCTTTGAAACCTAACATGCTCAGAGCTTTTTTTCACCTTTAGGGCCCTGAGTTCATACCCTTTAGCTAGAAATATTCTTTGATGTGTATTTTAGCATTTTCTGGGTAAATACCCTTGCTTGAGGCATTTAGTTTTATTTGATGCGGAGACATTTTAATTTAAATAACTGATTAGATGTTAACTCTCCTGTGACAGAAGCACACATTAGGAACCAGGGCCCATTCTATTATGCTTCTGCATTTTCATTCCTTTGAGCTGTTCTTGCTATGTGGGTGCAAATCTTAAGTCATTCAGTGCTTACAGTGCTGTTGTTAATCATTCTGCTTTAAGGCCTCTGCAGCACTTCTAATTTTGTTTACAGATGCAAAGAGGTGCCTGAGCTCTTACCTTCTGTTGCTAAAGAAAGTGTTACAGGAAGTTAAGGAAGTCTTAAAACTCAAACATGTATCTGTGCCTTCAAAAATCCGACCCTAAGAGCTTGTGGCCCACTGAACAGCATCCCCATGCTGCCAAAAAATGTGACAGTGTGTACATTTTGTGGCAATAAAAGATTAGCACTTCACATAGGAACATTTGGAAATGACAGAAGGAACACACCTTTAATGCTGGTACTGGTGTGATTGCTAGGAGGCCGCAATCACCCTGGTTAACTTCGGGGTGTTTTAAAGAACAATAGGTACTTCCAGACATGTCTGAACCCTCTAAGCATCTCTATTGCCTCGGGACCTTGATTAGGGAGGAACCAGTGCTCCTGAATTGTGACGTATCAGTCATGCTTAAATGACTTAATCCCACTGATCAGCTGGGATAAAGTCAGGCCTAAGAGATTTATCAAAGTGTGGAAATCCAAGTATGATGTTTGGAGATGAACTTGGAATGAAATACATGTCCATTCAGAAATGTGCTCACCACCATATCTAAATATTAAGCTGTTGCATGACAAATGTACCTTGTTAAAAGGTTATTGCACAATACTGCAGCATTCAGTAATGGAGGTCTTGTCGGTTTTTTCCCCCAAACATGAACAACTGCCTACATTAACAGGCAGTTTTGCATGCATGGTTCTGACAGAATTTGCTGAAAAAATCCCTGAGAAATACTTGACTGACCAGACAGATTGCTTTCCAGCAATGTGATGTGCTGTCAGTCTCCCGAGGAACAAGACTTCTGACTGATAGCTAGAGGATGGTCGCATACTGTCAAATGTTTGTCACATGCAAAAGGATAAGGGGAAGGGTTGCAAAAATTACCTCAAGTAGAATCTAAGAGCCGGTGTTGAGTCTGGGGAGAGACAGAAGCAGAGTTAATAACACACATATTTCTTACCTGATAAAGTACCGTCGTTTTGTTGTGTATTTTTCTTTCACTCATGTGGCTTTTTTTTAAAGGACAGAAAATGGGATAAAAATGGTAGTTTCAGAAGTTTGCTGTCTAGCTTTTCATCCAATATTATGTTTAAAAAAGTTATTTGCCTGTATGTAAAATATGCAGAATACGTTAAAACTACAAAGCCTATGTATTCCAAATGTTGCCATACTTTACAGTGATTTATAGGCAGCCTTGCCAGTTACATTTTTCTTCTTTCCCTTTTCAAAAGAGAAATAACAAAAGCAAAAAACGACTAAAAACTCTTGTTCTGAATAGACAGGCATTGTTTACTCATGCTATGTAATTTCCTTTTTCTTTTTTTTCCTGTGTGATTTTTCCTATAGGAGGCACATATAAGGTACCAATGTGGCTTGACTCTGATTCTGTGGGCAAGTGACAGCAAGAGAAGCTCAGTGTTGGGATTTGTATCCCCAGGTCACAGAGGAGGAAACCTGAAACTTGGAAAAAACCTCTGAATACCCTTTGGGTTTGTACAGAGGCTTTTAAAATGCAAATTCAAATGGTGAGTTCAATTAAATTTGTAACCCCAGGATTTGTATTCATAGTCCATTTGAAATTCTTCTGACACATTCAAGTTAAGACAAAAAAAACCGGTAGATTAGTAACAATATTTTAACAAGTATTAGCCAACTAACAGGTCCTGGTTTTCTATTTGATTTCTCACTGCAGTGTCTAGAAAAAAGGAATTAATTAATGAATTAAGTGCTTTAACATTAGTTATTTTAAAGATTTGTAGCAAAAGCCAAGATGTGTGGGTGTCAGAAACCGAACATCTCTGAGGCAATTTGTCAGTTTAGCACATCTTTATCCTACCAATGGCCTTGCAAGGAGTGCTACACCTGTGAAACCGTTGTATAATATCTGTACAAATCCACTGACTTCAATGAAACACGTATTTTCCACAAGTAACCCCTTATAAGAATGCTCAAAACAGCAGAGTTGGAAACCTAGACAGTAAGTTCTTTGAGGCTCCTACCTCAACTGAAATATGCAGGAAATTTCTGGTGGGATGCAAATTAAACAGAGAGCACTTTCTGTTCTCTAGGAGAAGAAAAAACTGAATTCTGAAATGCCAAGAATCCTGCCCTCAGGCTTGCTTCCTTCCAAATTTGATTTCTTGCTGTTTCAGATAAACTTAGAATAAGTATCTAAGTTATTGGATGTCCATAAAAGGTCATCCTTTTGAATGTATTTGATATTTACAGAATTTTCATACGTGGTTTGGTTTTTCCTTTGCTCTTTAGTACTGCTGATATGCCTTGTGCATCGCTCCGAGCACACTAATCCACTCAATGGAAATGACATATTTCTGATGTCAGTAATTGCATTGTTCAATATCAAGTGCAATGATCTCTGGAAATATTTCTGTTTAAATACCAACAACCACTCTGAAATGTCAAAACTTTAATTAGTTTCTGTTTAGAGAGCTCATGCCAAGTGTACACAAAGTGGATCTTGTTTCTGTACCTCACAGAAGGTCCATTCCAAACCCCAATGAACTCTGCAGGAGTTCTTACCTTTCCAAAGCAGGTAGGATCAAGACCATCACGTCTTTGTGGATCCAGGACATTCAGTGCTTTCTCTGCTTTTCTAATTCAGGAAACGTTTTCATGTGGCTGCGATTTTCAAGCCCAGCGGATAAAAATTAAAAACAATAAGAAGCTTATTTGTGCACTCAGAGGAACTCAACGCTGTGCAATTGTTTGGAAGTTTGGATTGCCTATTCACGGCAAATAGCATCTGTGCTCAATTACACTCCATCCGTCAGGAGATAAGGCCTTCAGAAGTAATGAAAGCATCTAAGAGATGGTTTGCACTAGAAAGTAATGATTTCTCAAACAGGCAGACAATTGGGTTGATTCACAGGTACTGCAGAAGGGAAAATTTTCCAGATGAAATGGAAATTATTTCATGAAATGTCTCAGGATTTCGCTGAAAGAAGGGGAGTATTATTACCAATTATTCTCTATAAAATTAGTTTGGTAACACACCTTCATCCAAAAACAAAAAGTCAAAGGTTGCTAAATTGGATATTTAGATTTTGCTAATGAGAATGGAGGGAGTTGATGAATGTTGAATCACTCCTTGGCAGTTTTTAAACAAAGATTATCATTCATTCTCTTTTTTGAACTGACAGATGATGTTTTGTGTTGAAATGAAGCTTCATGACTTTTGATCAAGCCTGCTGAAAATAGCATTCTGCTGCCTAAACTGCATGTTCTGTTAATAACACATTGCACTGAGAGCCATGGGATGATAATTTGGGATGCTCTGCAATCCTCTGCCTTTTTGAGGGATTTGAGGTTTTTGTTTGAAGCATATGTGCCACGACATGGCTGCATCACATTACCCAACAATGAATTTAAATGCTTCAAAACAAAAATATTTCTATTTAGTATTCTTTTGTTTGCTTAACGCTGTCTCGAGAAAATACGTGGTACATGTCCATGCTGAACTTCGTGTACCATGTTAAAATCAGGCAACTGCCTCGCTAGATATTACCTGTCCAAAATTTATCAATGCTAATCACCTCAAAAGTGTTGCAGAGCTTGATTAAAGAGGTAGGGACCTACCAGGACATTCACACTTTGGGACGCTACCGAGGGAAATGGAGGCTCTCGTTTCTCTCTCATCAGTGCCAGACAAATTGATGTCCTTTGTAGAGGTGTGTTCCAAATACAGCCATTAGTTCACATTTTGGACAATAATATTCAGGACAGACTCCATTCTTAGTTTAAAATTTCCTCTTGGAATTATAATCTTTTGAGTAGCTTGTCAAAAAATAGATGTTCTGTTTCAGCAATCCATGTTGAATTTTTGTGGCCTTTCCATCTCCTGAAAGCAGGGCAGTGGAACACTAAATTAGCCAATCTGGCATAGTAGACAAGACAGGATAAAGGTGATATTTCCTCCTGAGCTGGGAAGCAGGTGTATTTCTCCTGCCCTCAGCTGCATCACTGCTTGTTCCTTCCTTGTGACTCCTTTCCTTAACATGGAATTTGCACTCTCCAGATAATAATAACCAGTGCGATGAGCTGCTTAAACCGCTTCCCTCACTTCCTCCATAACTGGGGTTTGGCATGGCTGGACTTCAGACTGAAAAGAGCATCTAGTTATAACTAAAAACCTCAGAGGTGCTATATATGCAATTTTTAAAAAAGCATATGCTCTTTTTTGTGTGTTCTGTGTGCCCATACATAACTGTGGAAAGATTATAAGAGTGTAGAATTGAGGAGAAGTTTTCCTGCAAGGAGGACAGAGTTGCAAGGCACAAGCTTGGAAATGGCTCTCAGGACTTTTGGAGCAGACTTTGTGGATGTAGGCAAATGCACGGGATTATCTGGTGGGCTTTGTGTGCCTCATTGTAATTGACCAAAGAGGAAAGGAAATACTGAGGCTACTCATTCATTTGTAGGAAATACAGGATAAACAGTCCAAAAAGTGCTTTGGTTACTAGTCAAAAGGACAAATGAGAAGGAAGCAATTAGCTGGTTAATCAGATTGCAATATTTTGTTGGTGTTTCCTGCAGGAGTACATTGGAAATGTTAATTTAACATCAAGCATCCAAAGATAGTGTTAATTCTTATTTCATCAGCAGGCACAGAGTGATAAAGCTGCCGATGATCTAAACTAAGAAGTGAAAGAAAGAGATTAAAATGTGTCAGAAAAACAATCAGATAGTAATTGTAAAAGAAAAATCATAATCCATTGACTGAATTTGAATAAGAGCTAATAGTTCTGTCCATTTACTCTGAAAGTTAATCCAGTGTTTTCCATTACTAGTCTGAAAACTTGCATAACATACAAGAATACTAAAAGTTTGTCTGCCTTTTTTTTGGTTGTTGTTATTTGTACTACTTTGCAGCATCTGAAATGGCAGACCTTTGACTTAATTTAAAATTTCTGAGCACAGATGTCCTACAAATAACACGTAAAAAAAATTATCAGAATGAAATAATTTATTTGCTTTGGATACCATCCTGTCTGTGCTACATCTAAAAAAAGAACTATCACCCACTGAAGTATTTTCATATATCCACTGGGAGATTTAGTGAGATAATTGCTTTTCTTCCACCTCTAAAACAGAAGATATCTTTTTTTTAAAACCGAAATATGAAATCAAGTGTGCGAACTAGATGGGTGCTTTTTAAAAAAAACCCATCAGGCTGGATATGGCTCCCTGTCACATTGCTTGGTCAACAATAGTTTTCACAGTGAAATTCCTACATCTTCACAACTGTTCCATCATCCCACCACATCCTACATCTTTCTCTTGAAATAGATGATACACCAGAACCTTTCCACAGTGAGACTAATTTCTGCAAATCAGTCAATGGCACAGTGTCTGATGCACACAAATGCACTGGGTACAATGGAAAGCCTTTTCCTTGAGAATTTATTAGAACGTTGAGTGGAAGAGTTAACAGCAGGTCAGGTGTTCCATGTGGGATAGCTGTTTTCCTGAAAGTAATCTTACTGGACCCTGTGCTATAGCTTGGGAACAGACCCACGTTCTCAGGAAGGTCCTGCGTGGTGGCTGACAAACTCTTCATTCTGTGATTTCTCATTCTCACCATAATTTGGGGTTTTTCCAGAGTTCTTGAGTTAGTAGCACCCTGATTTATAACCCCACAGTATGAACATTCTTGAAGGTATGGACAAAGACTGTTCCGGATGCTTTCTATGGAAAAAGGTGTTTTGGGGTTTTTCTTAAACAACTATTTAAAGGATGGCAAATCATAGCAGGAAATGCCAAAATATAAGATATCCAAAAGAAATTTAGCAGAGAAATTTTAATAAGAGATCCCTATTCTGTGCTCACGGATAGTCTGTCTGATCTTGTTCCTTGCATTCAGTCAGAGCTAACTACTGTTGTTTCTTCAGTTCATAATTCAGTTCAGCATTGTGCCTATGCTTCACTAACAAAAAGTCCTCATGGAGAATAATGTTTTCAATAAACATAATAGGCTAAATCCTTGGATCATAAGTCTTTGTCAAGCAAATCACACCTCCCCACCCTTTCCTCTTTTTACATGAGTGTTTGCTTTGTAGTCCCATTTTCATTGCCCTCATACATTCCTGGCAAAGCCTCCCACTCCTCATTTTTTTCTTACTGAGTTGCAGCCTGCAGAAGCAAGTCCTAGACAGTGCTCCCCAAACAGCCAGCAGGTAACTTACCTATTTTTCAAAGCTAGGTCATGAGAGGTACACATTCATTATTGCCCAATTTAGAAGCCAGTTTTCTGGTCCCTCTGTTTAGCTGAGTTTACCCTTGATCTTGGACAGCTTACCTCTTTTCTGAATATAAGTAGTAGTTATTTTTCTTCTTGTTTGGGAAAAAGAGAAAAGAAAGGATATATCTTAGAAAACATTGGAAATGTCCCTCTGTATTTCATTCCCTTCTTTTGGAGTGCTCATGCTGAACTCCAAGTGAACTGGTGAGAGGGATCTGTTTATGTTCTTTTCCAAGCACAACTTTTTTTTGGTTTTGAGGAAAATGGCATCCATTTATCCAGAGAGCTCTACGTGGGCTCTTGTCAATGAGCACATTCTACAGTCAGGAAAGGAGTCAGACAGGTATTTGTATCGTTCCTAGGAACAGCTTCACTGAGAGCTTTCATGTAAACACAGCTCCTGACAGTGTGGAGTAGCACAGACACAAGAGCAGCAGGCTGCTGATTAATGAGCTGTTGAGTGGTGGCGGATGCCTGTGAGTCTGCTGCACATCTCTGGAAATGCAAGATAACCAGGTCTGCAGTGATCAGCACACCTCTCACACGTCATTATTTGATCTCTGAACTGTCAGCAGTGTAGGCAGCAAACTACAGATTACAGGCATCGCTTGAGATGTGCTTGGGCACATATTTCAGGAATGCAGGAAAAAAAGTATAGCCAATGCCCTACAAATAAATACATTTGCTCTTTGTTTATGGAGCTCAGAGCAAGGACAATCTCTCTCTGTACACACTGAGATCACATGGCTCGTGGAAAAGCTGGAGCCAGTGGTCTCGATATAAGCCCAAGTTGGCTAGATCAGAAATTCGACATTTGATTACAGGAAGAAATATTACATAAATTGATAGAGCATTGAGCAGACTTATGGCTGTCAGCTCAGATGATTCTGGAACAGTATATCAGACAGAGATAATTGTATAATTGTAAGGCTGAAAGCAGTAAACCCTCTCATTGCCTGTGCTGGCTGCCTTGGCCACGTGGGAGATCCTCACAGCAATTTGACAATAAAGGCATTATATCAGCATCACTCAAGGAGATGAGAGCAGACATCTATTGCTCCTTTAAGCAGCTGTTGTATTCCATATCCATCAGAGGATCTCTGTGGTGCTTTAGCTTGAAATTTAAATCAGGAAGTGTCCAGCTACTAACTTTGCCTATGGATGTCAGCTGTACAGGTTATCTGGACAAAGGATCCAGGAGGAGATTTGGTAACAGTTAAATATTTCAAGCCCGAGTGTTCACATAGGAACAGTGTAACAGAGTGGCACAGAATTTGTAAATACCACAGTGGGAATGCTTATTAATAGAGCACATTTCTTCAGCTGAGATTAGAGAGAGAAAACTATTAACTGCTATTTTTAATAAACTAATATCTGTGTAAGATTTCCAGGCTGCACTGGTACAAAAGTGGATTGTTGGTACATTTTCCAGGAACTAGGCCAATAAAGGAATTAATAATGCAGCACATCATTAAGTAGACTCTAGCTTCAACTCATAAAAGACCATTAGAACAGACTAATCTAATTTTCTTCATAATAGAAAACATAGGACTTGCAAGAAATAATTTTAATGGAAAGATACTTTTATAGAAGCCACCACTGCTGCTGGTTATTTGTTTGAATGATTGATTTCCTTCGACATTTAAAAATATTGCACTCTATTTCTAGTCTAAATCATGTTTCAATTTTCAGCACAGCTTCTTTCAGATTAAGTAATCACTTTTACAACACTTTTTTCAATAAGAAGGTATAGTTAATTGTAATAAGCTCATCTTTTAGCATGATCCTTGGGTATTTTGACTCACACTATAGTGTTATAAGCATTTATATCTCTTCATTAATTCCATAGCTCTGCTCTGCACCAGATGCGTTTTCTGTCCCTGAAACACACTGAAGGGTCTGAGAAGGATCTTGCCAATGGCTGTAAAAGAAAGTAACCTGCCACACAACAAAAGAAGCTGCATTCTCAGAAACTGATAGTTAATTTAAAGTTAGAAAACAGTCAGACAAAATGATCTATTTTTGCAATGAAATTAGATGCTAGAATGATTGCTATTTAACATATTTATGTGTGATGGAAAAAAGATGAATGGAAAGCTTTCTGATGATGGAGAGTATCAAAACTGAGGATGGCATAGACCATTGTTCTACCATCTCACAGTACCAAGCCAGGAGCAGCTAAAATTCAATATGTATTAATAAAAAGCCATGCACAGAGGGGAAAGCAAACAAACAAATAAACAAAAAAACTTCATATATATCATGATAGTTCTAAATACACCATTATTGAAAGAGAATTATAAGCTTATCTCTAGTTTCCTGTAAATGTTAGCTTGGTCGTAGTTAGTGGGCAGGACAATGAAGGTGTTAGGAAATACTGAAAAAGAAGAGATGCAGCATCACTATACAGCTCCATGAGGTTTTGGGGATCTGACATTTCAATTTATTCTGCAAGTCTGCTCACCTCACTCTAGAAAAGGATATAATAACCTAGAAGAACACAGAGAATAATAACTAGTGGTACAGAATACCTTCTGTATGCAGAGGAAGTGGAATAACGAACTCTATGGCTTAGAAATTAAATGAGTGCAAATGGTTATTATAGAGGTCTATACCATCCTGAATGACACAGGGCAAGTCTTGAGGGGAATGATTATTCACGGTCCAAAGGACATAAAATAAGGCACACGAAATGAAATTAAATTATCAGGAGGACAGCTGATATTGAATGAAGGCAACTTTTTTGTTATATGCATAATTAGGTTGAGAAATCCACACCCACTGATTTTTTTAAGATGCTGCAAGTTTTGATCAGTTCAAAATGATTAAATAAGTGATGGAGAGTTGGATAATTGTGATACCATTGAGGGAACTGTCAGTTTGGGAAGTGCTGTAGGCTTAGAGGCAGGGAAGGTATTGCTCCATCAAGGCTAAAAGACTTCTGAGCCTCTGTGAGTTGCTATTGTTAAATGCCAAATACTGGGCTAAATGAAAATGTCATCTGACTTTTGCAGACAGCCCAATAATCTTTAGATGTCTGGTGCAAATTCAAAATTCTAGTGTGCCATCAATCTGCCAAATTAAGTATTATTTCAGCTTGTATGGAATATTTCTCTGTTAAAATACATTATTGTAAACTTCTTGGTTACAACATGACACCAGAGCCCAAATTCTTGTGAGGTCCAGAGAGAAATTTTCCATAAATTCAGTCCTTTATCCAATTATTGGTTGTATTTGAAGTCCAGGTTAGTTGTACCTTTATTTTACCCAACTTCATATTCAGGCTGACTGATCCACGAGTATTCATGGCTGCAGCAAGTCTGGAAAAAATTTCCTTTTAATCTGGCTCTGGTCTGGACTGCCATGGCATTTAAGCAGTTATGATCTGGGCTGTGTATCTGTGGGCAGACTATGCCCACTGTGTATCTGCATTTTGAAAATCCAGTAATGCTGCATGTTGTCCCTTATCTATTTGCTGTTTGAAGTTTAATCATTAATCATTCAGTAGCCTTCTCCAGTAAGCGTTCTGATTACCCACTCGTCCCTTTTGCACTGCTCAAACCCAAACTATGTTGTTTGTTCACAATTTTTTTTATGTTAAAGTAACTAGAAGGAACACAGACAGCCCACAATGTGGTTTGGAGTTTTTTTTAAAAATGTTTATTTCAGTATTATTTTTCTGTTTAAATCATGGTAGGAAAGCAAAGAGTATCTTGTGTACAGCTGTGATCATGTCTGTGCTCTGCCTTTGTACTGTTGACGGTTCTGGATGGTTTTACTGGACTATGAATGGGAAAGATGTTGGTTTGTATTGTCCCTGTGTATTTAAACTGTATGTATTTCTGGAGGTCCCACATGTATCCCTCACTATTATTAGTATATTGTATTAGTATATTGAACCTCGTGGGGAAAACTGTTTTGCTGTCTGTTGAGTTGTTACTCACACCTGTCAGGTATAGTGGACAACAGCAGGACACATCTCTACTGAAGCTTTTTGGTTTCTCCTCTACTCATATTAGTATTTGTTACTGTTATGTACTTCAAGATCATGTGTCCTGTGGGGTGTTAGATCTGTTTATCTCAGCTTTAAAATTCTACCTATTGAGTGAATGTAGGAGAGATTATCACATTTATGATAAGAGAGCAAACACTTTTTTACAGCATTAAGTTCTCTGTCAGTTCTCAAAAACATGGATAAAGATGCAGAAGGGCAAATAAAATCAGTGATGTTAATCGGGCTGCCTGCCACTCTTTGGAAGTTAAGTGAAACTTTTTGAATGTGCTTTACCAATATGCTGGGGGGCAAAAAAAATAGTGGGGAATGAAGATGTGCTCTTCACCATTCTGCAGTCAGTGAAATTAGTGTATTCTCTGTGACTGACATGAGTGAAAACCAAGTCTAATTTGAGGGCCTGTCCCAAAAATTCTTGAGACATAAAAGCAATAAACTGCTGCTGACTCATAAAGAGCGTTCTGCTACCAAAGAAAAAAGAAAAAAAATAGAAAGGCTTTTGCATGGCAACAGCAGTAGTTGTGATGGGCAATGATAAAAGGAGAAAAAAATACCTTTCTGGTACTTATGGTTTCAAAGTATCTCAAAGATTAGATCAGGTTGCATTGCTCTTTCCCATTCTAAAACTTCAGTGTCTCCTACGGACTCTGCTTAAGCTGAAGTTTCTGTTTGATGAAGTTTCCAAGAGTTCAGAGGCATGATACTGACTGTGAAGAATTACCAAAAAAAGGTTAAACATTGGCCTTTGCCCACAATATGCTTCACACTGATACCAGTGAGAATTGTTCTTATGTGTGAATATCTGACTGCCTGTTTATAGCTGACAGATCAGAATTCATAACCTCAGACCTCCCCAGCTGGAACTGGGGTGACTGTCTGGAGCACTTTATTTTAATGACTACATGTCTTCATAACTGAATTTGGGACTGTGAGCACTTTATTGTGTTGGAAAAGACTGATGTTAGTGCTTTTGAAAATTATTTCAGGAATAGTGAATAGCAAAGGCAGAGAGGAAAAAAAACCCTTTTGAGAGGCCAATCCTTTGATCCTCCTGTTGTCCCCATATGCAATCAGCTGAGGCAGGGGAAGCTGGAGAGGCTGGCTCAGTGCTGGGGTCAGAACTGGCAGGCGGCGCCTGACGGATGCTGTCAGGGATGACAGCGCATCCTGGATTCCCAGCTTCAGCTGGAACAGTCAGTGGGGAGCTGGACCAGGCTGGCAGAGCCTCATCACTGCCAGGGGAAGCAAGATTTTGTCTAATCACTTCAGTGTGATGGACAGCCATGGTGCCACGGGGGCCCTTCCCTCAGCGGGAGCTGCACAAAGCTAATGTGGGGATGCATTAACTAGTCTGACCTGCAAACAGAGAATGAGGCTGAGGAGGGAAATCCCTGCTCAAGAAAAATGCGTAGTCTGCTGTGTTGCATAGAAAATATTTGAATATTCATTAAGCATGCCTAGGATTTTATGTTATTAATTGAGATCTTTGGGATTTTTTACCTTATTTTTCTCCTGTAAGTCCTGTGCCTAATTTAGATGGAATATGCCATGTATTAGAGAAAGAAAGTTTTTCTAAAACCCATCCTGGCCTTTTATCTGTGGTAGGAAAGTCAGTGACTGGAGACACTTGAGCTTCTGACTGATTCTTAGCTATTTTCAGGTGTCAGAGTAGGGGAACATAAAACGTGACCCTATTTTCATGTAGCACGGTGTATGCATTCTGTAAAGCTGGTAAAACAAAACCCCATCAATCCTTATTGAATATCTACCTAGAGCTTTGACTTTCACATCACAAATGCTGTTTAAAAGTTAACTTTTCAATTATCCAGTTAAGGCAATGATAAAGGCCCAGAAGTAATGACCACAATACAGTAGGAAAAAGGTTGCTTTTTCAGTTCTAAAATAATCATATTTCAAAAACAATTGTTAAAATCAATTACTGAATGTGATATGCCATGTAACTTTTCTTTCATTTGACTTGCTCTCAGACTATTTTTTGAGTAGAGGAAGGAAGACATTATGCTAACACAAGGAACTCAAGGGAATTATCAAGAATGTCTGTGCCTCCCTTTCCATTCTAAACTCGAGGGACTCATCAAGCAGGGAGCCCACAGACTTGTGAGTCTATTTTATACACATACTTACGGTATGACAGTCACAAATGTCCGTATTCCTCTTGCCTCGTCTTAGAATTGGTTAAATAACACCGGCAGTTCAGAGTCTTCTGTCCTGACAGCCAAGCAGAGGTCCAGGTCTGCTGTGTCCACCTTAGAATGTCAGTGCCTTGGTTCCCTCGTCTCTCTTCCAGAAAGGACAGCCATGCTGCTGAAATTCAAAACGAATGAAGCAAAAAGAATCCAGATGTTAGTAGGCACTGTTTAATACTGCCAGATGTAATATCTTGTGAGATTCTTCCTGAGGTCACAGAGGAGAAGAAGTTCACTTCCATCTGGCTATCTAGTGAAATCCCAGCTGTGCAGATCTCTGCTTAATTATATCCAGTAATCAGGATTGCTTTGCCATCTCATTTTACACCCCAAGGATCTGGATGAGCAATCCTTCACCAAAGTTCATATCTTGCAAAGCATTGCCTTAAGTAATTCTTGACTCTAAGCATTAGACATCTCCCCCCAGCGGCAGCACATGCCACCCTCAAAAGGACTGAGGCAGAGCACTGTAACAGAAAGCTGGGGACAGTGTGAATGGGGAACTGGTGGCAAGCTCAGGCTGTGGAAGCACCAGAGGGAGAAACAGCAGGGAAGAGGCTCTCAGAATGGCTGCTGTTAACCCACCAGGGTTAGTGTTAACTCACACCTTCAGAACTCCAGCACATCCCCCCACAGTCTCATAAGGCACCTGGCTTAGAGGCAAAGGACTGTGATGACTCCTGAGGATTCCAGAGGTGGGACAGGATGGAGACACTCCTCCCTGTCTGCTCCAGATGCTCTCAGAAACATAAATCCCAAACCTGAACATTGTTGCAGCCTACCAAGGGCTACAGAGATGTGGCAAGGGTTTGACAGCTGCCATCCCTTGTCCTGCCTGTCCTCCCAACACAACCTGGGCCTTACGTCTGTGCGCAGGAGCACTGGCATGCCTGGCCACCGGCTGGACTGTGTGATCACCCCTGCCCTGACAGCTGGACAGAATCTTGGGCATCCCAGCACCCAGAGCTGGTGACTACGAGTCTCTCCAAGCCTGAGCGAGGCCTCTTTAGTTTCAGGTTTTAATTTTAAGATCCCATTCCTCTCCTGTAGGATCTCAAGTGGACATTTGCTCTATATTGCTGATACAGTGTTGCAACAGTCTTTCCTACGAAGATTTACACACACACAAAAAAAAGCAGGAATGTATTTAATTGTGCCTGTTTTAAATGGGAAGAATCCATACCAGCACCCCAAGATCTGAGTAGAAGCTCTTCTTTAGAGCCAGTCATTCAAAATTTTCTTCTGAGAACCCTCCCAGCCATTTATCAAATACTTTAAAGTTGTATGGTCCAAACCACTTTTGGCAGTGCATGCATATATACATTTATTAAAATGGGTATGTTCATTTAATTCTTGCCAACCTCTGCCTTATTAATGAAATCCCTGTATGCTGAAACAACGACCTTTATATAATCAATTCAAGGATTCACAAAACAGATGGTGGAGACAAAAAAAAAAAGGAAAAAGGGAATAAAAAAGGCAACAAGTAAAATCCCAGCTTGTCTGGCCACAAGGACCAAAGCATACTTATCAAAACAATCCTGGAAAGCTGGCTGGGGTAGCAAAACCATATGGGCTTAGCTGTGTTTCAACTCAAGGGTCCCATGTAACTTATTAGCATCTCCTCTTCTGCTGCTGGTAAATAGTGTGCAGAAATCTGACTGATGGTGGTGATGAGGTACTTCACATTAGGGAGCGAGAATCAGGATTCAGAGGATTTGTGCTGTGTGCAGGATTCAGGATTCATACTGGTGCTGAATAGAGATTGTGATGTAAGGGAAGGAAAAGTGGTACAAATGTGGCTGCAATGAAGGTGCTTAATAGATGTAAACAAGAGAAGTTCTGTGGGTTTAAGCAGCAGAAGAGACATGAAAGAAGTTTGTGACAGAAAGCTTATCTGTTTTTCCAAGCCCATTGGTTGCTTCTGTTACAAGGAATTGCCTTGTTATTAAACTCTGCAAGAAATTAAAGGGGAAAAAACACTTAAACTGTCATTAATCCATGTGATTGTTTTTCTAAGTCATGGAGGAGGCTTCTGAACTGACCTTAGAAAGGATTTCTACTTGCTTGTGTCCTTAATCCTGAGTCTAAGAAATTGATTTGTGCATTCTCTTTATTCTTTCTTGTTAAAATAATACTGACTTTCATATTTCTTAAGCAAGAGAACTCCAGAGCAGTAATTTTCTGGCATTTATTTATCAAGAACTAAGAGATATGTTATATATACACTTTATATTTAGATGTATTATACACTCCAAACCTGTCTACAGATTTCTGCTCCTGGGATTTACAACTGAGTTGTAGAGTCTGACACTTTATAAATGAACCCATTAAGATAAATATGATAACCAACAGAATAAATGTATGATACAAGAGTAAAGATGGACTGAAATAAAGTTGATGACAGAGAAGTTGGAATGAATGTTGTAGAAAAATCTCTTACATTTTTCTCACCTTTTGTTCCTCCCAGCTGGCCTTGCCTATTTCTGATGTATTTTTATCCCATGTCTGCTTCCTGCTTTCTAAATCCTGGCTTGAGTATGAAAGAATAGGAGATGAAGATTTAGAATCAAACCTGTTTGCCAGAAAGGACAGTCCTTGTGGGCAGAGAGACAGCTTACCAATGGTTTGCACAACTTTGGCTTTCTCCTGCTGTAGCTTTCATTTCAGATGAACTTATGGTGGGTTCTGTGGAGTGTGAGAGCAGAATTTATCTGGCCTATTGTGTTATATTAGTGAGGTGCTGGCAGTGTATTCCTAACACAAATAAAACATGATTGACACCTTTAATTAGTTTTCTGCCACACCATCCAATATTAAAAATAGTAATTTTCAAATGCATTTGTCAACTTGATATTTTTCTGGGGAGGCAGTTGTCAATAACACTGAAAATATCAGTAACTTTCCAAAGATAATTTCTTACAGCCCTAAAAAATAGGCATAAATCAATTATTCTTCAGAATGGTGGAAGGAAAAAGACTTGATATTTGTCCAAAGTTGAAACTAAGATATAGCTTATTTGAGTTAGGACCTACTGGACTCTTGATTGATAGGATCAAAGTCAGAGCAGACCTTCTTTGTCAAGTTCAAGATTTGTCTTTTGACTGCTGTGAAAGTGTTTCCAATGAAGAGCACAAATCTTCTTCTGCCTTGACAGACAGTCGTACACTCCCTGTGCTGCCCCTAGTTGGTATTTTGTTTGACTGGCAGTAATTTTATATTATTGGGATATATATCTGTCTTTGGCATTTAGTGTGTGCACCTTAATTCATTTTATACTGTAGTAATAATTCTTGTTTTGCTTTAAATGCTGCAAAACCTGAACCATTCAAGCAGAAATTTGCATTTGACCTGTCACAGGCAGTGACTGACATCTGTCATCCCTGCTCATTGTTTCAAGTTTTCTATCTGAAAAATTCAAAAGTAATGGATGTTGTTCAAGGCTGCCAGATGTTGATGCTACCATCAACAGGGAAGATGGATCATAGAATAGCAGTTGATATGCACAGCAACTCACAGGAAGGGAATGGTTTAGTTTTATTCTCTTGCTGCTGAAGTATAAAAAATATACAAAATATTTTATATGTTTCACAACTTTGAAATTCAAACTGCTATAAAGCCAGTGAAAGTACTTTTAAAAGAACTATTAATTTTGAAAAAAAAGGCTCAATTGTCTATACTTATGTCCCCACTTCATCTCCATGAGAAACAAGCATCTTCCACTGAGTTCTGGTACTTTCTGCTGCTGGTAGAATAACAGTCTTCAAGCCCCTCCAAAAAACTCACACCAAAAAAAAAAACCCAACTAACCAACAAACCAACAGACCCAACAACCGTTAAAGGATTAGAAAGGACCAGAAAAAGGTGCCATGGCCCAAGTAAATTAAATCTGTGCACCTGCTCCCTCATGCATTTTACAGTCCTAAGGCTCAGGTTTCTTCTTCAGTCACATATGCCTGTATCAGTCATGAATAACAAAATGATGGGCCAGTTGTTGGTGTTCCTCAGAATACTGGTTTCATTTCCTAATACTGTCATGAGCCTATATGATCTTGAACAAATCATATAGGGGAAAAAACCTCAGGTGGTTTAAATAACCTAAGTTTCACTCCGCTTACTGGACAGTTGACACTCTTGGTTTTTACAGAGCTTTGACAATTTGTGCCAACTAAGGATTTTCCCTACAGTCTCCAGTTTTAGTGTACTATCAGTAAAATGACAAAATTAGTGCTTTCCTGCCTCACAGGTTCATTTTGAGAATAAACCCATTAAAGCAGTGTAAGGCTCTTAGATACTATGCAGATGGGAGCTATAAAAGCTCTTCAGACAGAAAAACCTGAGCCGTGGCAGTTCTGTGACCTAGATCAAGCTGCTCTGTTCCTGTCCCCTGCCTTGCCTGAGCTCAGCTCCCTCAGCTGTGTAATTAGCTGGTCTCAAATAACCCTCAAAACTTCTAGAAGTTTTGCAGCTCTCCCCCTTCCCTTAAGGTCTGTCTTTGCCACTTTTTCAGTGATCTACAGCTTTTAGGCGATTTCCTGTCAAACACACTTCAAGGCTAGCTTCTACCTGGTTTTCTTTTCCCCTTGCAGCTGCTCTGCTGACACTGCAGCTTTCAAGCATTAAAAAAAATACTTCTTATGACAGTTTTTTTCTCTTCCATAAGGAAGAATTAGAGCTTCTCTAGAGAAATCTGATCTCCATTGCAGTGTCTCTTGGGATATGGAGGATTCTAGCTAAGGGAAAAATTATCTCATCTAGCTCTTGATATGGATACTTGAAAAGAAGTCATGATTGTAGAAGTGTTATCTGAAATAAACACTTGTTTGTTCAGTAATTTGTTCTAAATCTTGAAATTTAATGATGCATTCCACAGAATTCTTTAGGTCCTCATTTTTCTGTGCTTGTTTCCAGCTCTCAGGGTCAGCACCTAGAAAGGTTAAGGAATTTCCTGTTCTTTGCAATGTACTCATTCTGACTTGCTACCATTTGAAAGAAAGTATTGCTACAGCTGAGCTACATTTCCCTCCTGTCCCTGACTGCTGGAGGCAGATGAGTAGTTTGGTTAATCTGATAAAGTAAATCCATTGCTCAAAGCTATGCCAAGTGGACCCACTTATTAAATGGCTGCAGTGTGCAGAAACTACTTTATTCTGTGTTTTTAAGCCTGGCAAAGTACAAACTTTCTTTGCCAGTACATTGATAAGAAAGCCAGTTAATAAAATTGCTGAAGTGTTTGCTTTTTCTCCTGTATGTCTGAACAATATGAAGCGTGTTTTTGTTACACAACTCTTTGAATTAGGTTGTTTCCTTCATGATTCTTGTCTTGTCATGGAGTACAGCAGTGATGAGGAGAGAGAAAGGAAAGGCCAAGAACAGCAAATGAGAAATCTTTTGAGATTATTTAGGGAGGTTTTTTAGTAAGGTATTCTCTTCATTCCTACCCACCAGCACCACATTTTCTCATATTTCACCCTTGGGACTGGCCCTGTCTCTGTTAGAGTATTTGTGCTATCTTTGGGCTCAGGGGTGCCCCTTGCAGGAGCTCTGCTGTCAGAAGGTTTTGAGAGCAGCACTCCCAAGCTGCTCTGTTTGTCTCACACTGGGATAAAGGTACACCCACAAAGTAGTAATCTTCTC
>VXAD01011604.1:1448-20318 GCA_013399195.1 Dicrurus megarhynchus | reverse complement strand
TTTTTTTTTTTTTTGGTATTTTTACGAAGACTATTACTACCACCTCTCCGGGCAGAAGTCCTGGAGGCTACTGACTGATGGAGATCAGGCAGAAGGAAATGTCTCTTTTAGGAAACTGATGCTTGTACTTTTCTTTGAAAAAAGAATTTCAGAAGTCCTGGGACCCCTGTAAAAGATATCTCCAAAACGAATTGTGAAAGGAATAGATTGTATCCCACTGCAAGGTGGAGGCTTGAAGTGGGATCAGAGTAACTGAGACATGAAGGACCTTTGCAGTCCTGTTGAACCTCTCTGGTTCAGGACAGAGAAACAGAAGTAGAGAAATATGTTAAAATTTGCCTGACGTTCTTCACTACATATAATTTTTCTGGGAAATGTAACCATTTCCAACCCAAAATATGTCTCTTAAAGACTGCACAGTAATATTATACCTTCACACAAGTAAATTTTTTTTAAAAATCAATCCAAGATCTGGAATGAAGTTGTTTTTCTGCCGCTCCATGAAAACAGGAAGCTCAGAATATTCAGACTGTAAGAAAAAGAATCCACACTCTAAATCTAACTAAATCAGTTGTGATAATTTATAAACAAGAGTAAAACAAAAGAAAGCAATGGGTTGCAAATTAAAGACTATTTAGTGACAACCTTTGTTCATAGTAAGATATGGAGTCCTACAAATTTGTTCTGTTTCTTCCCTTTAGAAAGGATTAGTTACCATAGCAACTGATACATAACGTGACATCCTTGACTACTCCCAAGATCTACAGAGCAGTTTTTAAGAGAAGAAATGTTAATTAATATCTAAAAGAATAAAAGAGACAAGGTCTTTCTGCATGTCGTTATTTGATTTCCCTTTGTGGATGTTGTGTAAGAGCTGGATGAGGGGCCTGTACTTCCATTAATCACACAGGGAAGAATGGAAAGGCTGCTTTGATTCTGTTCAGACGTCAGTGAGCATAACCTATGACCTGGGCAGCTGAAATTTTGTCTGAACTGCACTGAAGTCAGGTTAGTTGCAATGAAAATCTTGCTTGTAAGGCTGCAAAGTGCTGCGACGTCCCAGTAAATTCTGGGCTCAGCCCTGCTTACAGTCAGTGCATGGCCACAAACAAGGCACACACATCTTCAAAGCTTTTTAAATATTCACAGTCTGGAAGAAAATGCTGAGACCTAACCACCAAGGAGATAGAATCACAGAATCATATAGATTGGAAAAGATCCTTAAGGTCATTGAGACCAAGCAATACAAGGATATGAGTCTTAATTTTTATGTTACTAGTCCAGTGAAAACACAAGCTGCAGGAAAAGCCCTGAATGGATAATCTATTTAATTCTTTGTCTGGATGAATAACACACAGAAAGAAATGTATTATTCCTGTTAAATGCCTGTAGATCACAGGAAAAAAATCTCTTGCTATGCCTGCTAGGATATTTCTCTTGGTAGTGGAAAACTCATATTTAGATGTAATGTAGCCCTTAGAAATAATTTTCAAGGGCTATTTTCCTGTTTTCTATTTAGAATTTTGGTTTAAAATTAAGTACTGAAAAAGAAACTGTCTGATGTGGATTATGCACATTTTTGCACATTTTCTGTTTTTAAACTACGTGTGGTTCACATCCCAGGAAACTGAAATCAGAAGGAATGACAAATCCTTGCTTTGCCCTTCATTTAAAACAAATTCACACAGTTTTTCTCCATTACATCCATTATCAGTTCTCTGAGTCTGTCCAACCCCCTAGTAAATCACATTAAAAAAATTCACAGTACATTTACTTACAATTGGAATTAGGCTATCCCAGATACTTTGAAAGAAGATGCTTTTGGAAGATGTTTGTCTGGATCAGGACCAATAGAAAGGCCTTTGGGCTAAATTTTCAACCACTGTATATGGGTTTGTTTTGCTACATTGATGATCCCGCTGTTTGTGTGTCACTTAGACAACTCCTGAACTGATGTAAATAGCATAAAATCTTTCCTATTCACTATTTCTCCGACTGTGAACTAGGATTTCCTTTCATGCTTAATATCACAGATAAAATAAAATCGATTGGTTTACTTTACACTGAGAGAGTCAGGTTTGAATGAAGAACCATTAAAAGGTTAATACCTTCTCTGATAATTCAGGAACATAAAATTCGCTGCTCCTGTCACCTTCACATTCACATCCTGAGTTCCAGCTGATGAATAAACAGACTGGAGATTATCACACAGGGTCCATTCATGTGTAAAATGAAATTCCTATTAAAGTTCACTGCTTCAAATTATATATGCTTTGTAGCTCTTCCTGTAGATGTTCCTGCTGAGTTCTGTCACGATATGCTGAAATCCAGTCTTTCTTCTCTCATCCTTCTGTTTAGCGCTAGAACAAAGTGATCTCTTTGATGAGTCTTTGTAAAATTTTTGACAGAAAATGCCAACAATTATTCAATTTCCACCTACAGAAAGTCATCTTTGGCCATCAGTGACTTGCTCATTTATTTATTTAAAACCTCATTTTGAGTTACTTTCAACAAAGTTATTTTGAGTGTGTGCACAGTAAATCGAAGTCTTCAGCCCCACATATGGACGAGAGTGCCTGAAGATGCCTTGTTCTGTGTTCCCTAGTCCTCCTTGGCTAGCACAGGCTTTGTATTCTCAGATAAACCCACCTGCCTCCATGCTCCATGAATTCAACTTTTCAAGTGGGTAGGAGATAAAACAACATATTTCTGTGAAATCCAGTCTTCATCCTGGCTTAAGAGCCCACAGCCCTGCAGGGCTCAGCCTGGCACAAAAACCCTTAGAGCTGTGCTTTCCCCTTTGTGATGTGCTCAGCAGCTCTTTTAAGAAGCAAGGTTATGTTAGTTTTGCTTTATCTACCTGCAAGTAACCAACAACTCTGGCATCAGTTCATTATAATCCAGGTATTCTTATTTCTCGTTTTCTGGTGAAAAAAATGTAAGCTTGTCCTGAATTAATTCTGCAGTTTAAGTTCTATATTAATTTCTATATGGCTGTCATCTGGGAACTTAGATTAATGAGGGCTTGCGGTGATGTTACTCATATGACATTAAACATTCGTTAAATCAATTTCCATTAAATTCTAGTCTATTGCCAGAGATGTTCATTCCAGGTACAGTATGCCTAGTGAAAACAAATCTATACAATTGCATGCTTGGCCAAGTATCCCACAGAAAAGAATCTCAGGAAAGTGAGATCGAGAATGAAGATGTGCAGAACTGGCTTTGTTTGTTTGTTCCAAACATACAGAAACAAATCTCTACTTCCTTTGTTAAGGGGTTAATTTTTCTTGTGCTACCACCAGCACTTCCACTTAGCTTGTATTTTTTTCTATTTATGCAATGAGCCTCTGCTTTCCTGAGTCACTTAAAATTATTTCAACAGGCTGGAAATGTGCTGTCCTGGGTGCTCTGTTTTAAGAGCTAAAATTAATTTCCTTGGAAGTATTCCTGGAAATCATAATCTATACATCTATATTTCATGTGAGACTGGGCAGTTATGCCATCTTTAAATCAGCTCTGGACCTAATTTCATGTACTTTAATGTAATGGTCTAGAGGGTGTGCCTGCCAGCTCCAAGTCTCTCCCAAGTGTATGTTCAGTATACAAATCATATCCTTCTTTAGCTAACTATAATTATGCCTATTTTAGGCCTGCATCTCTATTACCATCAGCCCCCACCAAGTTTCTGTGTCAGGTTGTTTATCTCAGTTTCAGCTAAAGCCAACTCTGAAGGATGGTTTTACTCACACATTCCTATTATACCCTAAGTTCTGCTAAGAGGTGGCTGAAGCATAGACAACCCATGGGGAAGAGCAGTGGAGGGTATTTTCTCATTCCTTGGGAATCCACTGAGCACAGGGAAAGAGCATTCTGGAGTCCATGAGGGATTTGAAAGGTTTGCAATAGCAAGTTAGGACTCTGCAGCAAGGGGACTATGGAATGAATCTCCCAGGGGTGGGAAAGGACTAGGCAGAATTTCCTTTAATTCAGTGGAAATGAAAAAAATACTGGACAGGCAAAGTTGTTTATGGATGCTTGTTTCTTACTTCTTTGTCTTGCCCAGTGTTTCCAGATTTAAAATGTTAACTATGTTGGCCTATATTTCAGTATATAGGAAAGCCCTTTTTATTCAAAAGCAGCTCCTGCCAG
Organism: Dicrurus megarhynchus; assembly: GCA_013399195.1. Taxonomy (NCBI): domain Eukaryota; kingdom Metazoa; phylum Chordata; class Aves; order Passeriformes; family Dicruridae; genus Dicrurus; species Dicrurus megarhynchus. The sequence continues at coordinate 16,166 of VXAD01011604.1, read as the reverse complement.
ATGAAAAACGTTTTCATCTCTCTGAGAGGAGATGAAGGGTATTCACCAAAAGAACAATGTCTGTATAAACCCACTCCTACTCTCGGGGCAATTTGTGGTCCTCTAGCACTGGCCTTTTATAAAGCAACATGGTACTGTTTATCTTCTTGTACGAATGGCAGAGCCATCTCTGCTAGTCAACTACTGAGCTCAATTTTTGTCCTACCATCAAAATACAGAACACTTCTAGGCTCCAACTTTGTGTGTCCTGGTGTAAAAAAAAAAAAAAAAAAGCACTTTCCTATTGCTGCAGCTGCCTAGATTGATTCAGGTATGTTAGAGTGAGGCTTTCTCATTTTAGTCTGCCAAGTTTCTAAGCTCGTTTGCTATGTGGACATGTCTTAGAAATGTATCTTTAGTAGAAATTATTCTTTTTAAAATACGGCTTAATCTCAACTTATAACATTTAAAATTATGGCAACTTTAGAAAAGTGGATTAGATAAATATTTGCCTAAATCCTTCACTATTGTGAAAGATCTTGGTTGCTCCTTCCTTGTCGATTGAAACAAAAACATCAATTATCTCTTCAAACTTGTGCTCTAAATGGATGCACTGTTGTATTAAACTTTTTCCTAGTTACATTATTTCTTGAGAACAGAATTTTCATCTGTGTTCATTTTTAGCCACTACACGTATTTGTCTGGTTCTGCTGCATAATATTTTCCTCTTGAAAAATGCTAGAAGCAAACCTGTATGGTGTGTTTTACTTTACATGAAATCAGCAGATTTCAGTAGCTCCTCTACTCATCCAAAGATATTCCTCACAGATGAGGTTCTTTGCCTCTGATTAAAAGGAGTCTTTCAAAACAGCCAATACTTTGCCAGTTATAAGTTTCTGAATTTAAGTCCTTTTCAAGTATCTTATTTGGCATAGGGAAACCTCTAATTCCAGATAACCTTCTTGAGGTGCTTTCCTTGTTTTCTGAGAATTTTGACTTCTAGTTTGAGCGGGTTTTCTAAGTTTCATTGCAGATAATGTGTGGTGTTCAAGAGTCCCTCAGAGCCCCAAAGCCTAGCACAGGACAGTTCCATGGATTGTCTGTTCCACCTGATTAGCATTAACAAATACCACTTCAAAGCTTATTGGAAACACTTTTTTTCCCTGGATGAAGCCTCTTAACAGAGGAATTTCCCCAGAAGAACACTATTCCTATGAAAGCTGTCAATGTGACCCAGTACACTCCTTTCCTACTAAAAAGAAGCTTGTAATTTTTCTTATCCTTTTGTCTTACTGTCTCTTTCTCTGGGCATTTATCTGAAGCAGGATAGATGGAAAAGCTTTTAAAGGCGGACAGGAGGGAGCTCAGCAGGGGTCCTGAAGAGCAGGGTGTTTGCTCCTGGGCATGAGGGGAAGCTGAGGCAGTGAGAGGAACAGGCATTGGGAAAGAGGGGCTTTAGCTTTTCCCAGCTTTGATCTGGTGTATTCCACTTGCTGAAGCCTCTGCAGTTTCTCCAGCCTTTCCCAAGCAAGGTAGGAGAGCGGCTAAGGAGCAGGAGGTGGAGAGTGCTGGGACATCCAGAACATTATCCAGTTTTTCTTTCCTCTCTCTTTCCCCTGTTGCCCTCCTTCCCCCTCCATCACCCTTTTTTCCTCTCCTTTCTCTGTCTTCTCTTTTCTTCTCCTATTTTCTCTTCCTTTCTTTCTTTCTGACTTTAATTAAATGCCTGTGGCTTATGCATTCTTAAGCTTCAGGATATGCAAGTCCTATTCATCTTTGGAAGAAATCAAAGGGAATAGCACTGGATCTGAGAGGTTTGTGCTGCATCAGGTGAATGTGTCAAACAGGTGTGGAAGTTTGGTCTTGCACAAATGATTGGGGTGTGACAGAGCTCGTTTGAGCAGTAATTAGCAGCTGGAATTAACCCGTACTGTGTGCTGGTGGCATTTAGGAAACTGCTGGTGTAAAGTCAGGCACAGCAATGTTTGGAATAAGGTATCACCATCCCTGGAAGTGTTCAAAACCATGTGGGTGTGGCCATGGGGCCATGGTTTAGTGGTGAACCTGACAGTGCTGGGGGACTGGCTGCACTTGATGATCTTGGGGATCTTTTCCATGGTCAATGACTCTGTGGGTCTGTGGTTTCCCTGGGTAACTGGCTTGAGGCATGGAGATGTCAGAGCCTCTGCCAGCAGAGCAGTTAATTAGATTGTGTGATTTCTTTGAAAGAGCCTCATCTCGTGCATTCCCAGCTTTTTCATCTGGCTGGAAATTCCCTTTCAAAAACAAACAGAAGGGTGTCTTGGACTTGAAATCTTGCAATGCCTCTTTTCTATAAAGAAGTCCAAACTGGCACTTTATTTTTCACTTAAATGCGTGAATTTAAAACAAACTTTTCCCCATTTGCTTAGCACAGATACGACTGAAAAATAAACCCATGTGTGCCATTTACATTATCATGAAAAGTACAAAGAAGTCCAACTAAGTAACTTTCCCCTCTTTTTTATTTTTTTTCTCACTGAAATGCTTTTAGTTTTGGTTTTGTTTTGGTTTTTTTTTTTTTTTTTAAATTTGGAAAGAACCCTGCTAATTGCAATTTCTCTGCAACTGTTCTGCTCAGTGTGTGTGTTCACTGAGAAAACAACTCTGTGGTTGGTGCCCAGCCTGCAGCGCACTTGCATCCCCCTCCCCTGCAGCCATGGGCTGAACAATTTGTGGTGTGTTTCCTCAGGAATGGCACAATCATGGTAACAATCAGTAACTGGTTGTACTCAAGAATTTCTTATGGCAAACCAAAGATGTGTTTGTGTGGATTCACTCAGTTTAGGTTTCACGGTGTTCTGGCTGTGCTTCCAGCATTTCCTTTGGAAAACTCCTGTGTACCTGGTTTATTTAAAAATTCTGCCAAGAGTTTGAATGTTGGGGTTTCGTTACAGTAGTACGCCATTCTGGGAAGGTCAGGTTGAAGCACCATTGTTTCTTGCTGTAGTTTTATCATGGCACCAGGGTTTCATGTAATTATGTTGTTTTGTTCTTAGTCTTATGCTGTGACCGTCCCTCTGTGTTGGTGAATTTATAATGTGATAATCATTTCAGGTTTGAAGGAAGTTTCATAGGACAGATGTAGAACTAATCAATTTAGTGGGTTGGGTAAGTGGGGTAAAGAAGTTTTTGGAATTTAGCAGTCAGTGTAACTGTTGCGTGAAGCATAACTCTGCAATTTTCTATGTCTTTACCGTGAAAAAGGCTGTTACTCTGTCTGGGACACAGCTACACAATGAAGTACAGTTTAGAAAAAAAGAAACAAAAAGCCCAGGAGAAAGCAGCATGTCCAATACATGATTAAATACTTCTCGATTTAAACTTTGGCTTACTGTCAAGGTTAATTTAGAAAATCTTTCTTTGAGGAATATGTTTTCCTTTTACAACACATTTATGATCTTTGAACAGGATTAACTTGCTGTGTATTCTCTTCATGGCAATGATTTACATATTTTATTTATGCCCAGTTATGGGATCTGAGATCAAAGCGTATCTTCTATGCATTTTTTTTTCTTTAAATAGAGTTTGCCTAGACCAACCAGATTTGCAAGAGGAATTTTCACAGCAAACCTGATTTATCTTTCTTGATTTTTTAATGTTTCTGCAATTCACAAGGTATTCCATGTGTAACTGCTTCTTGAAAAGTAGTTCTGCTTTAGAAGAGGAAGTAATACTTTGAGACTACTTTATCTTGACTAAACTGATCTAACTGACCCATTGTTCCTGACAATGACTGCTGCTCATGTTAGGTTTTCCTGTGCGCTGTCAGGATTGCGATGTAGGACAGGATACTAACAGAGAATTTTCAGCTGTAGTATTGGAAACCAGAGACATATCTGAGATTATCCACTTATTCTGAATCCCAGCCCAGAGAGATGAGTTTTTTGCTTCTCACTCTTCCCCTTCCCTTGCCCAGTTATATACTCAATTTTCCTTTTTCATCTTCTCCACTTTAAGTATGTCTTTTTGAAAGCTTTATTGATTGGTGTGACTTAACTGGAAACTACAGAAAATGAATGATAATGAGGAAAATCTTTTTAAAATATAGGTCATGATACATACAAAGGCAAAAAGTTCTTATCCTCCTGTGTCTGCTTAATAACACGGACNAGCGTTCCAAGGGTTCCATCTGCCCTTCTCCAGCAGCCTGCTGAGTGGACTCCCCTTCCCGGAGACTGGGGGTGGGGGGTGACCACTTACCGGCTCCTCCCGGGCATCCTTTCCTTTTTCTCCCTTTTTGTTGTTCTCCCGGTTGTGTTTTGTGTTAATAAATAGTTCAGGTTTTTTTCTTCCACTTTCATTGCTTTTGTTAATTTTTCCCCTTTGGTGGAGGAAAGGGGGAGGCCCCTTTCCCTTGGAAGGAGGTGCTCACTACAGAGCGTCTCCTCCTAAAAATTTTGTCTCTAAAACCGGGACAACGGAGCTTCCCTGCATGAGACACAACCCTCTCCCTCTCTGCTTTCCTTGGTTCTAATGGAAACTTCTGTAAACAAATAGAAAACACTTTTCCAAGCTATTTATTTTTCCATGACAGGAAATATGACAGACAAATGTACTGCAACACAACTCTTCCATGGCTTTGCATACAAAATACATAAGTACAGGATCACCTGACACAAGTGATCCTTTGCCTACCTGGCTGGAAAGGCTTTTGGCATTGTTAAACTTTGATAGTGTTAAACTTTGCAAGTGCTTTTTTATAGGTGCTTCCAGTGTTATGGCACTGTGATGGTGAACACATTAATGAAAGTACTTAGTCTAACAAGTAGGGTGTACAGAAGGCAGAAACCTCATATGTATCTTTGTCTTTTTGAAGGCAAGTTGTTTAGGGAATATACTGAATTATAATTTTTCTCTGGAGTGTCTCAGCACGTTCACTAAGATAACAGCACTGCACAATTTCAAGTGCAGTTTGACTTCTTGACAGAAAAATCAAACTCACTGCTGAAGACCATTTCTTTCTTCAAAAATTGCATACGTGAATCATTAGCACCTTTAACAAGATGGAAGATCTCCAAGTCTGGTTTGGTCAATAGCTCTCAGCTTCCAACAGGGAACTGCAGCAATTTCTTTCAGGGTTTTGGCACGTGTCTCACAAAACTGATGAGCTTGTTCACAGACACTCTCACTTTATAGTGAGACATATGGTATGCTTTGTGTTTGTGAGTTTCTTCGATATTGTCTCTCTGGCACAACTTAATGTTCTTTAATTTTTGCAGAAAAAGAGAATTTCTTAGTTTAAAGTGCAGCAAGTGTGTTTTAGGAAATTCTTTTTTTTTAAGAAGGAAGTAAGGGAGATTATAAGGTGCATTATTTGTTTCAGCTCTCTTAATGGATAGTTACATTTTTGGGGTACATCCAGTGAAGAAGCTAGGCAACAAATGTCTGTATTTAAACATATCCATCCATTATATGTACAGCATGCTGCAGAATACTTGCAGGAGACCTTTCAGTTCTTCTCAAGGATTGAGGTTCTGTTTTCTCAGCTTAGCCCTTGGCAATAGTTCCATTCCTTAATCAAACCTTGAAATGCTGAGACTCCTTTGAAGGAAGTAGCCCATTGCTGCATTTATTATAACACTGTGGTGCAGCTCTGAAACTGCAGGTCAGCAGTTAACACCGTGTGTATAATAATACAGTTGTTTTTATTTTTTTGTGTTATGATATATTCCATATATTTTCATTTGCTTCCATGTTCTCTGGTCACTCCATTGTGGAAGACAGCTGTGGAATTCTTTACAGTAGTCCCAGAAGTTACTTCCTTCTGGAAACTATTAGATTTGCTGAAGACTTTAATTTTTTTTTGGGGGGGGGAGGGGGCAGAATTGAATGTTTTGAGAAATAACCAGTGAAGAAACATTCCCTTTCAAAGTGAGGACCAGCCCAGTACTCCAAGGGATTTAAGGTTTCAGGGAAAAAAAGAAAAAAAAAGAAAAGAGCTGCTGTGCTGAGGGAGAGTTTATTTTATGGTTTTGCCTTGGCTGTGTTTTCTCTTTGTCTAAAGAAAAAGTCATAAGGGGTGAACTGTATAGTTACTCTTTATATGAAAAACTTCCCTTAAAAAAAAGCAAAACAGCAAGTGGCAATTGCCCTGCTTCTGTTGTCACTGCAGTTATCAGGCAGCAATAAAATCCTTCTTCTGTAGTCTTTATTGTCATCTGCTGACGGGAAGCTCCTGTTGTTTCGGGCTGCTAAACTTTCCTTTTAATAGCAGCCTGCAGCCTTTTAGACCCAAGTTATGGGCTATACACTAAACAAAAGAAAAATTGGGGGAGAATAACAGAAAACTTAATATTTTGGGACCTGCCTATGTTTTTAGTAAAATCTGGCTTTTGAACATGGAAATACCTCTTTTTTAAAAATTTAATTTAATGCCTTTGTGACTGTTTAATATGATACAAGGAAAAGAGAATCTTTAGGGGCAAATAAAATAGTGTTTTGATACAGATCTTGTATGAAAGCTGTTGACCTTTCACTCTACGAAATCACATTGCCTGTACTCCCTCTGTACTATTTTGAATACAAAGTGTGTAGAAGGAGATTAAACATGCAAGTGGTACCATGACTGATGGATGTATCATCAGTTCTGTGAGTTTTAAGGACATTTCCCCATTTAGGCAATTTTTGGAGTGTGGCTTGTGTCTTATAGTTTAAAAACTGCAACACAAATGCCCCTGGGAACAGGGCCGATTAGGCTGAGAGGCTCCAGGTCAAACACAGAAGTTCTGAAATAAATGAGAGTGGAATGAGGACAAGGAATTGAGCAACTTAAGGAGGGATGGAAGCAGTTGGTGGTGGGGGTGGGAGGTGTACAATGTAGGACTGTAAACAGCTTCTGACAATCTTTCCGTATCTTGGACTGTTTGAGGGCTGAGGATCTGAGTCTATTCTTGGAAAGTGTTCCCTTGAGTGCAGTGCAGCTTTAGGCACGCGGGAGATGGTGGCAGTGGTGGTTCGCTTCCCGAATGTTGGCAGCTGACTCGAAGACACAGAAGGATCAATAGTGCACCTTCTGCCCCTTAGCTGTCAATATGGTGCCTAATTCCTTTGTTCCTGAGCACCGTTTGCCAGCGACCGCTGGTTCCAGAGGCCACTGTTGTGTGAAATGGTTCCTCTAGGTTATGCACAGGGATGGCCAAAAACTGATTAAAAACTCAGAAGTGACTGGTGAAGACAGATCTTGCGTGTCTTTATTAACATAAAAATTGGTATTAAATGAGACTGTCACTTCCATCTACTTTGAAAAATCTGTACTTTCTGGGCCATCAGCCAGGGGCTCTTGGATCTCAGAATAATTTTGCAACTTGATGTACAATAGACCCTGTGCTAATATGTGCTGCTAGACTGCTTCTCTAATGAAAAGAGAGTGCCTTTCCCTACCTGTTACCTCAGCTCTGCCAGACCTCTGTCTGGTAAAGGAAAACTGGCAAGAGCAGCATTATACAATCCCAGCCCAGAAGAGATTTCAGGTGGAAAAAAATCCCATTGCTAGAAACACAGAATTCAGGATTGGGATTTTTTTCTTTTTGGGTGTTTTCTTTTTCCTTTAAATAATGCCTTCATTTAATGCAGACTCTTTATTTTCATTTGCATGAAGGAAGCTTATCAAATGTAAGAAATTATTCCTCATAAAGTAAAAAGTAAACTTTGAATGTGGAATTATTCTTTTGACTCAGTAAATTGCCTCCCTTGGGTTTTACTAAATTAAGGAGTGTTTTTGATTTTTCCTCCTATTGTACGGTGTTTTCTCCCCCACACCCAGTCATAAATATCTTTAGTTGCAGTTTAGAACAGTATCTTTATATGAAACTAATTAGAGTAATTTGTAATGAATGAAGTCAGATGTTTTCAATATTGACTATAGCTGAGCAACTGGATTTTTAAGAATTTTTAATAAAACTGGCTTTAAATGCAGTCAGATTAATTCTGGGATGAGTTTTCTTAGGAGCCAGCTTGTGATGAACAATGAATTAGCTTCACAAACTTGAAGTAAAGCCTAGTTCACTTTTGACCTAGGTAGGTGTAGTAAAGGGGAGGTGATAATGCCATAGATTCCACTGATAAAAATGCAGCTCTGAGACCTTTGGCTTTTTGGATTTCTTGGGGGTTTTTATGAGGAAATATTTAAAGTTTGACCTAAATATGATTCTGTGGTTACTAACGGTGTGTGTTTTAGTTATCTGGCTTTCTTTATTCTGTTTAGTATACCCTAAAGGATATTTTGATTGTAAAATAACATTAAAACAGCTTGCCTTATGAAAATAAATAAGTATAATTGTGTGAACAGCTTCCAAAAAATCATGCTTTGAACAAAAAGAATCATGAAACCAGAGAGCAGTTTGCATTTGGATTTGCTAAACAAAGAACTATCTGGTTTAACAAGCATTAAAGTATCTAAACTCTTGATTTCCAGTGTACCCACCATCTTGTGGGAATGTTGCCAGAGGATTTGAGGTTATACTTTAACAGGTAACTTAACACTGTTGCACATTCCCTTTTGTGCTGGTGGAATGATTGGAGTTGTGCTAAGTATCTATCAGCTCTTAAAATGGTCTTCTATAGTGCCCAATAGAGTGTGTTTCTGATGAAACAGATATGTATTCCCTCAAATTGATTTCTCATAGGATTTTCTTTCTTTTAAAATATTTCAACACTTTAATGGAAAGTGTCTCTTTGGTTTTCCCTGGGCTGTAAAAATAAATTAATTTTTTAAAAAATCTGAAAAAAGCTTATGTAAAAAAAACCCAAAACCACCAATCCGCCAAACCCCCAGTATTTAAAACCAATCAAACTTTTTAAATTTCCTACACTTACCACAGCAGAAAAATGGACCTAGGAAAAGCAGAGACACTTGACCAATCCGTCATTAAATCTGTGAATTAAACTTGCTGGTTAAGTTCAAGATAACAGGGCATTCCAAATATGTTCCAAGTTGAGGTCTGTGGGCAAAAACTCTTTGAAAGTTAGATGAGTGAGAGTTTACATGACTTGAGGGAGTAATAACAGTTCTCATGCGATCCTGCAAAGTAAACTTGAAACTTGCACAGATAAACTGGCCAGGCTTATTGATCTGTTTGATCAAGGGAAAGTAGCCTTACAGGAAATGTGTTATCTAGACACACATGATTACAAAAGCCTGTTTTTCCATCAGTTGGAGAAGCAAGATAAATAATTGCTTAGCTTGGTTGACTGAATCTGTTGGGTATGATTGGACTGGAAAGTGTCCTGAAGGGGACTGGTGAGGTAGGTGGGGCTGGTGCCTCTGTGTCTGCAGCAACACGTTTGCACTAAATTGTTTATAGCAATTTGGAGGCTGCTTAGGTATTAAGCTGCTCATCTGTGAATACCACTTGCTTTCTCTGTTATTTACAGTATTTTAATGAACTGGAACTTCATCACTTCAAGTTTTGGGAGAGCTGTTTACATACTTCACCTCTGTGTGTTTGTGCAGTGCACTTCTTGGCTTTGCTAGATCATGTTCAGAAACAAACCTCCTCATGAACAAAAAATGCTATATTCCATGAAACTGAGTGGAACTGGGTGAATACTGGGCTTCTAATTTAAAAAACATGAAGTAAATTGTCATGCTGAGCAAAATGAAGAATTATTTCAGATCCAATAAATACTTCACTCATTTTGTTTTTTAGCTTACTACTTAAGCATCTCCTAAATTAGGTATTTTATATGAAAATATTTGTTTGGGTAATGTGCCTTAGTAAAGAATGTTTTGAGGAAAACAGGCAAACTGCTTGGCTGAATAATTATGTCTAAGTGAAGTTGTCTTTTGGGATAGAAAACATTTTTCTTGCTCCTAAATTGGTATTTAGCAAGCCCTCTGAACACAGTATGTGAGCCACTTTTTTATTGGTCACTTTAACATCATGCCGGTGAAGGAAAAAATAAGATCCTTGAAGTGAGAGTTTTCAAATTGCTGTGGCTAATTCTGCCTGAAGGGAAGTCTAAAATCTCTGTTCTAAATGATCACTTAATGTTTCATGGGGATGCTGGGACAAGATCTGGATGATAAAGTAGTGCTTAAGCTAATTAATGTTATTGATGACATGTGGCCAGGAGCCACAATAACGAGATTAAATTTCTCAGGAATAAAACTTACTTGATAACTTCCAGTAGAGCAAAAGTGTAGGAGTAAAGTCATCCTGTTTAGAGTCCAATCCTGCCTGGGATTTAGAAAAATGATGTTAAGAATATGCAATTGTAGAACTCAGAAAAAAATGTTACTTTTTAAGGCTCCAGTTGGTCCTGACTGAGTTTATAATGTTTCCCAAGCATTACACTATACCTGAATTGCAGCTTTTTTCCTACCCCACCCTTTTCCATGTAGACTGGCTTTGCTGAACTGAAGAAATCTCCCCCCTGCACCCCTGAATGCACCAAACTGAGAGGATTGGGAGATGCTGGTGTACTTTTCCAGCATTTTTGGGAAGATTTTTGTGGGGCATTGCATCTCTGCTAGCTTTCAATAAAATGATTAAGTTAACCACCTTGAACCCAGATAACTTAGATTATGAGGCTCATTCAAAGGGTTATTTTCTTGACCTCACTGGGATCAGCAGGCAGCAGGATAGTCTGAGTTTGTGACAGTGCTGTGTCAAGGAAGCACTTGGACACATCTTTATAAAACTTACTCTTATCTTGAGCTTATTTTTACATTCTTCCAAAAATTATTCTGTATCTTACTTCCATTATAAAAACTGCACAGCAACTATCAGAATTAATTAAAAAAAATACATCTAAATGAAAAATACAAAAAAACCCACCAGCCCAAATATGCAATATATTTTAAAATACGGGCGTTGTGCATTGCCATAATAAATTATATCTGTTAATTGCAAGTAGATCACATTTCTCCTATTGCAGTATTCAGACATCACTTGTTCAGCTCTTTGTTGCACAATAAACTTTGTGCTTATCTGCAGTAGCTTTAGTCCTTGTGTCTGTCACTAAAGTCAAGGCTAAGGGAAATGTGTCCAACTCAAACTAAGATTTTTAATTCAGGTAATGCTGGTATGCTTAAGGTAAAAACCATTTGAGAAATAATAGAATTCATCTCCACCTGGTTTTGCTGCAACTTCATAATAATACTATGTATGACAACATCTCTGTTCCTTGTCTCTTCACATTCTCTGCAAACTGTCTGACTGTAGTTTGGAAATACCCAAAATTAGGATGATGAACTTCGGATGTTTCTTTCTAGTTTGGAGCATGGGACAGTTCTGTTGCTGGGTGTCTTGTGTTCTGTACCAGTACCTGAGTTACGCTTTTCAACTGAACAACGAGTACTTGAACGTGTGCAGGTAACAGCAGTGAAAAGCTTCATGCTACCCAGTGATCTTTCCTCATTGAATTATCAACTCATGATGAGTCAGAATTGCTAACTGTGAAACTGGGCTTGCAAAGAATGAGCATCACCATAATCTCACTGAAAAAACAATATATTTTTTAAAAACTCTGTGCAGCTTTATTAGAAGGAAAGATTATTAGTTTATGAGGAAAAACAAAGCAAGGAAGATGGAGAGGTTTTCAAGAATGTGAAAACCCCTAGTGGTGGACTGCGTAAAATGTGGGAGAATGGCTGTCTCCCAGCTGACTTCTACCTGTTGTAACTAAAATACTTATCCTTTCCTTTTTAACAAAACAAAACCCAGCCCTATGCCTTGAAAACTGTGAGCCCAGAGACAGCTTTGATCTTATCTGACTATTGTTTTTCCTCTCTTTCACAGATCTGAAGTTGCATGCTTTAAGTCATACCTGAAAAGCCACAGAGCTATATCTCTTTTAAATTTTTTTTTTAAGGTTTTCATACCCTGCTGATCATTTTCAAGGTTTTCTCCCTATCCCTGGGGCTCATTCTCCAGAAGTTCTGCTGTGACAACCTTTTGCATTTAGTGAAAGTTACCTGCAATGACCAGTCAAACAAAGCCCTGGGAAAACTTGAACTCCTGGGTGAAACTGGGCAAAACATTAATCTCCCACATCTGAAGCCATGAACTGCCAAGTACTGTCCCCAGTGCCATATCCTGTCCCCCTGTAATTTACTGATGCCATTTAAAAGGGGTTGCCAATGAAAACAAGTTTTAATATTTTTGTCATTTCTGCATTGGCATTAAAATCCTTGACCAGAAAAATCAGATGTCAAAATTTCTAGGATTCTTAAATAGCAAAGCTGTCACTTTCACCTCTGCATTTTAGAGTCTCTGAACAGTCACACAAGGTTTTAGACATTACATAAAAAGTCACTGGTGTTCAGCTATACCTGTGCATCAGCAAACACTCCTGGTTATGACTTTAGTCAGGAGCAGCAAGCCCAAGAATGAGCCAAGCAGGCTGTTCCAAGCAGTGCGTTCTCATGTCCTGCACAGCAGTAACTGGGAATTCAGTAATGGATTCAGAAGTCTCGGGGTGCACAGGAAGCCACAAAGACTTGGGGATGCTGAAATGGACCAACGTGGAGCCTGTGCCTGGGCTCTACAGGGCTGAGCTCCAACCGTATGATCTTACAAAGCTTGAATGGACACACCAGGTGCCATTGGAGACTCTGATTCCTGGTTCCGTGAGCTCCAAGATTCAGCTTGAACNGCCTTTTGCCAAACCACGTGCAGTTGTGCCCACAGTATCCCCCCGTTTGGCATTCCGGCTGGTGCGGATGCCTTGTTGAGCAGGTGCCGCCATTCGGGCTCCTGCTGTTCCTGTGCACTCTGCTGCCGTTCCTGTGGCGTCCAGAGCCGCTTTGGCAGCAGCGACTCGGCAGCCCTGCTCGAGGAGGCATCGCTGCCCTCCCCATGGTGGCAGCAGCTGTGCGGGCCCAGAGCTCTGTGTCAGAGGGGACGCGGCCACAGCACCGTGGCCTGGGCAGCCATGGGGGCCCAGGCTGGCCACCAGCCCTGCCTCTGCCCACTGCCCTGGCAGCACCCAGTGGCCGTGTCCTGGCAGGCCCCCTTGCCCTCCTTGTCCCCAGTCAGCCCAGCCAGGGCACCTCGGGGTCCCCACCCTCCTGCTGAGGCCTGGTTTCGAGGGCTTCTGCCGCAGGCCTGGGAGACGCGTCGGGGAAGCGCCAGAGCAGCCAGGTGGCAGGAACGAGGCGGCTGCCTGGGGGCTGCTTATGGCCTCTGACACCCAATTCCTCAGAGCTTCCCACCACCCCAGCCCCTCAGGGGCCTCCTGTCCCCTTGTAGCCTCCTGCCACCCCCCCCCTCAACATCCCCCTCCTGCCTTCCCACTGCCTTGTCCTGTCAGGGACTCCGCAGCACCTCATCCCTTCACGGCCTCCCACCGCCCCGGCCCCCCAGGCTCTCCCCCAGCCCGGCCAAGCTGCCCGGCAGCACTGCAGCCCCAACAGAGCTCCAGAGGAGGCGGACAGACAGGCACCTCGGAGCCCTGAGCAATCCAGCCAGCAACGCACGGGCAGGAGGACACAGATGGGGGTTCCTGCCTGGGACAGGGCTTGTGGCCATCTCCAGGCGTCTCTCAGGGATCCCCGCAGCTCCAGCCCCTGCCCACCCGCTCTGTCGGCAGCGTTACGGCTTCAGCAGAACCACCAAAGACCAAGGGGCTTCTGGCCATTTTCCCTTCCATACTGCACGCCCAAGCAACTTGCCGAGCGCAAGCACCCTTTTCCCCTCTTCCCCATTGGCCTGTGGACATTGGGCACCAAAAGAAAGATCCTGGGAGTCTGTGTATTATAACACATTCTATATTTCTATTCTACAGAATATAGAAAAGAAAAATCTTAAAGAAAAGAAAATCCCCTCTGGCTTAGGTGGTCCCAGCAGGCAGAGCCTCCCAGATCAGCTCTCCGCAGAGCTCCAGAAGCGCAGCCGGCCAAGGCTTGACAGACGAGGCCGTGCCTTCCATGCCCTGCGGAGTTGATCCTGCAGCCTCCAGAATATGGAGTATCGAGATCTCTGTAGGGACCGGAGGATGTACAGTGTTTGAAGTGCCAGGTCGGAGACGGCAGGGCTGATGTCCTCTATCAGGTGTTCAAGGGCTGGAAGAGAGAGGAGCAGAGCCACGGTCAGATCCCGGATCTCCGGGGACCCGAGGAGAGCCCCCTGCCAGGGCCATCCCAGCCCGCTCTTGCCATGGCCAGGAGGGAACAGGGACCGACGGGATCATCCCAAAGGTGCTGGCCACCAATGCCCCACGCGGCCCTGAAACCCCTCTGTGCTCTGCCCATGCCACCCCTTGTCCGCACAGGGAGCAGAGCCCTCCGCAGCCGGGCCAGGGACTGCAGCTCCCACCGCCAGCCGCCGCTGACAGCCCGCTGCCCTCACTCACCTTTGCACATGAGCTGGAGCTCTTTGTGATGCCCTCTCATGCTCCGCCCGGCAATCTCTGGGAATACAGAGCCTGTCAGGGCCCCAGCGGCACAGCTGCCCCTGAGGCCACACGCTCTCCTCCCCCTGGCAGCGCTCAGCCCGGGCCCCTGCCTCACCCTGACGCCCGAGGGCAGGCGGGGCTCCGCGGCCCCGGGCCCGGATCCCGCTGCCGGAGCAGCAGCCGGGCGGGGAGGGGCCCCGGGCTCGTGGCTCACCAATGAACCTGACGGCCGCCTCTCGCAGGGGCTCCTGCGGGCTCTCCAAGTACGGCAGGGCCAGGCGCAGGTGCTCGGCCACTCGGCTCTCGTCCTCTGCCAGCTGGAGAGAGCGCCAGGAGGGAGGGGTTGGCGCGGGCCCAGCC
>VXAD01011594.1:40328-59725 GCA_013399195.1 Dicrurus megarhynchus | reverse complement strand
GAAAAATACAAAAGTACTTTGTTCATTAAATGACTCGAGGGTGGGGGGGAGAGATGTGTTTCCTTTACAGGATGTTTACGGTTTAGATTAAGCTCGCTCAGCACTATGAAATCATGGTATGCACAGGAAGACTTATATAACCGTAAATGGAAAAGGTCATCCGAGAGGCATAGAGGAAGACTTCGAGCCTTCAGCTTCACGACCACCAGGAAGCAGAAAAAGACCCCCTAGCAACATGACGCGCAGACGCAGAGTACAACAAGAAGTATACGTAAACCCGGAAATAGAAGCGTATAAAGAGACAGACTTTCGGAGGGAGAGTGCGCGCCCTTGGTAGAGCGGAGACTCCCCGGCCGCCCCGCGCGGTTTTGCTTGCTGTCTCTTGCTTAATAAATCAATTTGATTTAATCGACTTGGCTCCTGTCAAATTTACTGAGTCAATCAATAACACTATCACTGCAGTCTCTTATATTTGGGTTATTATTGTCAAAATGTCTCCTGATAAGTATACAAACAGAAGGTCGAAGAGTAGTGAATGAAGTCAATGAAGCATGCTACCTTCTGCAATGGTTAAATGCATGCCAAGCTGGCTCCCAAGCTATTTGTTTCCTATTGAAGCGTAAAAACAAGCAAACACTGCAAAACACCAGGCTCTTCCTTTAATCCTTTTTTCTTTTGGGCCAACTGGGCTCTTCTCTCAGTAGGACAGGAAGTCCTACAGTGCTTACATGCACCTGTGAAGGTTAGTTTTTCCTCCTCTCTTGTGTAGTTCTTCCCCTGTCTCTCACATTGCTTATGAGATCTCCAGGGTTCACATCACATCTGTCTTGACTGTTTATACAGAGTCCTTGTCTAATAAAAAAGATGCCATATTATGTAGTCACTTTTCAGATAGGGTTGTACTTTAATTATTAGCATAAACGGGATTTTTTTTGGTAAAAAGTGAAAAGATCATACTTTGAAATTAACTAGCATGCTAAGTAAACTAATAACTATATATATTTCATAAGCATGGAGCCTAGAGACTTAATCAAAAGGGCCAGAGAAATTGCTTTTCATGTTTTGATTAAGTCTATTTGAACCCAGACAAGAAAAGTGCAATATATACTGAGGGAAGAATCCAATAGAATACCATTGATTTTGCATCATATATTATATTTTAAAAATTTTTAAATATGCAATAAAAAAATAGAGCTGCAATAATCCTGAGATCTCCAAGGAATTCACAAAAAAAAACCCAAACCAAAAAAACCAAAACAAACCCACCAAAAAAACCTCAACCAAAACAAAAACAAACAAACAAAAAAACCCCAACCCCAAAACAAAATAAAAAACCCAAAGTAATTATAAAGGAAACATTATTGTGTGACAACTTGTAAAAAGAAAACATTCAAGTACTAAAACCATAATGCCATATACTTTCTTATATTTATAAGAAAGTATATCTTAAAACTAATATATAATTTTACAATAGTTTTGTTCTAGAATCCCATTCCTTCAACTATTGAAAGTGCATAAACAAATAAACATTTTTCTGAAGGCATCCTCCTGGCTCTTTGGGTTTGTAGACAGAGAATTACATAGAATCATGTGTGAGTATTCTAAAAGTTAGTCTAATTGTCTGTGCATATACATGACAGAATTGTCTCTACTGCTCATTCTTTTAACATTCCCTACAGAAAAAACAGGTTGAAGGAATATTAAATTTGTGAAGTTATGCTTAGAATTCCAGAAATGCCAGAATCAAACTTTAATTTTAAACTTAGAGCTACCTCAGTAGTTCATCTACTATGCCATAATCTTTACGTACAAAAGGGACACCCAACACCCCATCATTTACAATCACCATAGCATCTTTGCTGTCTGCATCAAAAGCAACATACAATGCCTGCATCCGACAACTAGGGGTAACACAGCAAAATGGCACCATGCATCCAAAGAGGTGAAGGATAACAAGCTGCAATAGGCAAAAAACCCTGTAACATAACAAATTTTGGTATTTTAATTTCTTCTTTTACTATCCTTGAACTTAACACCTACTAAAAAATCGTCTGTCAAAATCTTCACCTGCTGCTAATACTACTTCTTCCTGTCTGCTTTTTGGCCTTGTTTGAGGACATATTCTCTCCCTCCTCCTACAGGCCTCTTCATTCTGATTTGCAGAAGTAAGTACCTTCATGTTGCTTTTTCTCCCCTTTCCAGGATTTTGCTCACAAATACACGATGTGTAATGGTGAGTAGGGGGAATCAGAGCCTCATGGCTCTGCTGGTCATGGCCAAACAAGAGAGATTTTAGGGCATTGGGATGACTGGTTAAGGGATCAGGAGCACAGATAGTGTTTGTCCTCCTCTCTCCTGCCACTTGCAGGGAAGGATGAGAGAAGAAACAGGAAGATCACAGACCAATACCTGGCTCTGAGCTTGGTGTCACTGGCAAAATTGTGGGTTCTTTGATCATGGGTTGGTTTACGTGACACCAGGCCTGCTGGCAACAGATGGGGTACACCTGTCTCAATGGAGGAAAAGGAACTTGCACAGGAGCCAACAGGACTCATAGATAAAGTCTAGGAGAAAGGGCCTGCTAAAGATAAGCCTGGGGGCAGCATGACACTGAGGGGTGGTGCACTAGCGAGGTCACTTGTGCAGCCATCTTGGTAGAGGTATGTTGCGGCGGTTGTGGCCGCCGCCAGAGTGACCAGTGAGCAACAGGGCTCGAGAGCAGTTTTGGATTCATGTTGGGCCAGCTCAGAGGTCTAACATCTTCCCCAGAGTTAGGCTGAGTTCCCACAGTCCCTTGTTCTGGTATGTAAATTGCTCAATTGCGGTTGGCCTGTTGTCCTTCTGCCCAGTTTCATGTAACACTCCTTGAATACGTATTAGTTCTGGAAGGTTCTAAGTTGTTTGACACCCCATTGGCCCCTTACCTGAGTCCCTCCCCGCTTCTTCTCCACTGGCTTGTATGTTATCTATCTATGCCCTCTCCACCCCTTTGCCCTCTCCCAGTTGGTTGGTCGTTCCCCTATAAAACCCCTGGACCCTCCCTCAAATAAACCTCGTTGGAACCCATACAAGACCCCTCTCTGCCTCTTAACTCAGGACTGACTCTTTGGATTACTTCGCCTGCTTGTGTGTTTGTGCCGGTGATCACACTGGCTGTTGAGGGCATCTGTGTGCCGGCTCGGCAGCCCCTCCTGGGCCTCTTCAACGGGGAATGGCATACCTGAGGATTGCCTGTGTCCCTGCAGACACTCGGGGAGACACCAGCGATCACACAGTGGCGATCCCTTCAGTTGGCACAGCAGAATGCATCAGAGGTAGGGGATGAAGACCATGGAACAGCAAAGACATGAGGGCTGTTGATGTGTTAGAAGCCACAGATGTGCCTGAGAATGGCGACATAAGCATTAGAGCTTCTCCCCCTGAAAAGGTGGCAGGATCGATATCCCAAATTAACTGCTTCTACACCAATGCACACAGCATGGACAAGACACGGGACGAGCTGGAAGCCACTATGCAGCAGGAATACTATGACATAGTGAACACCACAGAATCATGGTGGGATGATTCTTGCAACAGGAATGCTGCAATGGAAGGCTATGAACTCTTCAGAAGGGATAAGCAAGGGAGGAGGTGGGTAGCCCTGTGTGCTAGGGAGTGTTTTGATTATCTAGAGCTTAATAATCATGATGATAGGCTTGAAGGTTTGTGGTAAGAATCAGGGGAAGGGCCAACAGAGCAGATATCCTAGTTGGGTTCTGTTACAGATTGCACAACCAAGATGAAGAGGCGGATGAAATATTCTATAAGCAGCTGGGAAAAGTCTCACAAGCATTAGATCTTGTTCTTGAGAGGGACTTCAACTTAGCAGATGTTCGCTGGAAATACAACAGCCCAGGAGGTTTCTGGACTGTGTGGCAGATAATATCCTGACACAGCTGGTGAGTGAGGCATCTGGGGAAGGCATTTCCTGGAACTGCTGTTTGTGAATAGAGAAGGACTGGTGGGTGATGTGATGGTTGGCTGTCTTGGGAACATCAATCACAAAGTGACAGTTTTCAATTCTCAGAGAGAAAAGAAGCAGGGTCAGTAAAACTACCTGGGAATTCCAGAGGGCAGACTTCAGCCTGTTTAGGACACTGGTTGACAGAAACCCTTGGGAGGCAGTCCTGAAAGGCAAAGATATCCAAGAAGGCTGGACATTCTTCAAGAAGGAAATCCTAAAGGCACAGGAGCAGTCTGTCCTCATGTGCCAAAAGACAAGGTGCCGGGAAAGAAGACCAGCCTGGCTGAACAAGGAAATTTAGCTGGAACTTAAGAAAAAAAGAGGAGAGTTTAAGCCTTTTGAAAGAAGGGGCATGCAACTCAGGAGGACTACAAATATATTGTGAAATTATACAGGGAGAAAATTAGAAGGGCCAGAGCCCAATTAGAACTTGATCTGACTACTGTCACAAAAGACAATGAAAAGTTTTTCTGTAAATATATTCCCAACAAAGGCAAGCTAGGACAATCTCCATCCCTTACTGGATGCTGCGGGAAACAGTGACAAAGTATGAGAAAAAGGCTGAGGTACTTGATGGTACCTTTGCCTCAGTCTTTAATGGCAGGACAAGTTGTTCTGAGGGTACCCAGCCCCCTGTGCTGGAAGACAGGGATGGGGAGCAGAATGAAGCTCACACAATCCAAGGGGAAACAGTCACTGACTTGCTACACCACTTAGACACACACAGGTCTACGAGGCCACATGGTATGCAGCCAGACGTACTAAGGGAGCTGGTGGAAGTGCTTGCTGAGCCATTTCCCATGACTTACTGGCAGTACTGGCTACCCAGGAAGGTCCTAGCTGACTGGAATTTGACAAATGCGACTCCCATCTATAAGAAGAGCTGGAAAGAAGACCTAGGGAACTACAGGCCTGTCAGCCTGACCTTGGTGCCACGGAAGGTCGTGGAATAGATCATCCCGAGTCTCATCATGTGGCAGCTGCATAGCAACCAGGGGGATCAGAGCCAGTCAGTAGGAGTTTGTGAAAATCTGGTGCTGCTTGACCAACGTGATCTCCTTGTATGATAGACTGACGTGCTTACTGATGAGGGAAAGGCTATGGATGTTGCCTAACTGGACTTAATAAACCTTTTGCCACCATTTCCAACAGAATTCTCTTCGAGAAATTGGCTTGAATTGGTGGACTGTACACTGTGAAAGCAAACTGGCTGTATGGATGGGCCCAGAGGGTGGTGGTGGATGGAGTTACATTCAGCTGGTGGCCAGTTACCTGTGGTGTTCCCCAGGGCTGAGTACTGGGCCCAGTTCTGCTTAATATTGTTATTAATGATCTGGATGGGGAATCAAGTGCACTCTCTGGCACTGTATGAATGACACCAAGCTGAGTTGGAGTGTTCATCTGCTGGAGAGTAGGAAGGCTCTGCAGAGGGGTCTGGACAGGCTGGATTGATGGGCCAAGGCCAGTGGTGTGAGGTTCAACAAGGCCAAGTGCCACGTCCTGCCCTTGGGTCACAGCAAGCCCAGGCAGCGACACAGACTGGGGCAGAGTGGCTGCAAAGCTGCCCACAGGATGGCCAGCAGGACTAGGAGAGGGATTGTCCCCCTGTACTCGGCGCTGGTGAGCCTGCACCTTAAGTCCAGTTCTGGGCCCCTCACTGCAAGAAGGACATGGAGGTGCTGGAGCATGTCCAGAGAAGAGCAATGGAGCTGGAGAAGGGTGTGGAGCACAAGTCCTATGAGGAGCAGCTGAGGGAGCTGGAGTTGTTTAGGCTGGAGAAAAGGAGGCTCAGAAGAAATGTTATCACTCTTTACAACTGCCTGAAAGGAGGTTGTGGCAAGGTGGGGGTTGGCCTCCTCTCCCAGGTAAAAAGTAACAGGACAAAAGGAGATGGCTTTGAGGGTGCTAATGGAGGTTTTGGTTGAATAGTAGGAAAAGTTTCTTCACAGAAAGAGTGGCCAAGCATTGGAACATGTTGCCCAGGGGAATGGTGGAGTTACCAACTCTGGAGGGATTTGGAAGGTGCATAGATGTGGCACTTAGGGACAAGTTTAGTGGTGAACTTGACAGTGGAATTTAATAGGTGGACTTTATGCTCTTAGAAGTCTTTTCCAAACCAGATGATTCTGTGATTCCATGTTGTTTCTATGTTGTTGCTCTACCAGAATGAAAGGCTTAAGAGCACAACACTGTCAACAGTGGGTAGTCTGAAAGCTAGATAGTTTCAGCCTTCATAAGGGACAGTGAATCCCTCCTGTGGCAACTAAATCTTCCTGTGAGCTTCATGGGCAGCCAGGACCCTAGCTTCTGCTTTTGGTAGATACTGTAAACTCACTTTTGCAACAAATATGTTTGTGGGTATTGAACTGAAAATACCTACCCTTCCACCACAGCTCCCTTTCCATTGCCTGGACAAAGACCTGCACTCATTTTAGCCAAATTCCTTCCATTCTGTCCATAGTGAGACTATGAATGTATACTTTTTTGACTGCATGCTAAAATTGCTTCTTATTGTTTTTTATATTCTCGTTTTGGGGTGCTGGCGAGCTCGGAGCTACCCCCGTGGCCACCCAGCTCCCTACGAGTTTTTAGAATACCTTTCTAGCCTGCTGTGCCCGTTCCCAGGCTGCCCTCGCCGGCAGCTCTTAGGCGAATGCAGCCACAGTCCCAGGGGGTCCCTCGGGGCACCCCCTCGACCTCCCGGAGCGGAGAAAAAAGGCGAGACGGGAGAGCCAAGCACGTGGGGTCTGGTGGTTGTTTATTGTCTCTTTCCCATGCGCTCTTTCTCTGGTGCTGGCCATGCCGCCCAGTTTTCCCCACCCGCGGGGGCGGGGTGGAGCCACAGCAGCCAACAACCAATCAGAAAGGGAGTTCCCAGCCCGGGACCGCCCCGGGACAGCCGGTTTGGAGTCCCTCTGCCACCCGGTATGGATGGTGCCACCTCCACCTCTCCATCTGAAGACAACGCCGGCCCGGGGTCCACCAGGGGCAGGCTGCGTCCTGGCTGAGGCTGGGTGAATCCTGCCCAGCCAGGACAATACAACAGCTTCTTGTGTCTCTGCAGCCACCAAACACAATTTACAGATTGTACTCTCTGAGTGGACATAGAGATAATAACAGTGTCATGAAATTCCTGGGTTTAAGTTGTGCATTATAAACTTGTGTAATAATTGTATAGGTGAAGTAAAATATTCTTACCAAGATGCAGAGTATGAGGATCCAAATTTTTTGATCTTCTGTTACTTCAGTGTGTGATCATGGAAAAATATTCACACTTCTTAATGTTTCTGTTCTCCTGTCTTCAAAAACTGTCTTTGTACTCCTTTGGATGATAACATTGTATTTGAATAGATACTGAATTTGGCAGTAAGCAACTTGCACAATCTAGATCTTACTGTTCCCCCTACACCTTGCCAAAAATAAAAGATAAAACATGCTACACTTACTTGAAATAACTTCTAATTTGTGATACATCCACTTAATCACGGTCATTTTAAAATGCATTTAATCTAAAACCTTACATGAAATTCTGTATCAGGGATGTCTAAATTCAGAAAATATACTCTTGACTTTTTTTAAGAGTGATGTAAAGTAAGTGTGCACTTTTATCGCATATATTGTATTTAGATTCTTGTGAAATGTGGTCCAAATACTTAAGTGCAATAGGATTTCTGTGATTCACGAAGATTATGAAAATACATTAGTCATCATGAGAGCGACAGTTACTTACTGCTTAAAAGCAACAATATGCAGTAACTATAAGGCCTGAAACAACAGTTGGTGATCAGAGAGAATGTTGGGACAGGTCACAGAACTGGAGAACTGCAATGGGCAGATGCAGGGTCTGCAGGAAGAACAGGCTGGGAAGGTGAGGAGGGGACATCATCTTTTATGTGAGAGGGCAGTCGGGATGCATGAGTCTCTGCCTTGGGATGGGTGATGAAGTGGCTGGATCCCAATGGGTAAGGATTACTAGGCAAATCCTAATGTTGGGAGAGGTGTTTATGAAGGGTTAGGAAAGTTGACTTTGGTGAGGGATGTGGGGAGAAAAAGAAAGCTTTCTACAGGTACATTGTTGGGAAAAGGAAGAGAAGGGAAAATGTGGGCTTACTGCTGAATTATCAGGGATCTAGAAATAAGGGACATGGGAAAGGCCTAAGTAGTCAATACCTTCTTCACCTCAGTCTTTAGAGATAAAGCAATCCCAGTTCACTAAGACCAGGGAGCAAGGCCAGGGCAAGGAATACTTATCCTTAGTGGAGGAAGAGCAGTTTAGAGAACATTTAAATAGACTGGATATTCATGCATCCACAGGACCTGACAGGTTGCACCCATGAGTGCTGAGAGAACTTGCCCTTGTCATTGTGAGGCCACTTTCAAGTATCTTTGAAAGGTCACTGCAACTGGACGGCATTCCTGAAGACTAGAAAAAAGCAAATGCCATCCCCATCTTCAAGAAGGGCACAGAGGAGGATTCAGAAAACTACAGACTTACCATCCTCACCTCAATCCCAGGCTCAAAATGTTATAGTGACTTGCACAAACACCAGCTGGTGTGGGGTGGTCACTACTGGTATGCTACAGGGATTGAGACTGAGCCCACTATTGTTTAACAATTTCACTTAGGGCCTAGGAGTGGTGGGACAAGAGTTCAGCCTTATAAAATTTGCAGATGATACAAAACTGAGATGAGTGTTGCTATTCAGACAGATCTGGACAGGCTAGAGAAATGGGTGAACAGAAATATCAGGGGAAAATGCCAAGTCCTCCACTTGGAGGGAAATAACCCTCCACACCACCACAGGCTGAGGACTGACCAGCTGGAAAGCAGCTTTGACCAAAAAACATCTGGAGGTCCTGGAGGGTGAGTAGACCATGAGCCAGCAACATGCATTTACAGCAGAGGCCAACAGCCTCCTTCTCCGCATTAGGAAGAGTGTTGCCAGCAGCCAGGGAGATTTCGTCCTCACTCTCTGCTCAGCCCTGATGAGAGACATCTGGAGTGTTGTGTGCAGTCCTGAGTTCTCCAGCACAAGTGAGACATGAACATACTGGAGTGAGTCCAGCAAAGGGTCACAATGATAAAGAGATTGAAGTATCTCTTACTGAAGGAAAGGCTGAGAGAGCTGTGCATCTTTAGCCTGGAGAAATCTCAGGGAGATATTATTATGGTATATAAATACCTGATGAGCAGAGTAAAGACAGAGCCAGGCTCCTCTCAGTGACAGAAGAAACAGCAAAATTCAAAATACACAAAATTCCATTTAAAAATAAGAAGAAAGTTTTTTACCATGAGGGTGACTGATTGAAGGCTGAATGAGGGTGTTTGTGAACAGGCTGTTCAGTGAAGCTGTGAAGTCTTCATCCCTAGAAATACTCAATCAAACACACAGCCCTAAGCAACCTGCTGTGGCTGACCTGTTCTGGGCAGCTGTGGGACTGTGTGTGCTCTAGAGGTGCCAAGCAGCTTTGATGCTTCTACAATTCTGGAGCTAGAACCTCAGTTGGACCCAATGGTAGCATAGTACAGTCACAGGAACAAAGACTGGACACACTGTGCTACTGTCAATATTCTCTCAACAAAAAAACAGGATCTGAATTTGTATTTAGAAAGTACAAGGGCATGTGGAGTAGATCTGTAGTCTTTCATTCTATATATCACATGCCTTAAGAAAACTCAAGACAGCACCTGAAGCAAAAAAAGAGCCTGTTTAGCCTGAACAGGGATGAAAACCAACATTTGTTTCTGCCCCTGTCTTCTAATGGCAGTCTGTGCCACTGTTTTGGACCATTCACATTTTGCCTTGAGTCTTGGCCTTTGCCTTTCCTAGTTGCTGTTGCAGGGGACACGATGTCCTGTGTTGACTTACCTGCTGTGCTGCCATGCCATGCTCTTGCCTGGCAATCCTGTGACCAGCAGCCTGGTGAGGAAGCTCTGCACTCACAGGATGCCCCTGTTTACCCTGGCCCACAGTTACCCACAAGATGGTCCGGCACAGCCTGGTGTAGCTTGCTGAGGAAGCTCACGTGATGCTCTTAGCAAGGAAGAATTTCACACCCATGGTTTTCAAAGAACTGGAGCTTGTTTCACCACTTGAATGATGCACCAAGGTTATGAAGCGGGCTTGCTGGCAGCAGTCGCACCTGCCCTGATTATCAAGCTCTCACAGATAGTACTTCTGCTCTTCCTGCGTCCTGCTGCTTTAAACAAGCATGAGGCTTGTTGCAGTTGCGCAGCCCAGGTCCCCGCATCAGCCTCCCGGGACAGGCCTTTTGGGCACTTGCTTGACCACCGTTGCTGTCACAGACGTGTCTGCCTCCATTTCACAGCCCTGCAGCCACTACCCATGTGCACAGACAGCATCATCTCATTATAGGATCAGCCTCCAGGAGAGGTATCACAGACTGTGAAAATGACCTGGAGAACCCTATAGAGCTGCAGTCAAATAAATGGGACTCTTCCTATGTGGAATGGGATGTACACTTTTTGAGTCTTTTTACATGATTTTAATTTTAGATGCTACCAAAAAGAAAAAAAGTAAATCCCAAAATAGCAACAGATTTTAAGCTTTAGTATGTAACAGGTTTTGAATTTGACACATTTGATTGTACAAATTAGGAAAGAAATGAAGATGTACATAAGAGGCTTGAATAAATGTTTTCTCTAGGCTCACTGCAATGGGTAAAAAAGTGTAGTGCAAAACTGTACGTATTTATACCAAAAGAAGGCTACAGTGCCCTTGACTGTATACCACAACTCCCACTGCTAATTTGTTTTCCATAACATTGTATGTGTTCGGCTCACTGAGTCAACATACAAAGCCTTATATCACAAACAAAGGCTGTTGTTTACAAATGCCAAGCCTACTACAATACCCTAGATTGGTCTACTCTAGCCCAGCCAGTGATGAAGTATCCCTGTTTGACTTCAGCAAAGAAGCCAAATCTATGTAAATAAGTGGATGATTTGGTTTATAATTGCATGCTGAATTTAAATTAAGATTTACTAGGCATATGTTCTTCCGGGTGGGTATTTGTATTAGAGAAGGTCTCTACTAGATTCTTAAATTTCATCTGCAATATCACCCACTCATGGCGTAGGCAGTAGAGTTCTCACAAACAGTGATGTGTGTTGCATTAAATTACTACTTCAGGTGTCTGAAAGTTATTTTTCTGGAAAGGACAATGCTCACTTGATCTTTATAGCAGTTATGAAGTTCAGCCACACTGTGATGAAGGCAAGGACTTGTACTAACTCTGCCGGACACCAGAGTGTGGAAAGTGACAATTAATTACTTTATCCTTTGTCACTGTCTGGAGTGGATTGATTTAATCAGAACAGATCAAGAGGATGTTGACGATCCATCCATCCATCCATCCATCCAAAGACTTTTCTGCCACTGTCTTTGAGCATAAAGAAGAAATTTTGAAGCCTCACCTGTGGCCAGACAGACAGCTGAACACTTCACTTCTCTGGCGTATGTACAAATGCCACTGCTTAGACTCAGAAATGTCTGACATTGCCATGCCTACAAAAGTCATCAGTTTGGCACCAGTCCCTGACATTGAAAAGTTGGAGCAAAATTACTTCTGTAAGAATTTTTTAAAATGACTATCCCAACTCTGGTTAAACAACTAAAAAGCCTGAATTCTATAATAAAGGAATTTCTTTCAGGATTAGGGCTGAAAACTTTTGTAGTTTTCTGAAAAGAAATACGGATTCTCAGTAGCTTCTATAATCTCAGATTTTGCATGGCAACCAAACAAATCTATATTTCTGTATTTCAGATACAATGTGGCATAATATGTGCCTAGTAAATGTATTTTACATTTGTAATATCAGATACTGAAGAATAACAAATGTCTTATTTTTACTCATTACACAGGTAAAGGTGCTCTAGGAACATATCTCAATATAATTTTAAAAATAATTACTGACACTTCTGTGTTTGATTCTTGTTTATTAAAAAAACAGTGTAGCCAAACTCTAAGCAACTTTAATCAAACAAGNAGAGTTTCCACTCTTTTCTCCGTACCTTCCGCTGCTGGCTACAGCATGCCTACATGCTGTGAGGAGGCGTTGGGCTGCACTGGTAAACTGAGGCACGCAAACCTCAGTTACCATCAATTCAGTCGCTGGTTCACGTGGGCATCGGACCCCGTTAACCTGCAGGGCGGGCTGGGAACAGCCTGGCCGGCAGAGATTTTAACAATCAAGTCCAATCTCTGATCCATCACTACCTGTCAACTCAACCATAGCACTTAGTGCCACATCCAGTAATTTCTTGAAACCCTCCAGGAATGGTAATTCTACCACCTCCCTGGGCAGCCCATTCCAATGTTTAACAACCCCTTCGGAGAAGAAAGTCCTCCTGATATCCAACCTGAACCTCCCCTGGCACAGTATGAGGCCATTTCCTCTTGTCTAGGAGAAGAGGCCAAACCCCACCTGGCTGCACTCTCCTTTCAGGCAGTTGTAGAGAGTGATAAGGTCCCCCTGAGTCTCCTTTTCTCCAGGCTAAACAACCTCAGCTCCATCAGCTGCTCCTCATAGGACTGGTATTCCAGACCCTTCAGCAGCTCCACTGCCCTTCTCTGGACATGCTTCAGCACCTCCATGTCCTTCTTGCAGTGAGGGGCCCAGAACTGCCTGAGTACAGGGGGACAATCCCTATCCTGGTCCTGCTGGCCACAGTTGCTGGTACAGGCCAGGATGCCATTGGCCTTCTTGGCCACCTGGGCACACCCTGGCTCACGTTCAGCTGCTGTCACCAGCACCCCTGGTCCTTTTCCTGTGGGCAGCCTTCCTGCCACTCTGTTCTAGCCTGTGGCACTGCCTGGGGTTGTTGTGACCTGAAGGCAGGACCTGGAAACCTTGGCCCATTGATCCAGCCTCTCCAGATCCCTCTGAAAAACCTTCCTACTCTCCAGCAGATCAACACTGCCAACCAACTTCGTGTTGTCCAAAAACTTAGTAAGGGTACACTTGACACCCTCGTACAGGTTATTCATGAGGATATTAAACAGAATTGGCCCCAGTATTGAGCTCTGGGGAATACCACTGGTGACCAGCCACACCAGCTGGATCTAACTCCATCCACCACCACCACTCTCTGGGCTTGGCCATACAGCCAGATCTTAACCCAGTAAACAGTGTACCAGTCCAAGACGTGGGCTGCTGGCTTTTACAGAAAAATGCCATGGGAGAGAATATCACAGGCTTTGCTGAAGCTCAGGTATACAATATCCACAGCTCTTCCCTCATCTATTAGGCAGGTCACCTGGTCATAAAAGGAGATCAAGTTGACCAAGTAGGACCCACCTTTCCTAAATCTCTGCTGACTGGGCCTGATCCCCTGGTTGTTCTGTACGTGCTGAGTGATCACAATTAAGATAATCTGTTCCATAACCCTCCCCAGCACTGAGGTCAGACTGACCAGCCTGTAGTTCCCCAGATCCTCCTTCCGACCCTTTTTGTGGATGAGCATCACATTGGCCAGCCTCCAGGTCTGGGACCTTCTCAGTTAGCCAGGACTAATGGTGGAGCTTTTCTTGGTGAACCCTTCCGACAGTTCCCTCAGTACCGTTGAATGAATCCCATCCAATCTCATAGACTTCTGAGTGTCTCAATAGCTTAGTACTTCATCGTGTATTGCAGGAGATCTATTCTGCTCCCTGTACCCCAGCTCAGGGGGCTGGTTGCCCTGACTGTTATCCACAGTCTTACTGTTAAAGACTGAGGCAAAGAAGACATTAGGACCTCAGCCTTTTCCTCATCCTTGGTGACAATGTTCTGCTCCCTGCCCAATAAAGGATGGAGATTTTCCTTGGTCTTCCTTTTGCTGATGTATTTATAGACCCACTTTTTATTATCTTTCACAGCAGTGGCCAGATTGAGTTCTAGATGAGCTTTTGCCTGTCTAATTTTCTCTCTACATGTGCTGACATTCTTGTACTCTTCCTGTGTTACCTACTCCTTCTTCATAAAAAGGTCATAAACCCTCCCTTTTTATCTCTGAGTTCCTAATTATACTGAAAATACTGATTAACATGTCAAGCTTCTGAATTATCCATGGATGTGCTACTACAGTGTTTTAGTTCATACTAAAGCTCATACACTGTCAAGGCAAAACTACTGCCCTCAGTTATTGTGCTTTGATTCCCTTCATGATGCCATCTTGGTACAAACAAACTACATACAGCTTTTCAAAACACTTTCCAATGTAACCAATGGAAGGTGCATGCCGTGACTGCACATAACATGTTTCATTTGCTAATGCAGATGCAAGAGTGTCAACTCAGTGATCAGGCTGCATCCACTTAAGTCCGCCAGTGTATAGCAAGCACAGAAGTAGGAGGACAAAACTCTCAGTATGTACAGCTTATGCCACACCCTGCAGGGCTTTTCATGCACACAAAAGGCCAGGTGTCACCAGTTTTACACATGCTCTTTATGATCAGCCTTTATGATCAGTTCTTGCAATCTTGCCCCTTCTTCATTCCTGCAAATGATGGTATTGCCCATGACTTGTCTCGGAATTATCAACATGGTGCCACATGGGAACCTACAGGGAATCCAGGAAAGTGCACTTCTTGTAAAACTGTGTGGACAGAAAGCTCATACTGCAAGGAAGACACCAAATTGGTGGTTTACCAATGATGTCTCATTAGCCACTGATGAGAGGACCAGCAGCGAGGATAAAATATAATTTCAGAAAATTAAGTATTCTCTATGTGGAAAAGATATCAACTTACACTCTTCTGAACCAGGACGTGCAGAGCAGCATAGCAGTATAACAGAGGGCCTTGGCAACCCTGAAGTGTGCGCACACCTGAGCCTCCCGCCCAGCAAAGCAGCAAGGCCATCTGTTCCCATCCCCAAGGTCAAACATGTAGACTGCACAGGTAGTTGAGTCAGCAAAGGAAAAGTAGTCTCAGTTCCTCAACTATCTGGTACAAATTGATAGAGAAATCCTGGTGTACCTGAATGAATAACAAGGGAGGTAATTGTCTCTTTTACTCTGCTCTAGTGAGACTCCACCTGAAGTACTGCATCCAGCTCTGAAATCCTCGGTACGGGAAGGACATGGACCTGTTGGAGCAGGTCCAGAGGAGGGCCACAAGGCTTAGGGCTGGAGAACTTCTGCCATAAGGAAAGGCTGAGAGATTTGGGGTTGAACAGCCTGGAGAAAAAAGGCTCTCGGGAAATCTTATTGTGCCCTTTTAGTACTTATAAAGGGGACTTACAAGAAAGATTAACACGGACCTTTTAGTAGGGCCTGTTGTGATAGGACAGGGGGCAATGGTTTTAAGCTTAAAAAGGGTAGATACAAACTAGGAATTTGAAGAAATATTTTACAATGAGGGTGGTAAAACACTGGCACAGGTTTCTCAGAGAGGTGGTGGATGCCCCTGGAACCATTCAAGCTCAGGTTGGACAGGGATCCGAGCTACCCAATCTAGTTGGAGATGTCCCTGCTCATTGCAGGGGGGTTGCACTGGATGACCTTTAAAGGTCCCTTCCAACCCAAACTATTTTAGGACTCTGATCCTACGGCACTCCAGGATGCTAACTGAAGAAGAAAAGTCAACATAAAAAACCCCATATACTGTTCATGCAAACTCCAAGGGACTGAACCTATGGACCATGACAACTTCACCTAACCCTATACAAACCCCAAAATACTAGTAGGCATTTGGAGAACATGTACCACATATAGCTGGAGTACAGGTATGCAGATCACCAAGAGGAGACATTCACTTCATAAGGGGGATAAATAGAAATACTCAAGAGACAAATTAATGACTTCTTATGGCTATAAGATAACAGAAGAGTAAGATTGTTATATGTCTTACTGTTTACCCAAAAGGTAAGTAATAACTAACTAACTTAAGTAGAATTGTTTATTCTTCTGTATATTTACTACAGTAGCCAAAAGAACCATGCCTGGCAAGCAATTGGACATTGCAGTCTCTAGATCTGCCTGAATTGCCTATCCTTTAACATTAGCATCTATACATACCTCCTTTGCCTTTCTCCCCCACATCATGAGCACTCTTGAGAATTAAAGCCACAGAAATCAATGGGACTAGACTTCCGAGAAAACAAAAGGGCTTGTTTCCTCATATAACAGCTGCCAGACAGTTGGAGTTTCTTGACAAAAGATTTTGCAAATGCAAAGCTTATACATGAGTTTAAAGGATGACTACAGAAGTTCTTGGAAAATATTCTCTGATGTATATTAAAAAAGATTAATCATGCAGGATTCAGAAAATCACTCAGCTGAAAATGGCCAAAAGGTGGCAAAGTAAACAAGTAAAATGCATTTATGCTTCTTATTGCACTTGTCTAGGCATTAACTTATACTATGTGGACCAGTAAGTATACTGGATTAGATGTACCCACAGTCTGAATCGGTTTGATTACTCTCACACACTTTACTTCAGTATTTTGGATGGTCTTCACACTCTTTCATAAGATACATAGCTACTGTGTTCTGCACAACACGGCTGACAGGAATGCCTTACGGTACCCTTCAGATATGCTACAAATGGCAGAATGTATCTGAAAACCATTTGGAAATGCAAACAACCTATGAAATGGACTTAAAATAAATAAAAAATGGGCAATGTATGAAATTACTAGACAGGCTAATTAGGACTTCATAAGAAATATTCAAACCATAAGATTCTGTACTTTGGAAAAGTTCTGAGGGATGGCAATGTAGCTCTGTTGAAAATAAAAAGCTTAAAGCATTATAAATCTAGTATTTAAAAAAAAAAAGTAATTCATAGGAATACTCTTTGTCCATTACCATTTTCAACATACAAAATTACAGTAGAAATTCCTGCATATGACATCAGTTCATTTTTCAGAGGTGTTTAAATTTTGAATCTGGCAACAAAAAGTGATAATTTTCAAGGTACATGAGCAACTTCTGACCAATCATCTTTTAGTTCATTGGTGAAAAATTTTGATTATATTCTGATTATTCCTTATCTACATAGTAAGGTATAAAATTACTTTGAGATATGCAGCATATTCTGAATCTAAATACAAAACACGAGGCTTTTAGCAACACAACCACTTTTAATCAACACTGCTTTCATATTTAAATTTGGCAGGTTGTTTAATACTGTCATTAGTTACAAAAATTCTATGAATGGACTGAATGTTTTAGTGATTATCGTGCAGTGACTAACTGTTGAATAAGCTTAAAAAAAAGACTTCATCAAAAATTAAGATGAGACATGCATTCTTTGATAAAGATCAAATCAATAAGATGTTGAGATAAAAATGTGCAGAAATTTATTTGAAATTATTTGAAACAGATGCCATTAGGTCCTGACTGATCTAAGTGGGTACCTCTGCAAATTAACTTCATAGATGGAAGCACCAAAATATTGAAGTGATTAAATAATTTTCCTGTAATAAAAGTAGCTATTTCCCTTTAACACAGAAATTTATCATGTCCTTATAGACTGAAACACTGCTATAGATTAAAATATTTGCAAATATACTGGCTCAAGAAAAATGTATAGTGATATTTGTACGTATATTTTAAATTTCTGCTAAGGCCTTGATTTGTTCTTTCCACACAGACAGACACATAAAGTTCCATGATTTCAGGAAGAAAAATAACAGCCCAGTGCTTTTATCCTCCAACTTTACTGCATTTACTACAGCTCACCCTACTAAGGTTGCCAAGCACATAACAATGCAAGTGACAATTGACACAACAGAAAAGACAATACCCACAATTAAAATACTTAAGGTCAGCGCTTTCTTTAGCAACATAGATGACATGCATGTTGGTAAAGCTTTACCATGGAATTGGGTCACATCACTCTGGCAACAATTTTTTGGTAAAACTACTCAGTATCTGACACCTCTATTTGGTTTTCATCCTGTTCATACAAAATTTTAAATTGTATGAAACTCAAATCCTAAAATCTTCCCATGTACCAGCTAAATTAAACTACCTGTATTTGCTAGATAGACAGAATGAAAGACGCTTATCAAAATACCTTTTACCTTTAATTAATTGAATGCATTGCTATATATTAAGTTACATTGCTTATAGTTGTGTCTCATTTTCATGTTTTTGAAAAGGCTAGTCATGCAAGTGAGTGTGAGCTCTTAAAACACCCAGACATCCAATGAGATTGAAGATCTCAGCTGAAGTTACTAGTTTAGTATCTCGTGAAAATTAGGTTCCACAGCAGAAGTAGCAAGATACAGCCTCAGCTATAGAAGTGCTTTAATTAGTTTTATTAATTCAAGATTGTTCTGTTATAGACTTTAAATCTCTGTCAGTCAAGATCTTGTTTGTATATACTTAACCTTATTTCCCAGTATTTTTTAGTAAATAGTTGTTACAGATTATGATGATTACACAGAGCCCTAAAATTAGAGTAAATCTACTAAAGTAAGAGCAATTTCAATTTGTTTCTGTAGGGACTAGTGGAGTTGAGTTGATTGTAGGGCATTCCACACAAATGTCAGGTGCTTTTAGCAGGAGGTAGGAGAAAGATGTGACTGGAAACCATGTGTTGGTAGAACATGTGAGGACACAGACCACTAAACAGGTCAAGAGGGAACTCCATGGTTTACATGGATTATAGGCAAGCAGTACTGGCTAGACAGACTGCTGCAACTGTGTATAAAGCTTCAGAGATACTTTTCTGGTTAGTAAAGGGCTGCAGATAGGGATGCACGGGGGACTAATAGGGAGACATAGTATCAGCCAGTAGATGCAGGGGCACTGTACATAACCTCATCTACCCACAGGAAGAACTTCTTCACCTTGAGGGTGGCAGAGCACTGGGACAGGCTGCCCACCGAGGTCCTGGAGTTCTCCTCTCAAGACATTCAAAACCCACCTGGACATGTTCCTGTGTAACCTGCTCTGGGTGACCCTGCCTTGATCCCTTCCAACCCTCTGACTCTGTATACACCTGGAAAGAGCAGACAAAGCCTGTCAGAAGAGCATCTGGTTATCACACTGAGTGGTAACCTCCCTGGAAGTGTTTAAGGAAAGACTGGACGTGGCATTCAGTGCCGTGTCTAGATGACATAGTGGCGTTCGGTCACAGGTTAGAATCGACGATCTCAGAGGTCTTTTCCAACCCAATTGATTCTGTGACTCGGTGTGCCAGCTGGGACAACGGCCCAACGCACGCACTCGGGCCGGAAAGCCACGTGGGCTAACAGCAGCCACCGGGCACTCCGGGGCTTTGGCTCGGCCCTCCGCAGAAGTCCGGGGTCGGCAGGGCTGCCGCGAGGCCACTGGGGAGCCGGCGGGACGGGAAAGACGAGAGGCACGGCGGCGGCCACGCTCCCCCTTCCGTGGCCGCCTGTCGCCGGCGACCCACTCCTCCTCCTCCTCTTCCT
>VXAD01011594.1:0-39944 GCA_013399195.1 Dicrurus megarhynchus | reverse complement strand
GGGCGGCGGGGATAGACGGGGGTGTCGGGCGGGGAGCGGGGCCGGCTGCCGGGCGGGCTGAGGAGGAGGAGAGGCTGGGCGATGCCGGGGACGCAGGCACGCTGCGGGACCTCCAGGACAATCGCTGGGATGCGGTGGGTGTGCGTCTGAGTTGGGTCTCGTTTGCACGGGTCAGGAGATGGAGAAATCGGGAGACGCGCTGCGGCCGCAGTCAAAGGTTACTTACTGGCTTTAAACCTGAAAAAAGCCGTAGGGTTGGGAGGAAAAACGCAGCCGGAGACGGATCCTGTAGGACAGCAAGAGTAGGGGTTGATTTCCCCTTTTCATTTACAGGGGCCTTGTTCTGATTTGATGTGACTACTAAATGTTGCAGGTTTTCGTGAACTTGCTGTATCTTTTAATGATACTCTCGTGCTATCGATCATATCAACCTTTTTTTTTTTTTGTGCTTTCTCTGTGTAATTTTTTAATTTTATTTTTAATTCATAATTCCGGTTTATTTTCGTGCAAGCTGTATTTTCTTTGTATTGTGAAGTGGGATTTTGTTTATTCAATACCCCCACCAATGCACACATAAAGTAGCAGGTTGGGTTTTTTTTCTTTTTGCACTACTTCTGCAGGGAATTGTTTTTAAATGATGCTTTCATACTGACAGTGTAGCATGGAACAGTGCATGTGTAGGTCTAGTTTATTGCACAGTGAGTTACATTCATGTGGAGAGAATCCATTTGTTTCCTTAAACTCTCCACGATGAAGGAAATTCAAGATACGGACTGTGGGCTTCAGTGCTAAGCAGCAGAGAAAGGAGAAAAAAAATAGTATTAAAAAGAAGTCTGTGTGATTTTGTTATTAGTGCTGCTTTTTGAGAGTACTTTTGTGAAAGAGGAAAGGGGCAGCTCTTTACCTCTCAAAGAGACGTAGTAGGACTCATGTTATTAATGAGTATGGTTTGCTTCTTATTTTCAATCCAAAATGCTTGCTTTCTTCATTCTTTTTGTGATTGCTTATTAATATCTAAAGATTTGTGTTATCATTGATGTCAAATCATACTTTATACACTTTTTGAATTCTTTGGATGAAGTGAATTTCTGGCATCTTTTATGGCAATGAAACATTTAACATCTTAACATTTCCACATCCAGTTGTGCTCCCCCCTTTGACCTGTCAAATCATGTGATGTTTTGGCAGGCTTTTTTCTTTCTGAAGTGGTGACTTATTAATTTCCTTATTTATTTAGTAAAATAATTAGGAAAAAAATAATGCTCTTGTTTTTAATCTAAAGCCTACATTTAATTGTATATACACCTTCTCAATTTTTATATCTTTAGATATCCAGTGTAAGATATGGGATTAGTCTCACATTGGAACTACCAATGAATGTGACTGGGGCAATTTTTTCAAGCAGCTATTAACTACAAAATCTGCTAATTAGTTAGTGCATTGTTGATACTGATATTCCTTGAGGTAAGGCATATTGGATTTTTTTTTAATGTGTTTTAATACTTCATAGTTCATAAGAACTTAGAAAATAAATTATTTTGGATAATGACCAAAAGTCTCTACATCATCATCTTTTTATCTTTTATGCCAAAATGAAACCACTGCTTGCTAATTTTGTATGTCCTGGTGTAAATAAGTTCTAAATACATTAAGAATTTTCAGTGTGAGTTCTAGCATGGTATCAGTTATATGGCGAATCTAAATCTTTATGAATTTGTTGTTAATTTCTGTGATTCATTGGTTTTGAAATAATTCCTGGCATCTACTGTTGTTGAAAAGAGAAGATGTCAGCTCTGCACCATACCTTTCTTGAGTAGCTCTCCTAGAGCAGGACAGAATACTGCTCGGGGTGGGATCATTCCTGGGTGTTGCAATCTGTCTTTGCAGAACATGTATCCCGGCCCCTGGGTAGCAAAGTGTGTGAGACAAAGTTTCTGTTCTAACTCTGTGGGGTGGTGTATACAGGTGTTTCTCAAAAGTCATATTAAAAGCACATGATTTTGTCTAAAACCAAAGACCTTTATAGTACTATTTAGCTGCATTTTCCTTAGCCAGTGACTACAATTTGGAAATTAATAAAGCAGGTGTAATGACTGCTTTTAATATTATGGACTTTACTGAGAAAAGTATTGATTCTTTATTCTCTCTGAGATACAGCAATGACCACAGATGAGATCTGCATTATGCATTCTGATTCCCTAATGCCCACAGCTAACAAAATAGTTGGAGTTTGTGGTGCTAACCAGTGTTTGACAGTGACATGGCTTGTGATTTTTATGTATTTATTTATTTTAAATGCATAGGCTTTCATGACTATGAAAGAGTGTGACTGTCTAATTTTGTTTCAACATGTCCAAGCAGAACAGCATCAGATGCTCTGTTGTGTTACTAGTAAGCTAACCCACATTGTACTACTTTGGAGAAATCCTTTCAGTGAGGTAGTGTAGGTAAATGAAATGGTCATCAAAGATGCTGTTAAAGATTTTAAAGTCATGGTGCTTAATTTGATAATTGGGTTCAGCTTTGTTAGCACTATCCCATTTCTTGTTCCTGCCTGACAGGGTATTTGTTAATCAAAAACTGCCTCCAGAAATAAGTGTTGCACTTTCTTTCCATTTACTAAACTTTTGAGACGTAAGGCTGCTTTTGTTTTCTTCTCTTACTTGAAACATAAGCCAGTGTCTAAAATGCAATAGTACTTTATCATTGTAGTTTCTTTTAGTGTTTTAGCTAGTGTTTCTCATTTTCATGCTTTACTTTGAAAGGCTTTCTTCCCTCTTAAGATATTCTATATTGTATTTTTTACCTGCAGTCTTCAACAGCTTACCATCTGCACGTATGTGTCATACAGAATGCTTAAAAAATGAATAGGGTTTAAAAAATACATATGACTATTAAAATGTTTTTTTAAAATCATTGTCAGTTGAAAAGACGTGACTGCTCTATAAATACAGAATAAAAATAAGCTTTCAGTGGCAATGTACTGTCCTTGTGGTTGGAGTTCCATTTCAAATTTGAACTCTCTATCAAATGAGTGTATTATAATGCAAAAAGAAGAATGTTTTGAAATTATCAATGAAAATGCTTTTTTTTTAACCAAGAGTTAGGGCTGAAAAATTAATGAGGCTTTTAAAATGCATAACTAATATTTCAGACCTTTCATTTCTATTAGCCGCAAGTTCATTATTTATATATTTCGCCTACAGTTGGTTGTCAATCAAAACAATACTTCTTTTTTCTCACAGATGCTATGCATACCCATATTTTGGAATTTTAAGGATCAGTATATACACTGATTTGGCTAAATCTAGTTTGTTAGGGACAGATGGCTGATTTAAACAGGTGTCACTTTCATTTCTTGTGCCTTGTGTTGAAACTTCCAGAGGTTTACAAAAGAGCTTCCTAAAGCAGATGGTGATCTCCACTTCTGTGATTAGAAAAATGTACTTTTGTAGGAAATTATTTTCCCAGTCACTAGGTGTATTTTAATAGTTTGATGTGTCATATTATGCTTTAATGAGTTTATGCTTTAATAGTTAAAATGTCATTGCAGAGTTTGAAGTGTTTCATATAATACAATAATTTTTAAATTTCTTTTCTCATTGGACTTTTAAAGGAGATGTGATCATTTTGGTCTGAAATTCAGCAGTTTGGGTGTGTGGACAGCTGTAGACCTAATAGCTGTTTTTCTTGCAAGACCAAGAGCAGATATATTGCTTGGTGTAACATTTTGTTTCACTGCCTTTTTTACTTAAAGATTACTTCACTGTAGAATATTTTTTAATGACAATGAATTGCTATTAAGAACACAGGATTAGTTTCAAACTTATGTATGTTATGTATGTTTAGGTTTTTTTTTTACTGGCACCCTGCTGTATTAGCACATCTGCAGTTTTCTTTTCTTTTAAAATTTTTTATTTAAAATTTAAAAGATTTTAATAAGAAAGAATGAAAATGAAGTTGGTTTTCTAATAATTTTTTGTCGTTTTGTTTCTAAGGATTCCTTTTTGTTTTTTTTATGTTGACTTTTTTATTGGAATGACTGGTGTTTGTTGTTAGTTGTTTTCTTTCTAGCAGATGCACCAGAGGGTGCTATGCTATTTGAAATACAAAAAAAGAAAGAAAATCCTAAAAGTTTGTTCATTGAAATGCATTGATAATGCATATGGGACTTGAATAAATGTTACCGAAATTTTCACACCTTTTTTTCTGTGCAATGAAATATAACAAACTTGCTGTTTTGACAATATTATGTTAAAAATCATAGAAGAAATTGGCTGTTCTGTATCTGATTATGTCTGTGTGTGTAGATACACACACTTAAAATGCAAATTCTGTTCATCAAAAGAAAACAAATATTTATATGTGAATTATGTCTGTATCACATACAGCTGAAACTGTATACTTATTGAAGTAGTACATTAACTTATCTGAGATGCACATGCATTTTGGAGTGACCTTATTGTATGTTATATTTTTCATTTATAAGTCTTTATTCACATTTTATGTAGCTTATTTGCTCATATGTGAATACTTCTTAATGCACTGCTGTATATTAATTTTTTTTCCTTTCTCACTGAAGCTCTTCCTAGATGAAACTGAGATTGCAGCATACCCATGTACTGATGAATTGCAAAAAGGACAGGNCAAAAAGAAAAAGAAAAACCAACCCAGACCAGCCCCAGCCTCTACATATTTATAAGTACCATTATGTTTCATATCAAAAAATTCTCTATGGATATATGAACCTGTCAGATTAGAAATTAATTGTAGTAACTTCTGTAGTTTAGTAATATCTATTTTTTTATCATACCCTGTAAGATTAATAAGGCAATATTTTTTTTTCTGTGTGTAGGTGTCTAGTTCAGTGTAATTTCCATTTGGAAACATGAGAAAATATGCAGGCTGTGTCTAGAGTAGTACACCTTAAATTGCTTGGTTTTACACACTGTTGCAAACAGTTTAATTGTTCTACCTGTTCCACTCTTGCAAGTTGTTTGGTTAGTTAGGAACTTCAGTTTTAGTGTCCTAAAATCAAGAGGTAGTGGATGAAATATATTGTAAATTCTATTTGATAAAGAAATTTCATGTTTTACAATATAAATTTTAGTGAGACTTGGTTAATTCCTAGGAATTCAGACTTCCTCTTTGAATATCTAATTTATTTCTAACCTGTCTTCTTTAAATTCTTGCATGACATTCATAGCAATTTTATGAGAATGCCAAATATTGTATGTGAATAACTGAATTTGAGTGTACTTGTAGCATTTATAACTTCATTCAGTCATCAAAGAGAGGAAAGAGAAATTTAGCACTATTTTTAAAGGTCATTTCATTTACCCGTAGACTCAGTATGTTCAGTACATCTCAGCTTCTTAGGCCATGTCTGAGTAAACAGACAACTGTGAAATAAATATATTTAGTTCTTTCATTTTCTTCTTATTGAAGACTGATTTCAAGTAAGTTTATAAGGTCTTTAAGGCAAGAACCATATATTTAGATTTTGTTTGGGCTTTGGATGCTGCTGCTACAACTAATGACTCGAAGCTGTGTTTACTGTTTATGTACCAAGTAAATGGATTCTCTCTTCTGTTTTACTTCCTCATTATATTTAATCTAACTATGCTTTCTCTTGCATACCACCTCAGGGATGTTTTCTAAACTGAAAATCAGTGTAGTTAAATCATGCAACATTGCAAGTTAGAAATAGAAACAAGCAAATCTGTTAAAAGGTGAAGTATGTCACTTTGCAGGTGCCATCGAGTCAGATTATTCTACCTCAGTTAAGGTGTTCTGGGTTTTTTTGTGGTTGTTTGTCTGATTACTTTTTTATCTGCTGCTAACTATACTTTCCTTACGAAGAACTTGAAAAGTATAATAGGATTCTGTGACAGAACTACTTACAAGACAGTTATTAAGGTTACAGACAGCTATTTATTTATTCAAAAATACATTTTTGGCTCCAGTGAACTAGTTCACGTCTGCTGAATTTTCAGGTGATTCTTTAATACCTTTGGTCTGATTTTCTTTCCCCCTCCTCAAAAATGCCTAAATCTGGAGCAGGAAGAAGGGAGAGCAGTCTTGCTTATGTATCTCTCTTAATCTAACAATGATATTGGATGTTTATTGAATTTTTGAGCTGTTTCCTTTCTAGTGGGTTAGATGACCAGGACTGTCAATTTGTACTGTTGTCTTTTGGTGGGACCTGCAGATTGCAGATTATCTACAAAGCATCTTAAAATATTGCTGTTGTACTGTGTAGCCTCATCTTAACAAAATTAGAGTCTTATCACCTGAGCTTTTTCTTCCTTGCATCATGGTAGCGTTCTGCACTGCAAAGAGCTGGGAGTGAAATTAACAGTGAAACTAACAGAGTTGAACAGTAAAACAGTAACTAGCTTTTTCTGAGGAGGATGAAATCTATTCATTATTGGTAGGGGAAAGCAAAAAAACCAAAATAATTGTAGTTCTCATGCCACTGGAAGCAGTTGTCAGTGTCAGGATTTCTGGCTTTCATTAAATGTCTCATAAATTTGAAGACTTATTTTCTATTTAACTGCTGCAAGAAGTATTCAGGATTCTCCATTTAGAATCCTAACTGGTTTGTTTTCCCAGTAAGATGTCTGCTGTATACTTACATCTTTATTGTTCTGTGGCTTGAGACTAGACACAAGAGTTACAGATTTAATGAAGGAGGAATGTTTCCTACCTCCCATTTTTGCTGATGAGATGCACATTGTAGTTCTTCCATTAGGAAGGACATGTGGCTATACACAAAGGATTGTTAATTTGCCTTTCTAGTTAAGGTTTTATTTATTGTGTTTATTATTGGAAGTGAGTGTTAATTACTTTGTATCTCAGAGAATTTAGAAGATACAATAAAGAACTAAAGAAGATACAACAAAAATTGCCTTGGAACTACTTTCTTTAATTAAAATCCCAGTCTTCCTTTTAAGTGTTTTTAAGAAAAATTGTTGCTCTATAATCACCATTTAAAAACTGAATTTTCTCAAAATTTTGGATTGAAAAATCTAGAATAATTTAATGATCAGATGATATGCAATTTACAGTTAAGTTATAGAAAGTTATCGTTTAGATATATATAGTTCAACAGACTATTACAACCATTTATAAAATACATGATTTAGGAAAACTATTTAGATTACTTCTGCAGGAAAGTCCAGCTGTTTTCAAAGTTACATTAGCCTTGGATAGTGAGGAGCAGTTGAGCTACCTGCGTAGTAGCTGATTTATCAAATTGACTGTTAGCCATGAGGTGCGTTGACACACTGTGGTAGCTAGTGTCATGTCAAGATCATGTCAACATTTGTGTTTGTGTTTAGCATTTAGTTCACTCCTATTTTGTTTTGTCCACTCTGTGTTAAACTACTTCAACTGAGTTGTGATTTGCAAAGGATTTGATAAATAACTCTTCCTTTTTCTTTGTATTGTTTTCCTGTCAGATTTAGTCAATGGAAAAATGTAGAATCCAGTAGTTTCTAATTCCTCAGAGTTGATTCTGGGTAATAGTAATAGCAATTCCCTGTAACTTCTAGGAAGATTATTCGTTGGACATTCTGAAAGGCATGGAAGCTCTTCTGTGAGCTATATCATCCTTCTTTTAGAGAGTAAAACATGCTTAGTGTAGATTTAATGTAATTTAATATAATTATTATTTAATAATAAGTGGAGATAAGTAGGGACAGAAATATGGCTTCATTCCCTTATTTTGTGGAAATACTTTTGAGCTCCAAGTCTGGATTTTGAAGTGA
This sequence comes from Dicrurus megarhynchus, assembly GCA_013399195.1. NCBI lineage: Eukaryota > Metazoa > Chordata > Aves > Passeriformes > Dicruridae > Dicrurus > Dicrurus megarhynchus. Next base: position 32,172 of record VXAD01011594.1, on the reverse strand, counting down.
GGCAAGAGTGAATTAATTAAGATGAAAACAAAGCTCTTCATGGTATTGTCTCTTTCCAGGTGCTTTCTGACTGAAGGTTGTCCTGAGTTGCTCTGGTTTTCTCCAACTCTGAAACTCCTTTCTAGTGTAAGGAGCACAGTCCAGAGAGGGTCTTTCATGGAGCACTAGTGGGCAAGTAGATGTGTAGAGATTTCAGTATGCTTGGTCTGTAGTGGTGTGGAGATGAGAAATGCTTAGGGTTCTGCAAACCTCAGGCTAGTTCACAGAATTTAGGTATTGTGTCTGAAGTACCCTTTGCTAGCAAACTTATTTCACACCGAGGAAAGATTTATTTGCAGTAAACTCAGAATTAGAGATGGTCCTACAAAGCAGTAGCATAATTTATCATGCAAGTAGTGATTCTGTCTTATGAAACAGACCTTCCAGTGTTTTAAAAGTTGTGGGCTTATGCTGATTCAGTTGTATCTCTTTGGTGTAGTGGTTTTTTTAATGCTGATGTTTCAGGTCGTTCAGATGGTCAGTTGTCAAGCAGTATAACCTTATGAACTTCTGTGGTCTGGGATATCCAGATTTTATGTTACTGTCTTAAATCCATACTTTCTGTGGAGGCAAGTCCTACTAAGATTTAAATTTCAGATATTAAAATTTCCTGTGGTGATCTTGATATGAGCCACTGAGTCAAATTCCCTGTCTTTAATTGGGCTTGGAGGTGTTTAGTATCTTCACTGCTTGTCCTACATTAGTATTTATTTCTCCTTATTGAATTCTGAAGAAACTGACATTTCTTGAATTCAGGGAAGAGCTGGACACAGGAGCATGATTTCAGTGCAGTGACTAACTTCCATGACCTGATGAAGATAGATTCTTCATGTGGTCTCAAATCACAGGTTACAGTCACAAACATATTTCAGGCAACTGAGAGGAAGAGGAGTTTTAGGATTTGCATGTGAAAGATTGCCACATAAGGGTTCCCACTGTTTGATTTAAGGATGAAATACTAGGTTATTTGGCTAAGGCTTGTAACAACTCAGGGCTGTAAATCTCAGCAGCTTTTAATGGCTTGTGTCCTCAGCACAGTTATAAGTTTGAGATACTCAAAAGTTCTTGTGTTAGCATAGTTGTATTTTCAGTTACATGCTATGATCCAAGGATGGTAACTCTTCAGACACAGCTGAATTTCTTGAAAGCTCAACATCAACAGACTGACCATCTGCAGCCTACTGAAAAAAAGGTTAAGCTGGAGCCAGCAGTTCATTTTTTCACCCTGTACTTGAAAATAATTAATATTTTGAAAAACTATGAGCATTTTCTTACCATATTTTATAAAATGGGAAAAGATATAATGTCCAAGTCAGAAAAACAGATGTATCTGGCAGATAGGAAAACAGAAGTTATGTTTTTGTCATCTGTGATAAAGAAAGCAGCGTATGTGTGTGTAAGTTTTGGTCAGAAATACTTTATTACTTGTGCCAGAGTTTGTAGTACAAGAAGGGGAAAGTAACAGGTTTTAGCCATTAAAAAATGTCTTGAAGATGTAATTGGGTATTAATAGTGGGAATTGGGATGTTGGTTCATAATATGCTAAGTCCTCTAATAAAATTATTTGTGTCATCTCCATAAAACAAACTTCATGGTCACAAGTATAACTTTGTTTCATAGATATGCTTCTGACCTCCCAGTGATCTATTCTCCTTGGCTAATATTTAGATTTCGTTTTTAAAAATATTTTCATTCTACGTGAAGTACTTCTGTCTTCCATATACTGATTCAAAAGCCTTTTAGGTACTCTAGTTACAGCATTTAACTTGCTAGTATGGAAATGGTTAAGTTTACCATAATGATGCCAGAATGATTTTGCTTTTATATTTCCTTCATATATATATTTGTAGCTCTGTAGACTATTGTTGTATAGTTGTATAGTTCCTAGGTAGCGCCAGTACTTTTCCCTACCCTGATAGGCAGAAAGACAAAACACATTCCAGAATCTCCAAGCCCCAGGGGTCCAATGCCCCTATCCTGTCTTGGTTCTCCTTGAAAGCCAAGGTTGAAACCAGCTCTTCGAGACACATTTTCATAAACGAAGTTTAGTTCCTATCTAAGGTGGGGGGAGTGGGGGGAATTCATAAAATGGTAGAACCAGGGGGAATTACCTCATCGTTTGTGCTTGGGGATTCTTTTCAATTATGCTAATTTGCTAAACTTATAAAACTATGTTCACCCTATGCAGGAGTGGGTATTTTCCCATACCTTCCCCTTGGAGGCCTCCAATAAAGACCAGCCTTTATATTACCTCCTATACTAATATAGTCTCAAAAGTGTGTTGTTTATTTCTATATCTTTAAGGCATTAATAAAACCAAAGGAACAGGAGATGCTTAGGGCACTCAGTGCAGTAGGTGTGCAGTTTGTGGTTGGTTTGTATTTGACTGATTGTTCGGGGGTTTTTTTCCTTGAAAAGTGAAAGAAATGTGGCAGGTAATTTCATAGGAATAGGAGTCATCTAGCAGGACATTTTATTTTAATCTAGGTGGTTCAGCCTTGTCAAATGGAGTTACTTGTGTTAGGGCAAAGGATAAAACTGGTGGTTTTCACATCACTGACTGGCATGTCATTTCTGTATTGAGCATATTTTCTCAATCTGTTAACCATCCTTCACAGGGTGTTACAAAGCTTATCTTTTCTTACAGCAAACGTACAGATTACCTATTATAAACACAGTTATCTTAGTGAAATCTAGAACAAAAGTGGTCACTGAAAAAATACTCTTTTAACCTGCTTCTACAATAATCTACTGGCCAAAAGGGAGAGGCAGGCCAGTCCTGTGAAGCTCTCTAGGGCTTCACAGACCTGTAGCTGTTAGTCTGCAGACTGGGGACAGAGTGGCTGGGACTATAGGCTGGATGAGGCCCTGAGGTCCGTGGTTCGGGTAGCTGAACATGTGCTAGCAGTGTACCTTGGCTGTGGGAAGATAAAAAAATATGTCTCTTGGGCTGTATTAACACAGTTATAGGCAGGAAATTGAGAGAAATGTTTATCCGCCTCTCTTTTGTGTTTATTACACAACTTCACATGATTTCTGCTTTTACCGTCACTCTTCTGTGGTTATGGGAAAGCGGGAGTAAGTTGGTTGGAGTAAGTTCAGCAAAGGGCTACTAAGACGGTCAGGAACTAGAGTGCACCTGTCTGTGAGAAGGCACTGAAGGACATGGACTTGTTCAGTCTTGAGAGGAGAGAGTTTCAGAGGTCCTAACAGCAGCCTTCCCTAGAAGTGCACTTCCTATGGAAGTGCATGGTGGAAGGATGAGAGACAATTTTTTAAGTTAAAACAAGAGAGGTTTAGATTGGAAACAAGGAAAACCTTTTTCCCCATGAGGATGGCTCAACAATGCAGCTTGGTCCAAGTGAGGTTTTGCCATCTCTGTCTTTGGAAATTTTCAAGCTCTGGCTGGGTAAAGCCCTGGGGAGCTGGTCTAATGCCAAGTCTGAACCTGCTTTGGGCTTGGGAGCTCCTGAAATCCATGGCAGCCCAAGCTATATTATGATTTTACTTGTGATTCTTGCTCTACAGCAGAAGTTCCTAGATGGGATCTAGTTTGTCTTCTAGTCTTGTTGGCCAGTTCAGTTTCTTAGGACTGCATTTGAATCCTCACATCTGGACGTAAAAGTGGAGGGATAGAGCTAGAGTCACAAAGTAGTACTTCTGACATGTATCACAAAAAGACCTGGATTGGATGCCCAAGAGATGATCTCCCTAACAACGCAGAACTCTTGGGCTCCTCTTTTTCTTCAGTGTGTTACATTTCTGTTATTTTGGTCCAACACTTCATTCTATTGATTTTGCAAACTTAGGACTGGACATAGACATTTATTTATACAGTATTTTAGAATGAAACTTTGAGACTTTTCACTGGAGTCCTGCAGAGGCAAAAAAGTAAAAGCAGTAAACTGCAGTAGCAGAAAACCAAATTTTTTTAGGTCTCTTCAGGAGAAGACAATAATGAACAAGGGGTTTTTTAAAAGAAAGAAGGACCTTGGTTGAATACCTGGCAAGACCAAACCCCAGTTGCTGATTTCTGTGGACATTTATTTGTGTGTATTTATCGAAGTCTTAATCTGCAGATTTTAATTCTTTTGTTGCAGCAAAAGAGAAGAATAAATTAAAAGAGGAAGAACTGCAAACAACATTTTTAATTGGAAATTATTTAGAATTTTAAAATAAACTGGATAATTTCCTTTCTTTGTTGAAAAAAGTTCAGGGGTGTTGATGAAACATTCTGTATTTGGCTAACTGCCTGGTGATTTGTAAGTGGTGTTCAATGTACATAACAGCTAGCAATCTGAAGAGGGATTCTTTTTTGTGATGAGGATATCTAAAATATTTTCCTGTAACTTGCCTATATCCTTGTTCATTTTGATAAGAACTGGATTGTGTCCAAAAAAAAAGGATTTCAGAAGCAAGGACGATGTTTTTGAGTGTCTGTAAAGAGATGTTTTTAAAAAGTTTGCTTTATCATATAGCTGCAAATATTAAATTAATAGCAATGATAGAGATCAAGAGCGAGGATCTAAGGAAGTGTGTTTTGCAGTAACTGGTAATTGGTGAAATCAGAAAAAATAGTTTGATAATCAATGCTTCTGTTGACTGACGTGGTTCACTTTGGGGGTCTTTTGTTTGTTTTGGCTGAAGTTTATAATGGTGGGACGTTCAGATCCATAGCTAAATTAATGTACTTTGATTTCTCTTACTCTTGCTTAGCACTGCTTGAGGGCTAAAAAAAACATATGTATACATTACTAATTATGATAAAGGTAGTTTTGATAATCATGGCAGTATTAGAAAGTAATCCCTTTATTTAAATGCAGATGTTTCATATAAGCTAATAAGCTGAGTTGAATTGAATGAGTAAGGCCTGGATAACCAAATACATTATCTAGAATATGTGTTTTTATTTTATTCCTAATTTGTTAAACTTACCTCTGTCAAATTTGAGAATTTAAGTTAAAGAGGGATGAGGATTTCCATAAAGTGTTTGCAGTGAATTTTTTCCAAGAAAAAATCCTTTTTCTGATTGAACTAAATACGTGAATGCACAGCGAAACTCAAAGTGCCCTAAAAGATCTAACACCATAACACAGTCAGTACCTTTTTCAAGTACCTCTATTCTATTGTGCTTGTCTTTTAGAATGTTCCTGTCAAGTTCTGCCTGATTTTTCAAAATCAGTGATTAAAATGAATATAAAGAAATTCAAGTGGTAGAAATCTTGCTGGGCAAAATAAAGGGCTGTAATAATGAAAACAAGTGAAATAAACTTCAGCATATCTCAAAAATTATATAATTAGTGTTCAGTGTTGGTGTTGTATGTGTCTTAGTTTAGATTTCTATGTCGTATTATAAATGAGATAGCTAATGGTATCTGTGTGATACTATTTTTACTGTTACTGTTGGCAATTATGGAAGAACAATAAAAAGGTATGTTATATAGTCAAATGTCTTTATCTTAAGACTTAGAAATCAAATTCAGTTTCTACTGTTTATTACATGTATCTTGAATAAATATTGTTGCTGAATGTTCTTTATATTTGAATTGGTGTTTTATTCTCTATAGGTGCAGTAGGTTGGAGCCTAATAAAAAAATTAACAAATAATTATAAAAATCAGTTACCATTACCTTTTGTCAAACCATCTTTTGAAAGTTGTATTAATTAAACTTCCTGGGCATCGAGCTTTTTGGCAGGTTATATGAAGATTTCTGTTAGGAATGTTTTGTAACCTTAGAAGCCAGAAAACAAATAAACAAACAAACATGGTTTGGATCCAATCGTGCAATTCTCAGTATTCAATTTGTATTATAAGTACAATTACTACAAACAGAGAGATTAGTTACTTATTCACTGTTATACAGTATCAGCTTGATTAATGACATTCTTTCCTCTTTTTTTTGTAATTAATGAATTTCCTTTAAATTTTTACTTTTTTATTATTTTTATTCACATTTCTGTGTGCTGGTGTGTTTTTCATTATTCTTTATGTCACTTGGGTTTTACATTGTACTTAATTTTTTTTTAACTCAGTGTTTTTTCTTTGAGGGCAAAAAAGCCATGCTAGATAAACCTAGCTAATAAGAATTATTATGCATGTTTTCATTTTACATTTTCATATTTTCAAATGCTTTCTACAGTCAGTCTTAGCTAAGTGCTTAGAGAACTGTTTCTTTGAGAGAAGGGTAGTGGTAAGTAAAGAGGATTTAATAATTTTTGGATATTGTTTATAAATAAATGCCTGTAAGCTGAAAATACAAGTTGAAGTGGTTTGTTCTAAGTCACACATGGAATAAAAATAAAATATTGGTATCTATCCAGAAAATACAAGCTGTGGCTAGTTCAAATCACTATCTTTTCAGGTGCTCAGTACTGTTAGGTTGGAAAAGCAGAACAGAATGTGCTGTTTGGAACTGAGCGTCTTTTATAGTGAGGTCAACAAAAAGCTATGTGGGGGATTTTTTCGTATGTTTGGCTTACAGAATTTTTTGGGTTTTTTTTGTGTATGAATTTGTATGTATTTTAAATGTAAAAATATATTTTATTTCATGTGACATTAAAAAGAACACCAGTAGTAACAGTGTCTTGTCAATAAATATGTGCTTGTGAAAGCTAATGTGTTGGGAAAGGTCACACAGGAAGGCAAACAAAGTTATAATTAATATCTTAATGTTGTCAAGTGTAATAGTAAATTTCAAGCATGTTTGGTAAAATAGTATTTTGGAGTGAGAGATTTTTTTGTCATTGCTTCACTGTAATGCATTTCTTGTGTATTTCCTGTAGAATTGCTGCTCCTGAATTTGCTCTTAAATTGAGTATAAATTTCTTAAATAAAAAAAGAACATGGTAAGCATAGTGAAATATTAGTTGCCTTGTTACATTTACAGTACTTCAAATACATAGTTACAAAGCAAAGTAGTAGATTTCTAAAGAGATACTTAAAATTCTGATGGTGGGGCAGGGTAAAGGATACCCTTAGGACATAAAGCAGTATTTTATAGGACAGCTTTCTCTAAATGTGTTTCTAAATTTCTAAGTTTGTAAATGTTCCTTTCTGTCTGTCTTTCTTTCAAATTAAAGTATAGGCCAGTCTTGAAATTTTTTTTATGTCAGCATTTTTTCCTTCCTTTGCAGTTTATAATGTAGTCCTTTTTTGCTGCTTCATTATATTATCATTGGTGACAGTGATATCTGCTTACTTATATTTTTCAATTAAAATTATTTTTTCAGTACTTTTGTGGCACTCACTTTTAGATACTAAGCTCTGCAGTTCAGTATCCACAGTTTGGCTGTTTTTTTTTTTTTCCTGTTCCTTGTTGGATGCCTGGCTTGCATGTGGTTTAATATTTAACAGTTTAGCTGAGATAGTGGGGTGTGACAAGTCTGCTAAGCATCACACAGTGCTGACATATACCCTGTTGGTTGTAGGGATCACCTACAGGTGCTGAGATCGGCTTCAGGGCCTGCCTGATTTTTTATTTGCCAACTGCCACTTTGCTCTTTCATGTTTGCTAATCTCTAGCTTTCTCTTGGGGTCCTTTAGCCTGCTTCATGGCAATGTATACAAAATTGACACTAAAAATATATTCGGAGGAGTGTTCTTTCAGCCAGTTTGATGTAATTGGAAAGAACTTGAATTGAGAAATTCAGAATCTGTTTCTTTTACCAGCTACATGAGAACAGGTAAATCTCCAGACTCTGCGGAAAATAACCCCACTTATTGAGGAGTGGAATGCTTGAAGAATATCTTAAAATAAGAGCTTGGGTTATTTGGGGGTTTTGGTGATAGGGGTATATTTGTTGTTGTTGTTTCAGGGAACTCAGGGAAGCAGTTGTACATACATTTGTTCTGGTCTAATTGTGGTGGTAGTGAATTATATCCTAAGAATAGCATTCTAGAATTATGTGAGAAACATTACCTTCCTAAGTCATCTTACTAATGTGGAATTTTCTCCTAGAGCCAAGGGAACGTTCAGCTTGCACAGCTTCTTTGAATGGACAGTTTACAAGTGAGTTACCTTTGTAATAAAGGATGAAGGAATCTTGGGCTCATCCTTAAGCTAATTATGGTGAGATTCTGGTCAAATTTCTTTTACTAAACTGTTAGTGAAGACAACCAGAGTGTCTCACCAGATTGAAAAAATCAAGGCCGTATTCTGTTTTGTGTAAAGAAACCACTGATGTCTACAAATTTCATTTGCTTCAGTAACATTAAATATACTTACAGAAGAACATTTAAGGGAAAATGGTAGAGGGACGTAGCTTTGTTCTCTTTGTCAAAGTCCTTCTTGTCTCTAATAAATTCTTAGGCAACACAGAAGTACTTAACAAGCTCTAACAAAATGTTGACTGCAGAACTTAATTCAGATAATGAATACCTACTTTTTACTTCTAAACCTGTAGGTATTTTTACAGCATAATGTGCTTCTATTACACTTCTAGCTATATCTAGGTGTTGGTGTTGTCCAAACAGCCTGTCATCTTTGAGGTCATGATGACTAGGGTAACATATTACAGTGATCCCTTTTTTATAAAATAATAAAACATAAACTAGCAATGGTGGTTATACACAGCAATTCTTTAGATGTATGGATTTGGCTGTGGAAGTTGATGGAATGTGTTTCATTCTGGCATTTGATTGTGGACTCTCCTAGATTAGTGGCTGTCAACTGTTCTAGGCTAAATCCCTTAAGTACAGGGGTAAGGCAAGTTTTTTGTTTGAGTGACACCCAGACACAGGTGAAAAGTTCAGTTTTGCCTTTGAAAAAGATTTTGCAAACTTAAAAATTCTGGAAAAGAAGCAAAGTTGTAGTTGGAAGAGTTTGAACTCAATAATGCATTCTGCTGATATTTGCCGTTTTACCCCCAACCCTCTGAGATTTTTGTCTTCAGAACATGCTTCATATTTGTTATTGTTTTCAAGGTTCCCCTAAAAACACCATCCACTAAGTAGTACAAAGCATTCTGGAAAGGATAAACCCTAGCATTTCTTTATCTGACTCTGGAATCTGTTTTGTGGCACTGTCTGTTACATCTGTTGTCTAGATAACTAATCTTAACATTTCCAATAACTTCTGGGGCAGTACATGAATTTCTTAAATTTGTACCCTTAGGGAAACAAGGTTGGTTTCATTTTTTTGCTGATATGCCTGTCCATCTTATTCAAAAGAGGATTAGAAGTTTCAGAAAAACGTACTAACAAAATAATTAGCTTGAAAAGGTAAGCAAAAATAGGTGCTACCACTGAAGAAGAGGCATTGGCAATTTATTTGCACTCCCAACATTTTGGAGATTCAGGCAGGAAACACTCACAGTCCATGATGCTACAGTGTTGTATGGATGCATTTAAAGAACCAAGCTGGATGAAATGCAGTTTTTTTTAATTCTGGTGCCATAGAACAACTTGTTCTTTGGTGCAGACTAGAACAGCCTCAGATTATTAGAAAGAAAAGCCATAATAATCAGCTCTTTTGCATGTCATTTCTTAGCCATTCTTCAGCAGATTTACAAAAATATTGCTGAAAGAAATTAATCTGCAGAGTTTTACATAGATGTCTAATATGTAGAATGTGTAAAGGTGACAAAGACACACAGGGACAGAACTCAGTTGAAATCTGCTTAGAGGTTTGTTGGACATCTTTTGATATAGATTATAAATAAAAGTTATTCTGGCATTTTAGAGTTAATTAAGTTATTTTTTTTCCTTGAAGTACCACTTTTATGATCTGGAGTATGAAAATTGTATGAAATTTCTGTCAAAAGTTTATTATAAAATATCTTTGCAGAGCATGTTGAGCAACTCCATTATACTAGCTGGTTAGTGTGTGAAGGTTAAACTTTGAAGGGGTTTGGGCTTTACAGATTTTAATTTTGCTAATGTTAATTATGGATTAGAGGAAATACTGCTGTCTGCTTTGTTGTAGCATGCAGTATAGGTCAGATATATTGCTTCTGTGTAATTTTTTGGGGTTTGTGTTTGTTTACAGTATTCAAATCTGTCATTGTAACTTTTTTTAAGGGTATGCCTGGAATTAGGGTTGACTGAGGAGAGTGTTAATGTATTTAAATAAACTGGTTAGAGCCATAGGAGAAGGCCTGTGGTGTTTTCAAGACTTCTCAGCCTGAAAGTGCCGCATAACCCTTTTAGGTTGCATAGCAACAGGCTCCTAGCAACAATAATAGATTGAATTTCCAATAGTGACCAGGCCGGATGTAATAATAAAGCAAGAGTACAAACAGTTGTCATGGTTTTCTATTCACAGTAAACTAGTGTTGAATTTAGGGAGATTCTGTTTCTCAAAGTGGTGAACCTCTTTGCAAAATGAAAGTAATTTTGAAAATTGTGGTACCAAAACCCTGACAAAGCTGCTTATAATGAATGACTTTGATGTCTAGTAGTTTGGAACATTGGGGAAAACAAAGAAACATTGAATTAGTTGTTAAGGAATAAGAGTATTTAGTAACCACTTTAAATTGCTTTTAAATCTCAACTTCTTTTATAAATTGACCTATACTGGCTCTTCATAGAAACCCCTAGCTGTACCAATATACATGTTGTTTAGAAAAGTTTGGAAATACCTTGTCAGTATACTGTTAAAAAGGGTAATGAATAAAACTGAGTAACAGATTTGTTTTATATCAATAATCTGTCAGTATTTCATATTTTCCAGACCTGTTATGTGTGAAAGGTAGAAATATATGGACAAGCAAGTGACTTGGAATGAGAGACAGAAATCATCTCATGAAATAGTAATAGTTGTAATTCTGGATGATTACATTTCAGTTTAAGTGTTTTAACCTGGCTAACAGTTGAAAATTGTAACACTGGTTGTTAAATAAAGATGTAGATTGACACTAGATTAACACCTCTTTTCAGTTCCTGTATCTGTTTTTGGGATGGTGTTGAAGAGTCACTATAGTAAAGGCTGGTTACCTTAACAAAAAGCCCAAATTAGTTATTTGTAATCTGCTATATGTCATTAAGGTGGCACCCTTTGTTTTCTGAATAGAGAAACACTGTTCTGAGAGTATAAAACTTTCATCTTTAGTTACCAATAACAGGGACAACTCTAGGGGCTGCAGAATATTGAAGGAAAAAAAATATTTGGAAGTTATGGACTTGAGATGTTTCACTAGATTTTGATGTTTCAGTATGTTGTTTATGAGTAGTGTTTTATTGCAGAAATTTTAAAAATTGAATTCTGAAAAAAGCTTTTCAGTGGACCTCTTAGGTCTGACTACAGATAGTATTCTCCATTTTAACTCTTAATCTCAGCGTTTTGATAGAATCATAGAATGTTAAGGGATTTGAAGGCACCTTAAAGACCATCTAGTTCCAACTCCTCTGCCATGGGCGGGGACACCTCCCACTAGACCAGGTTGCTTAAGGCCTTATCCAACCTGGCCATGAACACTGGCATCCACAACTTCTCTGGGCAACCTGTGCTGGTGTCTCATCAACCTCACAGTAAAGAATTTCTTACTAAGTTTTTCCTCATTTGACATTAGATTTCTCATGGCAAAGGGTATTAGTATGGTGACAGAGATATTTTGGATATATTTAATGAAACAAGATGCTTTTATGTGGTTGTATTCAAAAACAATCGAGTTGAACAATTGTGTTGAGTTCTGTTATTTGAATTGTGAGTTAAGTGGTAGTCTGAACAACATTCTGAATTTGTATGATATTTGTAATTTAGACTATCAACTCATTTAAACTCTTAAATTTTAAAGCTTAAAAAATCATTTAGGAGTGTAATCTAGTCTAAGTATGACATCTAAGCAAAAGTGTTTGATTAGCAGTTGTGGATTGCTACTATGTGCACTAGAGAGGTATTTATGTGGTAAAGTAACTACTGCCACAGCTGGAGAGCTATGAGAGTTTGAAGGATTTTGCGGAATTAGAGATTTTTAACTTAGAATAAGGTTAAAAACTGATAATGAAATTATAGCTAGGATATAGAAAGAAGAAATTTAAAAATACAGGAACATACCTTTTACAGTGTTCATAGATTATGACAAAGGTATTTTTACTGAGAATTGTTTTGTATAGTACAGTTATGATATTTTCAGAGAAGTCAAAAGCATTTTAACCTTACATTGTAACAAATAGTATCTAGTATTTATTATGGCAAATACATAGTCTTAAATCATGTAGATTACAATCAGAATTTCTGTAAGAATGTAGTTTACTTTCCAGAAATGCAGTCATTAACTTTGCTCAGCTCCTGCCCTATCTCCTACATAGCTGCATTTCTATATGTTGTATTTGTGCTTTTTACTTTTAGACCAGAGATGTTGCTTAGAATAGTTACTTACTAGTATTGTTCTTGTTGGGTGAACCTAAATGACTGGATTTGTGGGTTAAGGCTTCTGCTTCATCCAGACCTAATCTATCAGGCTGCTTGCCTCATAATTTTAAAAAACAAAAAAACCCCCTTTTCCATTCAAATCAAAAGAGCAGAGGTTAGATATTTGACTCTGTGCCAGATATAATGGTAATGAGTATTTCTTTGCTTCTTGTGCTTTTAGGGGAGTTCAAGTGAAACTTGCATCAGGAGAGGATACTTTTCATTTCTTAGAGCTTACAATTTTTATGAAAGAGAAAAAAATTATTTAACGTAATAACTAAAAACTGAGAGGACAGAAAAACTGATTGTAGAGTCTTGTAACATGTAACAGTGGAAAATCTTGAGGAACAAAAAGGGAAGATGAGCAAAAGAGAAAATAAAATACTTCTGATTTTATTTACTTATTTTTAACTGTAAGAATATGTAATTTTAGGAAATTCATTCAAGTGTTTGGAAATGTAAAAAGAAAGACTGGGAGGAAGTAGGTCTCTGAAGTTCAAAGGACAGCAGAGAACAAGAAGTTTGGCAAAAGATCTGTGTAGTCTGTTGGGCTGTACATTTATCCTCCTACTCAATTGCCCTGAAACGTAACGTGTTGTGGTATGGCATTGTGTGTTTACTCCTATAATTTTTTAATTAGTGCTGTTGATATGCAAATTTATTTTCAGAATATTTCATTTCACGTAAACGTATTCTATTCTCATATTGATTTATTGTAAGAACAATTACACTACAATTTAGTGTAAGAAGTCAAAACGATTATTTTTTTGTTTAATGTATGTAAGTTGAAAAGCATAGTTTGGAATAATTGACCAGACACCAATTCTGAAACAAATGTTTCATCTGCTTTCTGTTTATTTTTTGTAGTGATATCTTCCTTTTCTCAATACGCTAACTATGACTAAAATAACAAATACAAGCAATAATGTTGGTTTATGTAGTGTTACTGAAATGCTGTGTAAAATTACAAGATGTTTAAAAATGCAGGTTTTTTTTAATGGGTAAAGAAAGAGGCTTAAGTAGTGAATGGTTCCAAGCAAAAAGCTCTATTAGCATTAAATGTAATTGTTGTGTGGAGGACTACGAGATATAATTAATTTTTTGGACTTAACTGCTATTTATATGCTACTGGAGCATGTATGATATTCTTCTTGCATTAATTTACCCATATACAATATTCACTCTTTGATTGTATATTGTTATTTATGCCACATTTATCTGCCAGGAAGAGTGAAGAATGTCAATGAGATGTTTTTCTGCTTAATTAAATACTTAACACCCAGCTTAATACGTCTACATCATGTAAACATAGCCTTTAATAATAAATAAATACAGAATGCTGTTTGTGCATTGGACCTGAATTTGTGTGTTCAGTATCCCTCATTTTGATACACCCTTGAAGACTTTAAAGTTATTTGTATTGGAGAGGTAGGTGTAGGAAGCTACTGTGCTGTATTCTTGTGAATCAGACCTGCTTTTATCTAGAGAGGACAAAGATGTACAAAAATAATCTTTGATGGTGACCTTTTGAAGAGATAGATGGAATTTTCAGGTTATGAGATTTATGTCTGTTTATATGATAGTTGTGTCTTTTTATATTTCTGGAAAGTAATTTTTCAGAATGCTCTTTTTTTTTTTTTTTTTGCAAGGCTTTCATTATTGGAAAATTCTGAGTTGCCTAAGATTTACAAATTTTCTTAGGTATTTTCCTATGTTTCTGACAATTGAGAATCTAAGATTTCTGTGGTATTCTGAGGAAAAAAAAATATTCTTTTGCCATTTTTCTTCCAAATGCATTTTATGTTGTAATAAAGAGGAGAGTATCTAAGTAGTATTGCTAAATATTACATGCAGCTCTACCTTTATAGTTTCTGTACTAATTCTTTGTGTTTCATTTGTCTCATGTTTTTATTAGAATTTTTGACTATTCTGAAAATGCTGACTATGATCGTACAATCTTGAATGTCGCCCTTGGGGCTACCTATTTTGTATTAGTTATTGATGAGAAAGCTGTCATTAAGGACTTCTCTTTTAAGAATTTTACAGATATAGTGTGTGAATTGCTGTCTCTCATGATTTGATCTTTGAAGCGTACTAGAACAAAAAGCCCTGTGTTTGGAACTTGGGTAATTTCTAGGTCTTTGTAGAAGCACAGAAATTTTTATTACAGTCATTGAAGGTGCTGACCTACAAAGCAAACCTTATTTTAATTTTCTCTTACTTGATTATGGAACATAACTACCAAGCCAAACTCAGTCAGTAACATGAAGTTATTCTTGCCTTGAGATAATATGCCATTCAGTTTTTACGTGAATATGAGAATAGTGGTGATACCACCTTACAATCATTTACCTCACTGAAATAAAACATATTAAGGCTCTAATCATTAGATAAATAATACTGTAATTACTTGAAGTCTCAGTAGCTAGGCCTGTTTTTTCCTTTTCTGTAGAAGACAGTCTCTTTTGAACTTGAAGGTTGCTTTGACATGACAAATGTGACATTAAAAATCAGTGTAGTTCCTTGGAATAATTAATTGGCATGCCAATGCTCTTATAAAAGTGGCAAACGTAGGATGCATCTGGTGCTGTTATTTCAAAATAATATTAATTTATAACTGCAGTAATGCTTGTTGTAAAAACATAGTGTTAGAGGTTCGGACATATGTCAGTTCTTTTAAAAATTTTCAGTTCCTTGATGCGTTTGACTAGGTTATTTTATCAAAATTTATTAACATGTCAATTGTGCCATGTATTTGAGTTGGGGGGAAGGAGTGTTCCCAAATAAATTCTACTACTATTTCAGCTTTCTTTGATATTGTTGTTTTTATTATCTGAAACAAAACCATTTTAGTGTTGAAAAAATATCTTTTACCAGGTAGTGATGCCTTAAACGTGGAGAGTTTGACTTCCCAGCTCGTACCATTAGTCATGTCTGCCTGCACACTACAGTTCTTTGCTGCACTTTTCACTTCCATTCTGTATTTCTTCTTCAGTATGTGAGACAAATGTGTAATGAAAAAAGGAAGTAGTTTAATTTTGAGCTGAATCAACAAAATATCAAACTGTAGCTGTATGACTAAAAACAATTGTGATGTCACAGTCTTGCATACCTTGCAGTGAGTTTGATCACAAGGGAACAGCTGATCACTGTAAACAATAAGTTGCTTTCAACACTCTCTTTGGGGATTATTTAATATAGAAATGTGTGGAAGGGAGGATAGGGAATGAAATGTCCAGATAGTAATTGAAGATGAGTTCTTTAGATGCAATTTGGGGCAGATCTGGTAGAAAAGGACATGGTAAAGGCCAAGGTACCCAGGGTATATTCTTCACCTTGGTCTTTATTGGTAAGATCTGCCTTCAGGCATTGCAGATACCAGTGAAAAACTTGTGGATCATGGAAGGTTTGCCCTCTGTGGCAGAGTATCAGGTTATGACTATTTAAAAAAACAAGACATACAGAAGTCCATTGGTTGAGGGAAAATGCACACAGGAATGCTGAGGGAGCTGGCTGATGTCACTGGGAGATCACTCTTGATTCTTTGAAAGGTCATGGTGGTCAGGGGAGGTTCCAGGTGTGGGGCTAGGGATATGTATTTTAGCTGCATTTTTGATCCATGCTTCTGTTTGTAGACAATTACTACAGAAATTTAGTTGCTTTATGTATATTCTTACTAAAAATAACTACATGTTCTTCCACATGTCTTACTTCATTTTATTAAACCTTTTTTTTTTTTTCCAAATTACTAGATATCTATCTAGTGTTCACGTTTGCTTAGGATTGTATTTTCTTTTTTGGTACAATACTGACTAAAAACATACTAGCACTGGATAATTGAGCTATTCAGCTACCAGTTTCAGAAAATTTATTCTGAATGCAGCATGATATGATTTAGTTAAAATGCTTTCAGTGCTGTTTTGCTATCTGGTTTATTAAAGATGCTTTAGGATAGTTTAGACTCTGCTGTAAAAACTAATGTAAGGAAGTAATTAAAGAATGGAATTGTTTATGATGAGTTGGATTTCATTAATTTAGTCAGTTAAATACCTTAATCAATTACAAAAAACCTGTTGAGCTAAATCTGAACTAAATGCCAGAGGATAGTGACAGTCTAGATGCTAAAGTAAGTTGTATAGAACTATTCCTTGCTTTTCATTTGTGCTGTTGTGATTAAAAAGATCCCATGTCAGCGTTCCTGTGGCTTTGTCACTGCATAACTTACTGTCTGACCTGCTGGTCAGCAATGAGCTTATTCTTCATGATTTGCTTTTAAATGGGAAATCTAAATTTTGCAGATTATACAATTGCTATCAGTGTCTATTTAGGAATATTTGAATTAAAATGATTAGATATTTGGGAATTGATTTATTGGTCATAAACATTAACCAGATCTTATTTCCATAGAAAATATCTGCCAGGACTCAATTACAGTCAACAGCTACAGTCAACAGTTTCAGTCCTACAAATCTGTGAATAATCCATTTTGTGCTGTATATTGTCATTTCTTTAATACTGGATATTACTGGTTCAGAGATGGGAAGGTTGATGGAGAGGATTGAATGGCTGAAAAGGCAAAGAGACGTATCAGAGATCATGAAAAGGAGTGTGGGAAAACAGAGTACTGAATTTAAAGATTCTCAGCTCTTAGACAAGGATCTTCACTGCATGGGCCAGGATGCCTGAGAGTTATTTTGATTTTTCTAGCCTAGAGGTTATATAGAGAATGAAAAGTCTGCTGGATATATTGAGAATTTTTTTTTTCTATGCTTAAGTCAGTGAAATACTTAGAACATACAAAACAGTAAATGGATAAATGGAGATAGATGTTCATTTTGTGTATATTACTAGAGTCTAGAGCTGAAGAGACTCAGTTCTGCTGCTAGCTCTGAATTCAACCCTTTAATGAGATGAATATAATCACTCATGTATCACCTATTAGAGGGTTGAATTCTTAACATTCTAAAAAGGAGTGAGAAAAGCAAGAGGATTAGTACATTAGTTGCATTTTGAAGAAATTGGTAAACATCACCCGAGATTTATTTTTATCCTGTTGTACAGCACATGCCTTCTGTGATGATCTCGCAGTTGTCCAAATCAGCAAATCTACTCAAATGGCATAAGCCACCACAATTTGTCCTAAAATGAAGTTAGTAACCAGCCAAAGTAGTATTTCCATGGACTAGAACTTCTAGGATTAGCTGCAGTTTAGCAACATTCTTAGTGTATTAAGGTCTGTGTAATTCACATGTTCATAATTGAATTTCAGAAGCTAATGTAATTAAGGTAATTTTTGAAGTTTATGTTCGTTCATGACTGTAACATAATAGAGCTACATTGGTTTATCAGTTTGTCTTCAATGATACTATTGGAGTTGACCTAATAACATCTTCGTTAACTAAATTTTAAAAAGTAAGTTTCATAAGCTCAGTCACTGTAGGGAACTTTTAATGTAGTATGGTATCTTGATGGTCAGATAACTGATTTATCAACATGATCTAGTATGAGAGAGATAACTACTCAAAGCATTTAAAATGACAAGTGGGTAAGAAAGAGCATGCCAGTGATTATATAGTAATCTTCCAGTATATTTCATTAATTTCAGATGTTTCATGTTTTAAAGAAATTTCTGCATACTGCAACAAAAAAGATCAAAACCAAGCAAAGTTAAATAAATATTTATCATATGGCTTCAAATTCTCTGTAGGTATCAGTCAGTCTCTATCAGTAATCATGAGAAGGTGGGAAAAAATTAGGTGATGGATTTCACACAGGCATGCATTTGGAGTTAAAAACTACCTGGTGTGTGTAGTATTTCTGGTAGGTGCCTTTCATAAAAGTAAGGATTGGTGTCTCAGCCTGTTTTCAAATATCTCTACACTAGTTAATTTTATTTTTATGCGCTTGGTGTTAAAGGTTTCA
The DNA here is from genome assembly GCA_013399195.1 of Dicrurus megarhynchus. NCBI lineage: Eukaryota > Metazoa > Chordata > Aves > Passeriformes > Dicruridae > Dicrurus > Dicrurus megarhynchus. Next base: position 13,861 of record VXAD01011594.1, on the reverse strand, counting down.
GGGAGTTTAAAGACTTCAACTTCCATGCCATTAACTGTTTAAGGATGGTTATGTAAATAACTCTTTTGCTTTCTTTGTACTGCTTCTGTAGTTACATCATTTAGATACTTCGGCAGTAGTGGTGATGGGCATTTTAATTAGGAAATGTTAAATTCTTATGTTTGGGGTTTTTTAATTTGACCTTGCTTGAAAACCTGTAGACCCCAGTCCTGATTACTTTTTAGGCTGAACTGGAATACCACTATACCAATGCTAAACTGGAACAAAAACTAGGCAGCATTCACTGTAATAAAGATTTAGCATAAAACCCTGGGGTATATGAACAAGTTTTTTTAATTTAAGGGTAAGACAGAACACACTTTGGGAAAGAGCTATGCTTACTAAACTGTATCTCTAGATACTAGTTCTTGTAGAAAATGTATAGGAAGTATTCTTAAAATTGTGTGGTACTACACTATAATATACTACGTACCTAGTTTTCCACACTATAATGAATGTGTAAGGAAGCCATGTAAATAAATAAGTACCTTACCTCATTTTTACACCTAACTTTTGTGTGTGTGTGTGTGTGTGTGTGTGTGTGTGTGTGTGAGGCTACTAGATGAAATGCTACTAACACTAGATATTCATCTTCAAATGTGAGTCGGGAAGTTTTTCTTGGATTTGTGTGTGTGTGTGTGTGTCTTTTCTGCCACCCTGTGGGCCAATTTATTTTTTTTCTAGAATGAATTCTTCCTTTATTTCCTGGAGAAGAACAGTTATGTTTTGTCTTACATGGATTTTTGTGCAGTTGTTTTCCCCTCATTTTTGTTTTCAGAGCTGAAGTTGAACAAAACTCCTCCTAGTGTTTTAAATTCAGCATTAACTCTCCTAGGAACCTGATCACTACAGTTTCTGCTATCAATGGCTGGAATTTCTAAGAATTCTAGCAACATGGGGTTTTTTTCAGCTAACTTTGTAGCACATGGTGTCAATTTAAGAACAAAGATGTTAAAAATGGCCAGGAGTTTCAATTTTCAGATTGACAGTGTGGTCTCTTCATTTGTTGTCCTCTACTTGGACACCTTTCTCTATGGACAGTTGACTGTTACAGCAGTTTCTAAAAGGAAGATATTTTTGGTGCAGGAGAATCAATGAGTTTGTGATTAGCATACACGAAGGAAGGTAAAGCCAACTGGTCAGTCCTTGAATATAGCATGGAGGATTGAGAAAGCATGTTGTAATATGCACATGCTGTAGATGGAGGTGGAAAAGGATCAAGACATTCAGTATAAGAGTAGAGAAGGAAAGTTTGAGAACTACTATAGCACAGATGGATTTCTATAAAAGATAGTAATTTTTAGTTTTTGAAAAATATGTAGTAAAAACTAAACAAGATTTCATGAAAGCTCTAGAGGCAGTCACTTCTGTACCTTAAACAGTTAGAAAAGTGAGGACAGAAAGTACACTTTTCATCCTTCTCTTGCTGTCTGTCTACCACCCCTTCCTCTGCCCTTGCTTTCTCCCTTTTTCTGCTTTTTTCCCTTTCTTATACTTTGCAAGACAAGAAACTGTGATAGAAGACAGTGAAAGAAGAGTTTTAAAGCTCACACTTTGTGTAAGTGTCCTTAAAATTCATACTTTAACAAGACTTTAGGTTTCTCTTTGAAGTCTGAAATTAAATAAAAATTGCAGAATTTTCTATTTTTTTTGTGAAATAACCAGCCTTTCTAGTCTAAAGGTTGAACAGTGCCACATAAAGTTTAAATTTGCAACCACTATTCTTGCTGTGATTTTTAGATTAGATTTTTTATACAGAGTGATTCTTTACAACAAAATCCTAGATATGATAGTCAAAAAATTAAGATATTCATTTCACATAGCATATGCATATTTAAAATAATACAGGGAATTGTTTATTAAAAAATAAATTATTCTAGTTTTTATGCCTGATGTGTTCACTCTTTTGTAGATACTTAGGGTTTTGTAATAACATCCTGCTTTCCACAAAGGAGACAGGGCAGAGGGGAATGAAGTTTAAATGTGAAATATATTTTAGCTTCTCCAAAGCTTATGTTGACGTAAACAGGCCTAGATCTTTGTAGTTGACATTTGCAGTTAATTAGCTTTCTCTTCCTTAACAAACACAGCAAATGGAGTCACAAGACACTTGTTGCCTTTTCTGTCACTCTAATAATAATTTATGTATTTAACTTATGCAGGTTCTTCAGTTGTTTTCAGTACTAAGCTTCCTACATTACATGTAATGGAAGTGACAAGTAAAAGTTGCAAAACATTTGTGTTGCAAGAGAAAGCATGATTGACAGCTACATTCCTCTCTACAGAAAAAAAAAAAAAGAGCATGTGGTAGAGCCTAAAGAATGTCCTAAATGTATAAGCCTTAACACTTAGGTTTCAGAAGTTAGCTTTGAAAAATGGTGGCTTCTTTGGGTTGCTTTTAGTATGGAAATAACAATTGCTTAAATATTACTTTGAAAATTGGGTTTTGTTTTGTTGTTTTTGTTTTGTTTCTTTTTTTAATTGATGTCAGCAGTATCAGTAATGGAAATTACAGAGAAAAGAAAATTTATTTTATACTCTGAAATAACATTTTTATCCCATTTGAAATAAACCAATGTCAAAACTGTCAAATCCAAATAGGTACAGTGGAAGACACAGGAAAATAAACTGATATGTTAAAAACATACTGTTTTAATATAAAATAATTTAGGACTTGTGGTTTTACTTTGTGGGAGATGGTTATGATCTACAATGTGTTTTTCTACACTGTAGGCTTACCTCTAGTATCTGTCATGTCTGTTGAAGAGGAAAGAAGATCCAGAAATAAGGGTGTTATTCTGGAATCTTGCAGTCTGTTCCCTGTGTTGCTAGTTCTGTATGTGTTGTCCAGAACTAATTGCTTAGCCTACATACCTAAAGATGTTCAGGAATCTAATTCCTATTAGCTGATCCTTAGTCAGAGTTTTTAATTATTAGGGGATTTTTTGGTTGTGATATGTTTTCTTCTTTTTTTCTCAGACGTGTGAGTCTTTCTAAGTGTGTCAATATACTTTACATATTGAGGTTTAGCACCTTGAATTTGTTGCAGAATTTAGAAGGAAAGGGCTAGGATTTAAGAGATGCCTGTCTTATATTTTTTATTTTTTTAGTGCTTTTTACATGGAGTATTTTTCAATCAGATTGAAGAGCTTTTATCTGATGAAAATAACATATTGCTACAAAATTGACAATATCCTAATCAGCAGAGAAGAAATGAGGCTAAATTGAGGGCTGAAGTTGTTTAGCATCTATTAGTCTCCAGAAAAAATGTTTTGGAGCTCAAGTATAAGCATTTTTTTTCAATCTCATCTATTTATTTCACAAAGATTGATCCTTATCATTGTTTGTCAATGCAAGAATGTAAATTGCTAAAATAATTTAGAAGGAGATTGATTTACTGATGGCTTTTAGTCACTACCAACCACTATCTACAAACCAGTCCTTGCAGTTTTGTGTCACCCACAAAAGTGGTTGCTGAGGTGCACTGTGTTCCATCCTCTAGGTCATTAATGAAGACATTAAACAGTACTGAACCCACTATTGATCCTTGAACTTTGTGCCACTGGTGACAACCCTCTCTTGATAAAATCTGTGCAGAGCTCTTTTGAAATGTAGGTATCAGCAAATACATCTTTTAGAACTTCAGATGTTAATATGCATGCTTTCTAGTCCTAAGAAGTCACTAGTGGGGCAGGCTCTCTCTTACGCCTTAATCTTGCACTTGTATGCTTATATAAAAAGACTGAGTCACAGGATATACTCAAAGTTGTGTGTGCCCTGGTTCACTGACTGGTTCACAAGGGTTGTATGACAGGCACTGCTATCAAATTCTTACTACATGTGTTAGGCTGATTATAATTTTAATTGCTGTCTTTTTGCAAATCTCATATTTTAGCACTGGTTTTTTTTTCTTTTCCTCTAATGATGGCTATGTTCCTGATGACACAATAGTTCCAGGTTTCAGGTGTTTCCCCAAAGTAACTGTATTTTGGTTTTGAGCAGGGAAAGGGGCGGAAGTGTACTAAATCTTTAAGGTTTTTTGACACACAAGATTGTAATTATGCAAATCTATTTTTTAATCAGATTAGACAATCCTTTCGTTAAGTTTCACTTTCCTTGCCTTGGCTTTCATCAGTAGTAGTATGTTTCCCTTTCCTTTTTGTGTTATTAATTTATTAGCTAATTATCTCATTTACTTAAAATAATGCATGAAATTACATAAATCCTGCTCAACTTTCCTTATTTCTTATTTTAAAGCTCTCTCTACAGCATGTGGCAATAAATTGCAAATCTACATTGGATCTAAGCTTTGAAAACAATCAGTCTCAATGAATTGCTGGTAGTGACCAAATATCCTATAAACTTGATGATAGAATCAGCTCTTAAGTTAATATATTTTATTGATATTTTATTGTGCTTTTGTTCTTCCTGCACAATCTGGAAGAATTTGGGTAAAGATCACTTCATGTTCTCTAGTCCATGAGACATGTTGTAGAGGATACAGTTGCTACTTGTCTTGTTTCAGTCTGTATTTGTTGTCAGTTATTACCGTCTCCTTCCATTTTGTTAATATGGTTTCTAGCTCTAAGAAACCAGTGCTTCAAATAATGTGCTGTTTATCCTAAACTAATACACAACAGAAGTTCTTAATAATTTGATTATCATGAAGATGCATCAATCTTCATACAAAAGTTAGACAATAACTCTTAAGACTGAAATGATAAAGTGCTAATATATTTTGACTTTAATGTAATATATTAACTCCTGAATGTATTCTTATCTGACATTTATTGCAGAGTATGATAACAGTAACAATTTAATTTATGACAGCTTGGTAAAGGAAGTATACCCTTATTTGCTTGAGGTCACATTCTACTTCTGTACTTGGGTACATACTTTCTGTTAAAATCGTCCTTTTCTTCAGTGATAGCTCTTGGGTTTTTTTATTGTTTGTTTGTTGTTGGGATTTTTTTCTTTTTATTCTTGCTTAGATATACATAGGAACTTGTTAGCATTTGGAGGAAATGTCATAAAACCCAAAACCAACAAAATCCAGTTTCTTATTAACCTATGCAGCTTATCTGTATAAGGCAATCTAATACAAGGCAAGGAACATTTGTGAAAAGAAAAAAAAAAAAAAAAAAGGCAAAAATGGACTGTACTTTTGGAGTGCAATTTGTTTCCGTATCTGCAGCGCATAGGAAGTTCTTTTAAGAAGACAGACTGAAATTCTTGCAAATATTAATATGCCTCCTAAACATTATCACAGCTCTATCCCACTCCTCCTTTTTGTCCCTGGGAGCCACCATGAGTCATTTTAAAAGGTGCAGAGTGTCATGGCTTGACCCCCGCTGGGAACTAAGCGCTATGAGGCCTCTCGCTCATTCCCCACCCACCCACTGCAGGGGAGAAAAGGTAAACCTCATGGGTTGAGGTAAAAACACTTCAATAATTTAGACAAAATACAATTTAGAAGTAGTAGTAACAAAAAAGCGCGTGCAATATACCAAGTGGTTTTGAGAGACGCGCACTCTGGAAAGCTTCTGGATATTCATTCCAAGTGCATGAAGGCCACAAGCCGCGCTCCCAGCATGTGCAAGAGGATGGCAGCTCCCCCGGCAGGGTCGGTCGGGCGCTCCCCTGCAGCCTATCGGGCAGAGGTGTCGGAGGTCCTCGGATCTCTCCCGCGGCCCTCCGCCGGCGGCCCCCTTGTCCCGGCAGCGGGGTCGCTGCGGGGCCGGGAGCGCAGCTCGTAGCGCCAGTGCGGGGATGTGCCGCGCAGCCTGGGCCCGGCCGCGGCGCTCTGCCGGCAGCCGGCCGGGCCGACCACGTACTCCTGGTAGTCGTCGTCCGCCCTGACCGTGTGCAGGATGCGGCCGAAGCGCTGGCGGCAGAGCGGGCAGGCGGCGCGCACGGCAGCCCACTGCCGGATGCAGCCGAAGCAGAAGGTGTGCAGGCAGCTGTCCACGTGCGCCGCGTCGTCCACGTCGTCCAGGCAGATGGGGCACAGCACGGCCGCCGCTGCCTCCCACTGCCCGCGGCTGGTGCCGGCCGCCGCGGCGGAGCCGCTCTCCTGCAGAGCCTCCTCGGCACCGGGNGAGACAGGGGCCTCCCGAAGGGTCTCATTGCAGGGGAGACAGGGGCCTCCCGAAGGTCTCGTTGTAGGAGACTGGAAAGTGACCGGCCAGCCCCTCAGCTGCCTTCAACAGGTGCCTCCCCCTCCGCTCCCCCCAGGCACGCTGCCCCCCATCCCAGGAGAAACCCCCCTTCTACACTGCTCCCGCCCAGCCAGTGGGACTCAGCTGGCACAGGGTACCTGCAGGAGGCGGTCGGGGAAGGAGGAAGTGGCTGGGAGCCCTCAGTGGTGCCGAGGACGCCTGAGCACTCACAGGAGCCAGGACCATATGCACTGGCTATTGAAGTGCAGTGAGTTTGGGGCTGTTTGCCCCACAGTGATGCCACAGAAGTCTCTGGGTCTGCACCACAACCAGCACCTAAGGAGGACAGCAAACACCCCGAAAAGGGGAAAAGCTTTGAATCACAGGATATTGATCATGTTGTGGTGGCTTTTTGGGCTGAGATAAGCCTCAAGTCTCCTCAGATCCCATAATGACTGACTGTTGCCCCTGAGTGCAAGGACTCGGCAGCAGACCATGCAACAATGCGGGCAGAGTGTTCTTTGTGCCTATGAAGCACCCTGTCTTGGCACTTTCAAGATCTGTCAGGGAAGAAGGACCTGTTGCTTGTGGTAAGAAAACCTCAGCAGTGAGAGGTAAACTCTGGAGGTCTTTACTTCCAAACCCCTGCTCAAACAGGGCTACTTAAGAGTCAGTTGCTCAGGGCCATATGCAGGTGGCTTTGGAAAATCCTCAGGATGGAGATAACACAAGCTGTTCTAGTGGTTTTTTCAACCTCACGGTAAAAAAAAAAACAACAGCTTTTCCTGATATTCAACAAGGACCTCCTGTATTTCATAGGCTGCAGAATGGGTATCCGCTCCATTGTGGACCTCTCTGGGTTGCTGGGGCATGAACTGTGTCACTGTGGTTTTTACCAGAAGGTTCAAGAATCTCTGTTCCAGCACCTGAATCACCTTCTCTCCCTCCTTCTTCACTTACCTTGATGTCTACAGTGTTGCTTGTCTTTCTCAGCTGCTGTTGCACAGCTTTTTTCACCCTCTCTTGATTATGTTACCACAGGGGCACTGCTGCCATTGCTATTTAACTCAGCTTTGGTCAGCAGTGAGTCTGTCTTGGAGCTAAGTGGAAGTGGCTCTCTCTGACATGGGGGAAGTTTCTGAAAGCTTACAGAAGCCAACCCTGTAGCCCCTCTGCTACCCAACTGATATGGGAGCCCAGAATTGGACACAGCACTCCCAAGTGTGGCCTCACCATTGCTGAGCAGAAGGCAGCGATCACCTCCCTTTTCTTGTCTTCAATACTTTGTGTAAGGCAGCTGGGGATTTTTGTAGCAAAATACAAGCTAGCTTCTTTCAATGGGGAAAATTCAGAGTGGAACCTATTGTGCATGTACATGTGCATATCAAGAGTTTAATTATGAAAGTGTTTCTTTGGAACATGCATTGCTCAAGTTACATGACAGCCTGTAGCGAGGTTAAGTTTAAATATTTGGTGTTTTGAAGATGGTTCTGTTGAGCACATTTGGACTATCTTAGAATTAGTTAGAGAAAGCAACTTTTAAAATAACTTTATAAATTTGTGTTGTTTTTAGGTTAGGTAAGTATACGTGTATATACATATATAAATGTTGCTAGTTATTTCTTCTGTCCTGTAGGTCAGGAACTGTTTTTTGTTATGTCTGCACAGAACTTCCTGGGTTCTTCTTTTTAATATTTTAGCTTTCTGTGTAACAACTTGTTATATTCATAGCATGTAAAAATACATGCAATATATTTTTATTTTTATTTTTATTTATTTATATTAAAGCGCATTTCTGCTCCTGCAGCAAAATCTGACAAAGATTTTAACTTTGTCACATACACCTTGCACTGAGAACTTCAGACACCTTTCCTTTTATTGTGCTGTGTCTTGCTAGGTGGTAATTGTATAATAGTTTCTTTATGTGCATCATCTCTAAGTGAAAACCATACAAATGCTGAATTGTTTCTGTTGATACAAAATATGGCACATTTCAAAGTGCAAATCTAATGCATTTTTAAAGGTTTGCATTAGATAGGAGTAACATACAGGTAGTCTTCTGCAGTGTACAGAGAACTTCTGTCCAGGAGCTTGAGGATCTTGGGAAGGTGTGAGGAGAGATGGGAAGGGAAAGAAAAGAAAAACAGCAATTCTTGTAAATATCACAAAATTCACATAAGGATACTGTTGTGGCTTCCTCTTTTTCTAGGAGATACACTATGTCTCTTCTAGTAAGCAAAAGAAGGGAAGAATATTTCATTAGTATTTTGTTAGGTGTTTTCTTGTGGTGTGTGATAAGTATGCAGTTCATCCTGGTGTTCTAGATTTGTGTAATTTGTATTTCATAAGGAAATTTATGTCTTGCCTGAAGTGTTTAAACACTGTAGTTGAAAAAAGCAGCAAATATGACTGGCTGCTTCATTGATTAGTAAGTAGCCCTGACATTTCAGATGTGAGTAGACCATTTAGATTGTGCTTATTTGCAAATATATAGCAAAAATATAGTGGATACAGCAGGAACCGTAACAAAATCTGTCCATTTTTCAACTCCTATATTTCCGCTGATCTTATTTTATATTTAGTGCGAGTTGAACTACATTTCTTTGTCCTATCTTCTCAAAGCAATTGAGGTAGTTTTGTCATTATCTTGATTCACCAGAAATGGACAATCACTTGGGAACATACCAGATTTGAACCTTTTAACTGACTAAGTATTTTAATACTTAGTTCTGTGGCTTTTTGGGTTTTTTTCTTAAAATGAAGACAGAATAAATATTTGTTATGCGGGTAGCGTTGTTTACATAGAAATAACACAATACAACATAGCAAACCAATGTTGACTCACACTGAAAAGAAATCTTGCGGTAGCTTGGCACATTTTTCTACTTTGTAGTAAAAAATTGAACCACAATCCACAGAATTAAAGGAGAGCTGCTCTTTACCAGAAGTAAAAAATCAGCACTTATCTAAGCATGATGTAGTCAGTGTGATACCTGTCAATTCATCCCAGATATTAAATGTAAATATAATAGCTGCATTGGCGTATGTGCCGTGAACAGTGACACTTCAGCAAACTTATTTAAAACACATAGCTAATTATGTGGGGTCTGACAGGCAAGTTTTCTTTTGCAGTCAAGGAACTTGCCTTACAATGATTGATTGTTTTTGCTTGCTTCGTTGAACTGTAGTAGAACTGCCTGTAGTACTTGTCTCTCTATATGCTAAATGAGTGAACAGTTGAGAGTAGTTCAGGCTTTCAGCTCTTCATGCTACACTTGTCCTCCTAAAGTTACCAAAAAGAAAAACCATGCTGATTTTGTGTTGTGAGTAAAGTAAGAACTATTTGTTGTGAAATTGTAGACAGACTTGGAATATTAGCTCTATAACTAATTTCTTTGTACTTCTAAAACTTCTTTGTACTGAAAGGCAGTATACATTGGTTTATACAGTGCAACTTCCAAATGTTGGCATCAGGATGTTTGCTCTCTTTCCATGTGAAAAGAAACCAGCATAGTAGCACCAGTGTAATTTTTGCAAAGTGAGGAAGACTCAGAGTGTAGGATGAAACCTTATGGGACAAAAGCTGTAAGAAAAGCTGCAGTAGGAATCAAACAGTTTTTTTCAGTAAGGATAACAAGCCTGCTGCTGTAATGCTGCAAGGATGGAAGCAGTGAAAGAGCAAGTATTTTTTGTGTCTCTTAGCTGGAGACAGGCAGGTATCATGCTGTAATCCAAGCCAGGCAAATAATAATGTAGTGGATGGTGAAGTTCATTCTTAGTAAGGCAAAGTTGTGCGAACTAGGAAGTATGCTAAGTTACTTCTTACACCTGACCAACCGTTTGAATTATATCTTACTATTTCCACCTGTCAGATGGAGAAATTTGACTCTTATTTCTGTTTTTATCTGAGAGCTTTCTTTTCTTCTCTTATTTGTGAAGATGATGTACAGATCCAAGCTCATTCTTAATAGGAAATTTTCTTACCTCAAAAACCTACGTCTTTTTTCTAATGTATATTGATTCAAACTTTATCTTCCAGTTTGCTTGCATTGTTTTTAGGTCACACTATTCTTTTGTGTATGACCACAGTGGATCAGATGCAGACTGTTGAATCTGGAACCATACTGTCAGTAACTTGGCTTAGTTTGATTTGAGTCCAGTCTTTCGGTAAGCAATTTGTCAGTTGCTGCAGCCAGTCAGTATGTTTTTTTCACTTTTTTGTGTACAGACTTCTTAAATTTAAGTGAACCTATCGATAAGAAACTAAAACATTCCAGTTTTCCGATAAAAATCTCTGCTCTTTTGATGCCTGGAAGATACCAATAGCTACGCAAGAATGTCTAGTTAACCTGAATGTAGGTTAATTATTCAGTAGCTACTGATTTACTTGTTTTTCCCCAAGATGTTAAAAAGAAATAAATGACTTATGGTTGTTGTGGGAAGAAGGTTGTTAGGGTTTTTTTAAGGTTGCATTAAGAAATCTAAGCACTCTGCTTAAGTCTCTGTTTTGTTTTTTAAATCAAGGTTTAGGTTGTCTTAGAAAAACTACTAGATTACTGATTTATTTGAAGATTATAGCCACTGTGCTACAGCTTAAGCATCATCTTTAGCATTTAGAATACATGTCACCTGGAAACTGGCCACTTCTAAGATTGAGTATGTGGGGAGGCTATCTCAGAGAAACTCTGGTAATGCAATAATCTTACTTACCACTAAAAGTACTTGGATGTCTCTGAAGTTATAAAGGTATGTCATGAAATTCAGGAGGCAAGCAGTTTATCTGTGCATCCTTCTTCAGGAAATTATATGTATGTAGACTTCTTTTATTAAGGCTGAACAAATCCCTTCTGGTCTGCCTTTCCTCCCACATTAAATACACTTGCTGCTTTTTTTTTTTTTTTTTCCTTCTGCTGAGTCCAAAGATGGATAGATGGATAGAGCATTCCAGATGGGGTCTAAATTCTGGAACTGAGGCACTCGCTGGTTACTCCTTCCTGCTACAGTCAAATCTGCTGTTGGTTGTCTTTACTACAAGGATATATCAACCTGCAGTTCCCATTTTCTTTACTCCAGTTGTATCTAAATACTTAGTCATTTTTAACGTGTCAACACTTAATACATGTTACAGCGTATTGTTGTTTTGGGATATCAAAGACGTCTGGAATAAGTTAATGTCATGCATGATTAAAATTATCAGCACAAATAGAGCATATGAGAATTTTTTTTCTATGATTAGTATTAAAATAGAGAGCACATAATATGCTGGGATTTGTACTTTTTAAAAATCACAGATATAAATTAATATACATTCCACTGTCTGTTCTTTAAACAATTTAGTCCTTGCAGATTCTCTTTGCAATATAAAATAAAGTTGTCAAAGTATCTTGAAAGATTAATGTCCTACTATAGCAAATCCTGTCAAGACAGGAACAGTCTTAAGAAGAGAGAGGAATGTTGTCCATTGATACACAAAATATATCAGATTATGGCTTAAGAAAATACAAGCCTTCTGATAAGTCAGAAATACTAAGCCACCAATTTGTGGTTGGTCTAGGACCTGAAGTTATTCAAAATACTACATTAAAAAAAATTTCTATTGTAAGTTCCATATTTTCAGGTTCCACACCTTCATGTGAATTATTTGGTCAGTTCTTACATCCAAAAATTTTATTTCCTTGAAATAACTTTAGAAATTTTTTTCAGTTTGAGGAGTTCAGAGGATACATCTGCCTGGTATTGCACAATGAGCAAGCTATACCAGTGTTCAGGGCTGACTGAGGCTTCAAGGCAGAGTTAATTACTTTGGTGCTAAGGAAGAGTTCTCATGCTCTGCCTAGAGCATTCCTCGTACTTCATGACTGAATGTGATCAGTAAAGAAGCTTTGCACTGAAGTGTTCACAAAACTTTGGCTCATTCTTCATGGCTTCATTGTCAGTGCTTCTGACAGATTGCAGAAGCACTGCATTTTGTTCTTTGGAATATTTTTAGTGTTAAGTATGGTTTAAATCCATCTGGCACCTAAACCCCATGCAGGTGCTCAGTCACTCCATCACCAACAGGATGGGGGAGAGAATCAGAATGGTTATCCCTGTGGTCAGTTGGGGTCAGCTGTCCTGGCTGTGTCCCCTCCCAGCTTCTTGCACACCCCCAGCTGACTCACTGGTGGGGTGGTACAAGAAGCATAAATGGCCTTGGTTCTGTGCAAGCACTGTTCAGCAATAACAAAAATATCTCCATATCATTAACCCTGTATTCAGCAGAAATTCAAAACATAACCTGATACCAGCCCCTGTGAAGAAAATTAACTCCACCCCAGGCTAAACCTAGCACATTCCAGCCCTTATTTCCTAGCATTTATGACATGCTCACGTCCCATACTACTCAGTATGACCTCATTAACCACCACCCCCTTTCCATTGTTTGATATAATACAGAGATAGCATTCCCTTAGTATGTGGACCACCTCAGCAAAATGTTCATAAAATGTCCACAAAATGTCTGTTGAGTTCATTCAGTCCATGACTTTGGGCTCCATCTGTTCTGGTGGTCACTCAGGACAGGGGAGGTCCTGTGTTGCATGGACTAACTAGACACCAAACCCAGTTCATGTCAGGTCACTGCTGCACTGGAACTGCTTCTTGTAAGACTTCTCCACCATTGGTTTGGGTGGTTACTGTCATCGTAATTCCTATAACATGCAACTCAAATTATGGCTTACAGCAACAGTTTAAAGGTGTATCCATTACTATCTCTGTCCCTTGTCCTTTTGGGCCAGGTTTTATGGTTTAACATTGCAGTGAACTCTTTCACTGGTTCTTACCCTGCCTACCAGCAGGGGGTTTCTGCTTAACCTCTGCGGGCTGCAGAGAGACAGCCTGCCACACCATGTTCTTCACCAAACAGGCTGCTGGGGAATCTCTTGCTTCCCCTCCTCCATCATGGGGTACCACCCACAGGAGACAGTTCTCCACAAACTTTTTCAGTGTGGGTCCTTGACACAGGCTGCAGCTCTTCATGAACTGCTCCAGCCTGAATCCCTTCCACAAGGTGCAGTCCTTCAGAAACAGACTGCTCCAGCACGGGTCCCTCACAGGGTCACAAGTCCTGCCAGCAAACCTGCTCCAGGGTGGGCTCCTCTCTCCATGCGTCCACAGGTCCTGCCACGATCCTGCTCCCGTACGAGCCTATCACAGACTGGTCACAGCTGCTTTCAGGTATCCAGCTACTCCACCGTGGGGTCCTCCATGGACTGCAAGTGGATACCTGCTCCTGGATGGACTCATCCTTCTACTCAAGTTTGCACTGGTGTTCCAGCCTGTCCAGTACAGCAGCACAGAAAACAGCAGCAACACCCTGGCCACCTGCCAGCCCAGGCACTTTGCCATGGGTGCTTTCAAATTGCTGTCAAGCGCAACACAGTGAGGTGATCAGCAGCACAGGACTGCAGTGAGCAGCAGAAGCAACAAATGGCCACTAATGAGCACTAGACTCTAATATTCAGTCAGGCAAGCAAGCCCCTTGGTAAGCACGGGAGCCTGCGCATTACTAGCTCACTGGCATTAGCTATAAATTCGATCTAGTACATTCCAGTCAAATCTGTTGTTATGTTGAACCCTTTGTGCTTCACATTGGGCACCCAAAAGTGTTAATTTCCCTGCCGGCC